>OY101442.1:59583767-59954148 GCA_956483585.1 Gymnocheta viridis | reverse complement strand
AAAATGAATAAGTTTGTACTTTTCGTATCCTAATTTGTTAAATAATACGGTTAAATAGTTGATATTCCTGATCACTAGTATCCACCGTCAAAAGTGGTAAAATTGAACAAAGAACGCTGATGAGATGGTGTAGCGACCTCGAAATCAGTACTGATCCGTTCTGCTAGTATGATGAATAATAAAAAAATTGTTCTATATATAGTACTCTCTTAATAAAAAATAATAATGAATTTATCCAAAAAATTTTCTAATAAAAATTAAAAAATAAAAAAAATTAGAATAAATAAATGGGTAAATTCGGGTTTGAACTTGAGCCAAAATTAATCGTTTCAATATATAAAAATATTAATAAAAGTTCGACTAATTACTTATAAACATTAATTATAAATAACGATGGCACGCGTCAAAATCTACATGTTTACTTGGTCATAGTTGGTTGAATACTAAAAAAGAAATTCAACTACAAATGACAGAAACCTAACAACATGATTAAGTACCGCTTATTTCTCGGCAGCCAATGGCGTTGAATAAGCAAGAGAGACTGAAATATATAGAGTAGTTATTCATCATAGATGGGATTTCGTACTAACCGAAATTGATTTGACATGTGAAAATGAATAAGTTTGTACTTTTCGTATCCTAATTTGTTAAATAATACGGTTAAATAGTTGATATTCCTGATCACTAGTATCCACCGTCAAAAGTGGTAAAATTGAACAAAGAACGCTGATGAGATGGTGTAGCGACCTCGAAATCAGTACTGATCCGTTCTGCTAGTATGATGAATAATAAAAAAATTGTTCTATATATAGTACTCTCTTAATAAAAAATAATAATGAATTTATCCAAAAAATTTTCTAATAAAAATTAAAAAATAAAAAAAATTAGAATAAATAAATGGGTAAATTCGGGTTTGAACTTGAGCCAAAATTAATCGTTTCAATATATAAAAATATTAATAAAAGTTCGACTAATTACTTATAAACATTAATTATAAATAACGATGGCACGCGTCAAAATCTACATGTTTACTTGGTCATAGTTGGTTGAATACTAAAAAAGAAATTCAACTACAAATGACAGAAACCTAACAACATGATTAAGTACCGCTTATTTCTCGGCAGCCAATGGCGTTGAATAAGCAAGAGAGACTGAAATATATAGAGTAGTTATTCATCATAGATGGGATTTCGTACTAACCGAAATTGATTTGACATGTGAAAATGAATAAGTTTGTACTTTTCGTATCCTAATTTGTTAAATAATACGGTTAAATAGTTGATATTCCTGATCACTAGTATCCACCGTCAAAAGTGGTAAAATTGAACAAAGAACGCTGATGAGATGGTGTAGCGACCTCGAAATCAGTACTGATCCGTTCTGCTAGTATGATGAATAATAAAAAAATTGTTCTATATATAGTACTCTCTTAATAAAAAATAATAATGAATTTATCCAAAAAATTTTCTAATAAAAATTAAAAAATAAAAAAAATTAGAATAAATAAATGGGTAAATTCGGGTTTGAACTTGAGCCAAAATTAATCGTTTCAATATATAAAAATATTAATAAAAGTTCGACTAATTACTTATAAACATTAATTATAAATAACGATGGCACGCGTCAAAATCTACATGTTTACTTGGTCATAGTTGGTTGAATACTAAAAAAGAAATTCAACTACAAATGACAGAAACCTAACAACATGATTAAGTACCGCTTATTTCTCGGCAGCCAATGGCGTTGAATAAGCAAGAGAGACTGAAATATATAGAGTAGTTATTCATCATAGATGGGATTTCGTACTAACCGAAATTGATTTGACATGTGAAAATGAATAAGTTTGTACTTTTCGTATCCTAATTTGTTAAATAATACGGTTAAATAGTTGATATTCCTGATCACTAGTATCCACCGTCAAAAGTGGTAAAATTGAACAAAGAACGCTGATGAGATGGTGTAGCGACCTCGAAATCAGTACTGATCCGTTCTGCTAGTATGATGAATAATAAAAAAATTGTTCTATATATAGTACTCTCTTAATAAAAAATAATAATGAATTTATCCAAAAAATTTTCTAATAAAAATTAAAAAATAAAAAAAATTAGAATAAATAAATGGGTAAATTCGGGTTTGAACTTGAGCCAAAATTAATCGTTTCAATATATAAAAATATTAATAAAAGTTCGACTAATTACTTATAAACATTAATTATAAATAACGATGGCACGCGTCAAAATCTACATGTTTACTTGGTCATAGTTGGTTGAATACTAAAAAAGAAATTCAACTACAAATGACAGAAACCTAACAACATGATTAAGTACCGCTTATTTCTCGGCAGCCAATGGCGTTGAATAAGCAAGAGAGACTGAAATATATAGAGTAGTTATTCATCATAGATGGGATTTCGTACTAACCGAAATTGATTTGACATGTGAAAATGAATAAGTTTGTACTTTTCGTATCCTAATTTGTTAAATAATACGGTTAAATAGTTGATATTCCTGATCACTAGTATCCACCGTCAAAAGTGGTAAAATTGAACAAAGAACGCTGATGAGATGGTGTAGCGACCTCGAAATCAGTACTGATCCGTTCTGCTAGTATGATGAATAATAAAAAAATTGTTCTATATATAGTACTCTCTTAATAAAAAATAATAATGAATTTATCCAAAAAATTTTCTAATAAAAATTAAAAAATAAAAAAAATTAGAATAAATAAATGGGTAAATTCGGGTTTGAACTTGAGCCAAAATTAATCGTTTCAATATATAAAAATATTAATAAAAGTTCGACTAATTACTTATAAACATTAATTATAAATAACGATGGCACGCGTCAAAATCTACATGTTTACTTGGTCATAGTTGGTTGAATACTAAAAAAGAAATTCAACTACAAATGACAGAAACCTAACAACATGATTAAGTACCGCTTATTTCTCGGCAGCCAATGGCGTTGAATAAGCAAGAGAGACTGAAATATATAGAGTAGTTATTCATCATAGATGGGATTTCGTACTAACCGAAATTGATTTGACATGTGAAAATGAATAAGTTTGTACTTTTCGTATCCTAATTTGTTAAATAATACGGTTAAATAGTTGATATTCCTGATCACTAGTATCCACCGTCAAAAGTGGTAAAATTGAACAAAGAACGCTGATGAGATGGTGTAGCGACCTCGAAATCAGTACTGATCCGTTCTGCTAGTATGATGAATAATAAAAAAATTGTTCTATATATAGTACTCTCTTAATAAAAAATAATAATGAATTTATCCAAAAAATTTTCTAATAAAAATTAAAAAATAAAAAAAAATTAGAATAAATAAATGGGTAAATTCGGGTTTGAACTTGAGCCAAAATTAATCGTTTCAATATATAAAAATATTAATAAAAGTTCGACTAATTACTTATAAACATTAATTATAAATAACGATGGCACGCGTCAAAATCTACATGTTTACTTGGTCATAGTTGGTTGAATACTAAAAAAGAAATTCAACTACAAATGACAGAAACCTAACAACATGATTAAGTACCGCTTATTTCTCGGCAGCCAATGGCGTTGAATAAGCAAGAGAGACTGAAATATATAGAGTAGTTATTCATCATAGATGGGATTTCGTACTAACCGAAATTGATTTGACATGTGAAAATGAATAAGTTTGTACTTTTCGTATCCTAATTTGTTAAATAATACGGTTAAATAGTTGATATTCCTGATCACTAGTATCCACCGTCAAAAGTGGTAAAATTGAACAAAGAACGCTGATGAGATGGTGTAGCGACCTCGAAATCAGTACTGATCCGTTCTGCTAGTATGATGAATAATAAAAAAATTGTTCTATATATAGTACTCTCTTAATAAAAAATAATAATGAATTTATCCAAAAAATTTTCTAATAAAAATTAAAAAATAAAAAAAATTAGAATAAATAAATGGGTAAATTCGGGTTTGAACTTGAGCCAAAATTAATCGTTTCAATATATAAAAATATTAATAAAAGTTCGACTAATTACTTATAAACATTAATTATAAATAACGATGGCACGCGTCAAAATCTACATGTTTACTTGGTCATAGTTGGTTGAATACTAAAAAAGAAATTCAACTACAAATGACAGAAACCTAACAACATGATTAAGTACCGCTTATTTCTCGGCAGCCAATGGCGTTGAATAAGCAAGAGAGACTGAAATATATAGAGTAGTTATTCATCATAGATGGGATTTCGTACTAACCGAAATTGATTTGACATGTGAAAATGAATAAGTTTGTACTTTTCGTATCCTAATTTGTTAAATAATACGGTTAAATAGTTGATATTCCTGATCACTAGTATCCACCGTCAAAAGTGGTAAAATTGAACAAAGAACGCTGATGAGATGGTGTAGCGACCTCGAAATCAGTACTGATCCGTTCTGCTAGTATGATGAATAATAAAAAAATTGTTCTATATATAGTACTCTCTTAATAAAAAATAATAATGAATTTATCCAAAAAATTTTCTAATAAAAATTAAAAAATAAAAAAATTAGAATAAATAAATGGGTAAATTCGGGTTTGAACTTGAGCCAAAATTAATCGTTTCAATATATAAAAATATTAATAAAAGTTCGACTAATTACTTATAAACATTAATTATAAATAACGATGGCACGCGTCAAAATCTACATGTTTACTTGGTCATAGTTGGTTGAATACTAAAAAAGAAATTCAACTACAAATGACAGAAACCTAACAACATGATTAAGTACCGCTTATTTCTCGGCAGCCAATGGCGTTGAATAAGCAAGAGAGACTGAAATATATAGAGTAGTTATTCATCATAGATGGGATTTCGTACTAACCGAAATTGATTTGACATGTGAAAATGAATAAGTTTGTACTTTTCGTATCCTAATTTGTTAAATAATACGGTTAAATAGTTGATATTCCTGATCACTAGTATCCACCGTCAAAAGTGGTAAAATTGAACAAAGAACGCTGATGAGATGGTGTAGCGACCTCGAAATCAGTACTGATCCGTTCTGCTAGTATGATGAATAATAAAAAAATTGTTCTATATATAGTACTCTCTTAATAAAAAATAATAATGAATTTATCCAAAAAATTTTCTAATAAAAATTAAAAAATAAAAAAAATTAGAATAAATAAATGGGTAAATTCGGGTTTGAACTTGAGCCAAAATTAATCGTTTCAATATATAAAAATATTAATAAAAGTTCGACTAATTACTTATAAACATTAATTATAAATAACGATGGCACGCGTCAAAATCTACATGTTTACTTGGTCATAGTTGGTTGAATACTAAAAAAGAAATTCAACTACAAATGACAGAAACCTAACAACATGATTAAGTACCGCTTATTTCTCGGCAGCCAATGGCGTTGAATAAGCAAGAGAGACTGAAATATATAGAGTAGTTATTCATCATAGATGGGATTTCGTACTAACCGAAATTGATTTGACATGTGAAAATGAATAAGTTTGTACTTTTCGTATCCTAATTTGTTAAATAATACGGTTAAATAGTTGATATTCCTGATCACTAGTATCCACCGTCAAAAGTGGTAAAATTGAACAAAGAACGCTGATGAGATGGTGTAGCGACCTCGAAATCAGTACTGATCCGTTCTGCTAGTATGATGAATAATAAAAAAATTGTTCTATATATAGTACTCTCTTAATAAAAAATAATAATGAATTTATCCAAAAAATTTTCTAATAAAAATTAAAAAATAAAAAAAATTAGAATAAATAAATGGGTAAATTCGGGTTTGAACTTGAGCCAAAATTAATCGTTTCAATATATAAAAATATTAATAAAAGTTCGACTAATTACTTATAAACATTAATTATAAATAACGATGGCACGCGTCAAAATCTACATGTTTACTTGGTCATAGTTGGTTGAATACTAAAAAAGAAATTCAACTACAAATGACAGAAACCTAACAACATGATTAAGTACCGCTTATTTCTCGGCAGCCAATGGCGTTGAATAAGCAAGAGAGACTGAAATATATAGAGTAGTTATTCATCATAGATGGGATTTCGTACTAACCGAAATTGATTTGACATGTGAAAATGAATAAGTTTGTACTTTTCGTATCCTAATTTGTTAAATAATACGGTTAAATAGTTGATATTCCTGATCACTAGTATCCACCGTCAAAAGTGGTAAAATTGAACAAAGAACGCTGATGAGATGGTGTAGCGACCTCGAAATCAGTACTGATCCGTTCTGCTAGTATGATGAATAATAAAAAAATTGTTCTATATATAGTACTCTCTTAATAAAAAATAATAATGAATTTATCCAAAAAATTTTCTAATAAAAATTAAAAAATAAAAAAAATTAGAATAAATAAATGGGTAAATTCGGGTTTGAACTTGAGCCAAAATTAATCGTTTCAATATATAAAAATAAAATTTTTATAGAAACCTTTGGGGACGCGCCTCGTAGAAGCGGCGTTAAAAAAAATATTTTCTTTCTTAACAATGGGTAATGGCTCGAAAAGACCGGGAAAATTTTATAATACAAAATTATAATATTAAATTTACAAGGACTTTGGGGACGCGCCTCGTAGAAGTGGCGTTTAAATATCTTTGTATATAGAGTGTGTGACATACATACATACACGCAAGACGATATGCACAAGAATTTTGCTTTTGGTTATATGTTCGTTGACTTTTTCCAGCAAACATACAAAACTTTAAGAGAGTTGTGATGGAATGCAATAAACAAAGAGAACGAAAACTGCAAAGGGCACCAGCAAGGTTACAAACAATTTCGTTGCCTTATGTACATACATATGTATGTATACTTTTGCTAATTTTAAGGAATTTCTAGCGGGATAAAATTCTTTGTAAGTTTATTCGTATGAATGTATGTATGTACTCTTGTATGCATTTATGTACATATGTAGAGTGCGGTATGTATGTAAAGTGATTACATGACCAAGTGACCAAATATGGCGCGACGATGTCATCTACAAGGTGAATATGTATGTACGTAATTTTGTTATTAACATACATACATATGTACGTGCACAGAAGCCAGTGATGTTACCGGGGTATATAAAAATAAGGAATCTTTGAACTTACTTGATTGCAGGTTTGATTGAAGATTAGATGAAAATATGTAGCTCCTTGGGGGTGGATCCAAAAGGGATATGGATCCGGTTCGAAGGACCAAAAATGTTGGGGTGAGAAGCTGAGCGTGTGGCTTTCGCGTGAAAGATTTTGGTTAACAAAAAGCAAAAAAAACAGGAAAACCAATTTGTTTGTTGGGTGTATTTTTATTATAATATATTTTCGGGGTTTTTTTGTATTTTTTTTTATTTTTAATTTAATGTTTTTATAATTTGCTTTTATTTATATTAATTGTATTTATATTTAAATGTTTCATAGAACTTACATCAACTTAAGTATTCAAAGTTCGAAAGGAAATTTAAAAACGAACAATTTAGAGATTCTTAGAAAGAAATTAGTTTTTAATTTTTTGTAAGTTGGCTTTTTTTTCACTGCGTTGATTGCACTGTGATTGTCACACAACTAATAATTAATGCCTTTAAAAAAATGATTTGGTACTCGCTTTGCAGACGAAATAAAAAGAGAAAAGAAGACCAATAACTAAAAAAAATAGTGTTGTCACTCTTAGCGGTTTAATTACGGCTGCAATAAGGGCCGCTCGTAAAGAACGATGATGAGGAGGATGTTTCTTTCCCCAGAATGCATATTTTAAATAATCGACAACAGGAATGTTGTCATCGAATTATTTCCATGTTTTTCGCGTAAAGGACTCGGTAAAACTGCATTGGAGGAACACTCAATTGATACAGGCGACGCTGTACCCATTAAAGAAAAACATTATCCCGTGTCACCAGCGGTTCAGAACCTTATGTATGGAGAATTGGATAGAATGATTTCATTGGGTGTCATTGAGCCAAGCGAAAGCCCGTGGAATAACAGGGTCACTATGGTGCTAATAGGTGATAAAGTAAGAATTTGCTTAGATGCTCGCCGGCTCAATGAGCAGACGGTGAAAGACGCATACCCTCTGCCCCATATAGAAGGCTTTTGAGTCGATTGGGGGACACACATTACATTTCAAGCATCGATCTTAAGGACGCGTTCTGGCAGATACCATTGGCAATTCAGAGCCGAGAAAAGACTGCTTTTACCGTGCCTGGAAGACCTTTGTACCATTTCACGGTTATGTCTTTCGGCTTCTGTAATGCGGCCCAAAGGTTATGCCGTTTAATGGACAAAGTTATTCCAGCACGACTAACGGAAAAAGTTTTCGCTTATTTGGATGATTTGCTGGTGGTATCGTCAGAATTTGATGAAGGTGCTGTTGGCTGAAGTAGTTAGCGCGTTGACTGCAAAGCAAATAATGTCTAAGAACGTGGGTTCGAGCCCAGCTTCAGACAAGTCATAACATCCAGCATTTTTCAGATGTGCATTAGTATGCGATTGTATTTGTTGTTGTCAGACTGTTTAAGTGATGAAGGCATAGCACTGGTCACTGAACAGTTCTGGCAGCAATTGATACTGGTGTATGCTAGCGGACATCACAGCGCCCTCCTTCGTCGGTATTGTAGCAAAATCGCCGGCGAAGTAAAATAATTAATAAAATGGCTACAACAGCTTAAAAAAAAAACACATTTAATGCGCCTACTTGACATCATAGGCGCTGCAACACTGATCTAAAAAAAACTAACACAACGCGCAATATCAGAGTTGTAAAAATTAAGCTTTCTCTCTTTCACCATCTGTCCTCTCTCACTATCCCTTTCCCAAAGAAGGTAACACACCTACGGGTTGGTAGGCATACTAATTGCCTGAGTGTTACTTCTCTTTAAAAAAAAAAAAAAAAAAATAAAAAAAAAATAAAAAAAAAAAAAAAAAAAAAAAAAAAATATCGAGCTGTTGAGAGAAGTTGCACTGTGCCTAGATAAATCCGGTCTGACGATAAATGTAGGGAAATCACGATTTTGTTGTCGTGAGCTTCGTTATTTGGAATACATCGTAGGCGGGGGCTTATTAAAACCAGATCCCGAAAAGATCCAGGCCATCCTAAAATTTGACCACCCGAAAACGATAAAACAAGTACGCAGTTTCATGGGAACCACTGGATAGTATTGGAGGTTGATTGCAGATTACACTACCATTACTGTGCCGATAAGTGAAACTTTGAAGAAAGGAAAAAAATTTTGTTTCACCGACGAAGCTAGAAAAGCGTTTGAGAAACTCAAATCTTGCTTAACCAGCAGCCCCGTGTTAACACACCCCGATTTCAATAAAACATTTTTCATTCAATGTGATGCGTCAGATGTGGGCATAGGAGCCGTCCTGTTCCAGGAAGATGAAGAGGGAGGAGAGCATCTCATAGCTTATTTTTAAAAAAAATTGACAACACTACAGAAAAACTATTCGGGGACGGAGAGAGAGTGCCTTGCGGTAGTTTCAGCGGTAAAACGTTTTAGACCATACATCGAACTTATGAATTTTGTCATCATAACGGATCACTCAAGTCTAAAATGGCTGATGGGACAGCGCGATCTGGGCGGACATCTGGCTAGAAGGAGTTTACAATTACAATCATTTTCGTTTAAAACCGAGCATAGGAAAGGATCACAAAATATAGTGCCTGACACTCTGTCACGATATGATATGGATTGGTACCCATGATGGAGTTACCCCAACAGCATTTCAGAATGAAGACTACTGTGAACTAATTAAATCGATTGAAGGTAACATTGAGAGTCTACCAGATATTAAGATCGTCGACGGCAGAATCTGCAAGCGCACAGTACCCTATGATGGTGACATCAGTCGTGAAGAGTATACGTGGAAACTTTGGATACCAAATGGACTAACACAAGAATTAATTGCTAGAGCACATGAACCACCCACAGTCGCACATGGAGGAATAGGAAAAACTATCAACAGACTTCGTGTACATTTTTATTGGCCTCATTTAAACACTCAAGTACGAGATTATGTAAATAGATGTGAAATATGCAAAGAAAGTAAGCCTTTATGTACATACATATCGTTGCCTTATGTACATACATATGTATGTATACTTTTGCTAATTTTAAGGAATTTCTAGCGGGATAAAATTCTTTGTAAGTTTATTCGTATGAATGTATGTATGTACTCTTGTATGCATTTATGTACATATGTAGAGTGCGGTATGTATGTAAAGTGATTACATGACCAAGTGACCAAATATGGCGCGACGATGTCATCTACAAGGTGAATATGTATGTACGTAATTTTGTTATTAACATACATACATATGTACGTGCACAGAAGCCAGTGATGTTACCGGGGTATATAAAAATAAGGAATCTTTGAACTTACTTGATTGCAGGTTTGATTGAAGATTAGATGAAAATATGTAGCTCCTTGGGGGTGGATCCAAAAGGGATATGGATCCGGTTCGAAGGACCAAAAATGTTGGGGTGAGAAGCTGAGCGTGTGGCTTTCGCGTGAAAGATTTTGGTTAACAAAAAGCAAAAAAAACAGGAAAACCGACATTTCGAGAGTCGGTGAGAGTGGGCAAGACAGTTTTCACAATACTTATAACGTTTTACCGTCTTTGTCCGGTCGGATACGTTCATCCTTTTGAACGTGACGCATTTCCGCAACGGATGGTTCTGTTTACATATGCAGCAGTCATATCTAGGCCGCTTATTGGTTGATTTAAGAGGTTTTTGCTGTTCGATGGGTGATGCGCTTCTGCAGTGATGACGAGACATGACGGCTAAAAGAGAGAGAAAAACAAGGAAAACATATAGTCATTGTTGACCTGAGTTGGGTAGCAAGACTAATTTAGTGATGGGTCTCGTAACGACGCCATTGGCGGTGCGTAAGTCAACCACTCTGACCAGTTTATCAGGGCCAGGGTGAGTTTTCTCTATACGACCTAACCGCCATTGGTTGGGGGCTAAATTATCTTGTCTGATTACAACGAGATCGCCTACAGCATAATCGCGTTCGGGGTATTTCCACTTTATTCGTTTGTGGAGTTCTATTAAATATTCTTCTTTCCACCTTCGGGCTAGTTGTTGATGGAGGATTTTAAGCTTTTGCCATCGATTGCCGTAGCTTAGGGAATGGCTAGACAAATCTGGTTCAGGAGGCGATAGTAAGGGCGCACCGATGAGGAAATGGGCGGGAGTCAAAGCACATAAATTCGAAGGATCATCGTTCATTGGGCTGAGGGGTCTGGAATTCAGACAGGCTTCGATACGAGCAAGCATAGTACTGAACTCCTCATATGTGAAAATTTGACTATAGCACATCTTCTTAAATGGGACTTGAAGCTTTTTACTCCTGCTTCCCAGAGATCACCCATATGTGGAGCACCTGGTGGGATAAAGTTCCATTCGAGGGGAGAAAAACTGTCTTGGGACAATAAGTTTTTATGCATATGGGATAGAAATTGTTGCTTGTCGCAGTTCAGGATATTAGAGGCTCCCACAAAGGCCGTTCCGTTGTCAGAGTACAAGGAGTGGTGTGTTCCACGCCTGGAGAAAAATCGTGCGAAAGCGGCTAAGAATGCTTGGGTTGAGATTTCGCCAGTTGCTTCAAGATGAATCGCTTTCGTTGCAAAACATATGAACACGAGTACATAACCTTTAGTAACCTTACAGCCGCGTCCAACGTACGATTTGATGTCAAATGGTCCAGCGAAGTCTATGCCAGTATCGTAAAAAGGGCGTGACAGGCTGGTACGCTCAGGGGGTAGTGCTGCCATTATTTGCTGACCTCGTTGGCTTTTCTGTTTCACACACACGTTGCATTGGGAAATAATGGTTTTTTTAATGTTTCTAATTTGGGGACATAAAAACGAGTTCTCATTAAACGGTATAGAAGTGCATTTTGACCATGAAGGGAGTATTTATGGAGGTAATTGAGAAATAGTCGGGTGAAACGAGCGTGGTAAGGGAGCAAGACGGGGTAGCGTTCACCATAGCTAGGTGTCAGCGCGTTTGCTAACCTGCCGTTAATTCGCATCATTCCGTCAGTGCCGAGGAATGGATTAAGCGTTAAAAGGTTACTTTTCCGGGATAGTGTGTGACCAGCGCTTAAGTTGTCATATTCCGTAGTAAAATAGAATTTTTGACAAGCGATTACTAAACGATTTTTAGCATGCTTCAATTCACTTGAAAACAATTTGGCATTCATGACAGAGTTGTGATTAAAATTGGAATTTATTCGGGAGTAAAAACGGAATACGGGACAAATAATGCGCAATGCCCTAGGGAGATCAGAAAAATCATTCAGAATGTCATGATTTGAAATTGATGTCTAGTGTACTTGGATGGGTCTAGCTTCTTCTTCAGTTGAGTAGGGGGGGGGGGGTTCGCAGCGGCCATTCCGAATGTGGGCGTCGTAGCCATGACGGTCCGTGCCACCATAAGTTGTTTGAGACTAGTTCAGATACCGTGATACCACGGGAGAACAAGTCAGCGGGGTTACTTTTGGATTCCACATGAGCCCATGAGTCATTTCCTACCCTTTCAATAATGGAGGAAACTGTTTTCCACGAAAGTTTTCCATTTATGCGCGGGTTTGTGCAACCATGCTAAGACGATGGTGGAGTCTGTCCACAGAAAGAGCTTATAATTTGTGAGATTGAGTCGAGGTTGAATGGAGTCGATCATATTCGCCATTAATTCTGCTCCGCAAAGTTCCTTACGTGGTAAAGAGACAAATTTCACTGGGGCAACTTTTGTCTTTGCCATTAGCAGATGAGTGGAAACGAACCCGTCGCTTTCCGCGCGGATATAAAACGTAGCTGCATATGCTTTTTCTGAGACATCGCAGAATCCGTGCAATTCAATAGTGTACGATGGATCGAAGTCTACGTAGCGCGGAATCTTAATTTGTTCGATATGTGCATAGTCGTCTAAGAACGCGGTCCATTGATGCAGGGTTGATGGGTGTAGATCTTCATCCCAGTCAGTACCGTCTTTCCAAATTTGCTGCATAATGATCTTGGCGACAATGATCTTGGGGGATAGCCAACCGGCGGGATCAAATAACTTTGCGATTTCAGAGAGTACCGCTCTTTTCGTGATCATATTATGCTCGGGCTGGGTTTTCAATTTAAAATAGAAGTGGTCATTTCCAGCATTCCATCTTAAGCCGAGAGATTTAGTAATGCTAGAATCTGACAGTTTAAGAAACTCATCATCTAGTACGTGATGTGGGGGAAGATCTTTCAGCAAGTAATCGTTATTTGCTGTCCATTTACGGAGTGAGAATCCAGCTGATTCCAGAACTGCTAAAAGTTCATTTCGTGACTCGAGGGCTGACGATAAGGTGTGAGCTCCTGCTAGTACGTCATCGACATACATGTAATTTTTTAGAATTTCAAAAGCTAGGGGGGACTGCAATTCACAATCCTTAGAAAGTTGTAATAAGGTTCTGATGGCCAAATAGGGGCACAGTTCACGCCGAAGGTGACTGTGTTTAGCTCATAGTCATTGGGTTGCTCGTGAGGGGAGCTACGAAAAACTATACGCTGGTAGCATGTTTGTGAAGGGTTTACGAGAATCTGTCGATACATCTTCTCAATATCAGCATTGTAAACGTACCTAAAAAGTCTCCATCGCAAAATTAGGGTAGGTAAGTCCGCTTGTAGAATAGGGCCAGGATGGAGGAGGTCGTTGAGGCTCACACCATTGCTCGAGGGGTTCGAGGCGTTAAACACAACTCGTAATTTAGTGGTAGTACTGTCTGGTTTAAAGACAGCATGGTGAGGGAGATAATAGCCTCTAGTGTCATTTAGCACGGGGTTTACTCTGGTCATTTGCCCTAAGGTCGAATATTTGTTCATAACGCGATCATATTCAGTTTTAGTTTGGGGATTTTTCTTTAGTTTTTCTTCATTTCGGAAGTATTGGGATAAAGCAATATGACGGGATATTCCTACATTCAGAGTTTCGGGAAATTCTTTTTTAAAGGGGATTGAAACAGTAAATCGACCTTCGCTGTTACGAGTTGTTGTCGTCTGATACAGGTTTTCGCAATACAAGTCCTCCGGGGACGACCGTGGCTTATGCGGGATATCTTCAAGCTCCCAAAATCGTTGAAGAGAGTTACAGAGAGTTATTTCGCTAAAAAAAGAAGCTATGGATTTTTTGTAGGGGTTGGTCTTAATCGTACCTGTCACAATCCATCCGAACACCGTGTTTTGCGCAACTAAAGTCTGAGATGGGTCCCAATGTAGGCCATTCTGAATCACTTTCGGGTACACGTCGCCTCCAAGAAGCAAGTCGATTTCAGAACAGGCTTGACGGTACGGATCGGCTAACTGAAGATGGGCAAAATTGCTATCTGTTACGCGGGACATTGGGTAATATGGGAGTTGACCCGTCAGTCTTTTTATGAACAAAGCGTGGGCGTAAATCTCCAACGTATTGTCTATGGGGGATCCGATTTTAAGGGAGCATATTTGAGTTGATGTGGCAGTTAATGACTCATTTATTCCGTGAATTTCAGCTTGGGTAGCGCTTGTTTTAAGACCCAGCTTGGTGTGCAATTTCTTGGAGATAAAAGTTGCTTCGGACGCAGAATCAATAAGGGGGCGGACAGTGAACTTACTGTCGCCGCTATACACATCAACCAGGGCGGTGCCGAGAACAATAGAGTGTGGTGTCGATTGCAATTGAGTTGAGAACGATTGTGAAGATCGCTCTGTGGCTTGACGAGAGGTGGATGGAGTGGAATCAACTACCTGAGGCCTGTTATATGTGTGATTTTGGGGTTTGTGAACTGCAAAGGTAGCCGCGGCAGATTTATGGGTGGGGTTCATGTAATGATTGGGTGTTGGTTTGGATTCTGCGCGGTGTAGGAGAGAATGGTGCTCTTTGTTGCACGCATTGCAAAGAAAGCGACTTTTACAATTATTGAAATCATGGGAAGTTCCGAGACAATTAATACATAATTTGCGTTGTTTGACAGCATTGAATCGTTCGTTAACTGACATATTCAGAAACTATGGGCAAAATCGAACGGGGTGATAGTTAGGGCATATAACGTATTTTCCTGGCTCTCGATTAGCTATATTAGTACTATAGCTATTGAGTTTCTTCTGTTCAATTTTCTTGGGGGTGTGAAATTTGTTAGGGTGTGAGGAGGATGGGGTTGAAAATGTTGCTCGAATATCTGCAACAGATTCCAGGGTTTGAAACCGGGTCGTCAAAAAAGCATCCATCTGCTTCCATGTGGGCAACTCTGTGCTTTGCGGCAGGGATTGTTCCCACAGATTAAGGGTTACATCGGGCAAACAAGTTGAACATATGTAGACGAAAATGATATCCCAGTTGTTAGTGTCGATTCGCAGCAGGGTTAAATTCGTAACGCAATCATTAATTGTACGCTGTAGACGTCTTATGTTGGGACCGGTCTCTTTATGAGGGGGGATATGTTGAAAAGGCTTTTTAGTTGCGCGTTGACCAGTACTCTTTTGTTTTCATAGCGATGCACGAGATTTTTCCAAGCCATCTCGAAACCGTCATTAGTAATGGGGCAGGTTTTTAGAAGTTCGCGAGCTTCTCCCTGGGTCATCTTCAGCAGGTGGCACATCTTCTCGACGGGGGAGAGACGTTTGTTAGTTCCATACAGTGCCATGAACATGTCGCGGAACGTGGGCCATGACTTGTAGTCTCCATGGAAAATCTCTGTGTCGCACGGGGGTAAAGAAATATGACTGGTGTTATCAGAGTGGGTATCAGAATGGGAAACGACTGGCTTATGCTGATGACGTAAACTATCAATGACTTCATTTACCTTTGCCAAGATTTCAACGTGGGCCTTGAAAGTGGAAGCGAAACGCGCCTTAAGACTTTCCATATCAATTTCCTTTTTTATGTCGTCATATTTGTCCAGCGCGCCATCATAGTAGGCTCGGAAGGAGGACCAAAGACGTGCGATTTCACTTTTGTAAACCTCCATCGTATGGATGAAATCTTCTGCCTCATCGCGTTGCGTCATGAAGGTCTTGAAATCGACGATATGATCGGAAGCACGGATCAGGGACGTTATTACCGACATAGTGGAAGAGCGGTGATTCAAAGGTGTTTGAACGATTAATGAGACAAGAAAACGTTACGATCCTTCTCTGGTTGGCCGTATATAGAGTGCAAGAAAGGGGTTCTTTTCCGAATAGTTTCCGAGGGTTTTTTAAAAAACAGGGAAAACTCGATGAGCCGGGGTATTAGTATTTCGGATAGATTGCGGAAGAAGCCGATGTAAAATAATAGTAATTTTGAGAGCGAGCCTCGTAGAAGCCGCGTATACAGTACTATATGCAGACTGGATTTGGTCTCAAATAGACGGGAAAGAGAATTTATTGATTTAATAAAATTTTTGTTTGTTTTTAATACAACCTTGGGGACGCGCCTCGTAGAAGCGGTGTTAAAATATTTTCCTTTTTAACAATGGGTAATGGCTCAAAAAGACCGGGAAAATTTTATAATACAAAATTATAACATAAAATTTTTATAGAAACCTTTGGGGACGCGCCTCGTAGAAGCGGCGTTAAAAAAATATTTTCTTTCTTAACAATGGGTAATGGCTCGAAAAGACCGGGAAAATTTTATAATACAAAATTATAATATTAAATTTACAAGGACTTTGGGGACGCGCCTCGTAGAAGTGGCGTTTAAATATCTTTGTATATAGAGTGTGTGACATACATACATACACGCAAGACGATATGCACAAGAATTTTGCTTTTGGTTATATGTTCGTTGACTTTTTCCAGCAAACATACAAAACTTTAAGAGAGTTGTGATGGAATGCAATAAACAAAGAGAACGAAAACTGCAAAGGGCACCAGCAAGGTTACAAACAATTTCGTTGCCTTATGTACATACATATGTATGTATACTTTTGCTAATTTTAAGGAATTTCTAGCGGGATAAAATTCTTTGTAAGTTTATTCGTATGAATGTATGTATGTACTCTTGTATGCATTTATGTACATATGTAGAGTGCGGTATGTATGTAAAGTGATTACATGACCAAGTGACCAAATATGGCGCGACGATGTCATCTACAAGGTGAATATGTATGTACGTAATTTTGTTATTAACATACATACATATGTACGTGCACAGAAGCCAGTGATGTTACCGGGGTATATAAAAATAAGGAATCTTTGAACTTACTTGATTGCAGGTTTGATTGAAGATTAGATGAAAATATGTAGCTCCTTGGGGGTGGATCCAAAAGGGATATGGATCCGGTTCGAAGGACCAAAAATGTTGGGGTGAGAAGCTGAGCGTGTGGCTTTCGCGTGAAAGATTTTGGTTAACAAAAAGCAAAAAAAACAGGAAAACCAATTTGTTTGTTGGGTGTATTTTTATTATAATATATTTTCGGGGTTTTTTTGTATTTTTATATATTTTTAATTTAATGTTTTTATAATTTGCTTTTATTTATATTAATTGTATTTATATTTAAATGTTTCATAGAACTTACATCAACTTAAGTATTCAAAGTTCGAAAGGAAATTTAAAAACGAAAAATTTAGAGATTCTTAGAAAGAAATTAGTTTTTAATTTTTTGTAAGTTGGCTTTTTTTTCACTGCGTTGCTTGCACTGTGATTGTCACACAACTAATAATTAATGCCTTTAAAAAAATGATTTGGTACTCGCTTTGCAGACGAAATAAAAAGAGAAAAGAAGACCAATAACTAAAAAAAAGAGTGTTGTCACTCTTAGCGGTTTAATTACGGCTGCAATAAGGGCCGCTCGTAAAGAACGATGATGAGGAGGATGTTTCTTTCCCCAGAATGCATATTTTAAATAATCGACAACAGGAATGTTGTCATCGAATTATTTCCATGTTTTTCGCGTAAAGGACTCGGTAAAACTGCATTGGAGGAACACTCAATTGATACAGGCGACGCTGTACCCATTAAAGAAAAACATTATCCCGTGTCACCAGCGGTTCAGAACCTTATGTATGGAGAATTGGATAGAATGATTTCATTGGGTGTCATTGAGCCAAGCGAAAGCCCGTGGAATAACAGGGTCACTATGGTGCTAATAGGTGATAAAGTAAGAATTTGCTTAGATGCTCGCCGGCTCAATGAGCAGACGGTGAAAGACGCATACCCTCTGCCCCATATAGAAGGCTTTTGAGTCGATTGGGGGACACACATTACATTTCAAGCATCGATCTTAAGGACGCGTTCTGGCAGATACCATTGGCAATTCAGAGCCGAGAAAAGACTGCTTTTACCGTGCCTGGAAGACCTTTGTACCATTTCACGGTTATGTCTTTCGGCTTCTGTAATGCGGCCCAAAGGTTATGCCGTTTAATGGACAAAGTTATTCCAGCACGACTAACGGAAAAAGTTTTCGTTTATTTGGATGATTTGCTGGTGGTATCGTCAGAATTTGATGAACATATCGAGCTGTTGAGAGAAGTTGCACTGTGCCTAGATAAATCCGGTCTGACGATAAATGTAGGGAAATCACGATTTTGTTGTCGTGAGCTTCGTTATTTGGAATACATCGTAGGCGGGGGCTTATTAAAACCAGATCCCGAAAAGATCCAGGCCATAGTAAAATTTGACCACCCGAAAACGTTAAAACAAGTACGCAGTTTCATGGGAACCACTGGATAGTATTGGAGGTTGATTGCAGATTACACTACCATTACTGTGCCGATATGTGAAACTTTGAAGAAAGGAAAAAAATTTTGTTTCACCGACGAAGCTAGAAAAGCGTTTGAGAAACTCAAATCTTGCTTAACCAGCAGCCCCGTGTTAACACACCCCGATTTCAATAAAACATTTTTCATTCAATGTAATGCGTCAGATGTGGGCATAGGAGCCGTCCTGTTCCAGGAAGATGAAGAGGGAGGAGAGCATCTCATAGCTTATTTTAAAACAAAATTGACAACACTACAGAAAAACTATTCGGTGACGGAGAGAGAGTGCCTTGCGGTAGTTTCAGCGGTAAAACGTTTTAGACCATACATCGAACTTATGAATTTTGTCATCATAACGGATCACTCAAGTCTAAAATGGCTGATGGGACAGCGCGATCTGGGCGGACATCTGGCTAGAAGGAGTTTACAATTACAATCATTTTCGTTTAAAACCGAGCATAGGAAAGGATCACAAAATATGGTGCCTGACACTCTGTCACGATATGATATGGATTGGTACCCATGATGGAGTTAGACCCAACAGCATTTCAGAATGAAGACTACTGTGAACTAATTAAATCGATTGAAGGCAACATTGAGAGTCTACCAGATATTAAGATCGTCGACGGCAGAATCTGCAAGCGCACAGTACCCTATGATGGTGACATCAGTCGTGAAGAGTATACGTGGAAACTTTGGATACCAAATGGACTAACACAAGAATTAATTGCTAGAGCACATGAACCACCCACAGTCGCACATGGAGGAATAGGAAAAACTATCAACAGACTTCGTGTACATTTTTATTGGCCTCATTTAAACACTCAAGTACGAGATTATGTAAATAGATGTGAAATATGCAAAGAAAGTAAGCCTTTATGTACATACATATCGTTGCCTTATGTACATACATATGTATGTATACTTTTGCTAATTTTAAGGAATTTCTAGCGGGATAAAATTCTTTGTAAGTTTATTCGTATGAATGTATGTATGTACTCTTGTATGCATTTATGTACATATGTAGAGTGCGGTATGTATGTAAAGTGATTACATGACCAAGTGACCAAATATGGCGCGACGATGTCATCTACAAGGTGAATATGTATGTACGTAATTTTGTTATTAACATACATACATATGTACGTGCACAGAAGCCAGTGATGTTACCGGGGTATATAAAAATAAGGAATCTTTGAACTTACTTGATTGCAGGTTTGATTGAAGATTAGATGAAAATATGTAGCTCCTTGGGGGTGGATCCAAAGGGGATATGGATCCGGTTCGAAGGACCAAAAATGTTGGGGTGAGAAGCTGAGCGTGTGGCTTTCGCGTGAAAGATTTTGGTTAACAAAAAGCAAAAAAAACAGGAAAACCGACATTTCGAGAGTCGGTGAGAGTGGGCAAGACAGTTTTCACAATACTTATAACGTTTTACCGTCTTTGTCCGGTCGGATACGTTCATCCTTTTGAACGTGACGCATTTCCGCAACGGATGGTTCTGTTTACATATGCAGCAGTCATATCTAGGCCGCTTATTGGTTGATTTAAGCAAAAACTGTTCGATGGGTGATGCGCTTCTGCAGTGATGACGAGACATGACGGCTAAAAGAGAGAGAAAAACAAGGAAAACATATAGTCATTGTTGACCTGAGTTGGGTAGCAAGACTAATTTAGTGATGGGTCTCGTAACGACGCCATTGGCGGTGCGTAAGTCAACCACTCTGACCAGTTTATCAGGGCCAGGGTGAGTTTTCTCTATACGACCTAACCGCCATTGGTTGGGGGCTAAATTATCTTGTCTGATTACAACGAGATCGCCTACAGCATAATCGCGTTCAGGGTATTTCCACTTTATTCGTTTGTGGAGTTCTATTAAATATTCTTCTTTCCACCTTCGGGCTAGTTGTTGATGGAGGATTTTAAGCTTTTGCCATCGATTGACGTAGCTTAGGGAATGGCTAGACAAGTCTGGTTCAGGAGGCGATAGTAAGGGCGCACCGATGAGGAAATGGCCGGGAGTCAAAGCACATAAATTCGAAGGATCATCGTTCATTGGGCTGAGGGGTCTGGAATTCAGACAGGCTTCGATACGAGATGGGACTTGAAGCTTTTTACTCCTGCTTCCCAGAGACCACCCATATGTGGAGCACCTGGTGGGATAAAGTTCCATTCGAGGGGAGAAAAACTGTCTTGGGACATTAAGTTTTTACGCATATGGGATAGAAATTGTTGCTTGTCGCAGTTCAGGATATTAGAGGCTCCCACAAAGGCCGTTCCGTTGTCAGAGTACAAGGAGTGGTGTGTTCCACGCCTGGAGAAAAATCGTGCGAAAGCGGCTAAGAATGCTTGGGTTGAGATTTCGCCAGTTGCTTCAAGATGAATCGCTTTCGTTGCAAAACATATGAACACGAGTACATAACCTTTAGTAACCTTACAGCCGCGTCCAACGTACGATTTGATGTCAAATGGTCCAGCGAAGTCTATGCCAGTATCGTAAAAAGGGCGTGACAGGCTGGTACGCTCAGGGGGTAGTGCTGCCATTATTTGCTGACCTCGTTGGCTTTTCTGTTTCACACACACGTTGCATTGGGAAATAATGGTTTTTTTAATGTTTCTAATTTGGGGACATAAAAACGAGTTCTCATTAAACGGTATAGAAGTGCATTTTGACCATGAAGGGAGTATTTATGGAGGTAATTGAGAAATAGTCGGGTGAAACGAGCGTGGTAAGGGAGCAAGACGGGGTAGCGTTCACCATAGCTAGTTGTCAGCGCGTTTGCTAACCTGCCGTTAATTCGCATCATTCCGTCAGTGCCGAGGAATGGATTAAGCGTTAAAAGGTTACTTTTCCGGGATAGTGTGTGACCAGCGCTTAAGTTGTCATATTCCGTAGTAAAATAGAATTTTTGACAAGCGATTACTAAACGATTTTTAGCATGCTTCAATTCACTTGAAAACACTTTGGCATTCATGACAGAGTTGTGATTAAATTTGGAATTTATTCGGGAGTAAAAACGGAATACGGGACAAATAATGCGCAATGCCTTAGGGAGATCAGAAAAATCATTCAGAATGTCATGATTTGAAATTGATGTCTAGTGTACTTGGATGGGTCTAGCTTCTTCTTCAGTTGAGTAGGGGGGGGGGATTCGCAGCGGCCATTCCGAATGTGGGCGTCGTAGCCATGACGGTCCGTGCCACCATAAGTTGTTTGAGACTAGTTCAGATACCGTGATACCACGGGAGAACAAGTCAGCGGGGTTACTTTTGGATTCCACATGAGCCCATGAGTCATTTCCTACCCTTTCAATAATGGAGGAAACTCTGTTTTCCACGAAAGTTTTCCATTTATGCGCGGGTTTGTGCAACCATGCTAAGACGATGGTGGAGTCTGTCCACAGAAAGAGCTTATAATTTGTGAGATTGAGTCGAGGTTGAATGGAGTCGATCATATTCGCCATTAATTCTGCTCCGCAAAGTTCCTTACGTGGTAAAGAGACAAATTTCACTGGGGCAACTTTTGTCTTTGCCATTAGCAGATGAGTGGAAACGAACCCGTCGCTTTCCGCGCGGATATAAAACGTAGCTGCATATGCTTTTTCTGAGGCATCGCAGAATCCGTGCAATTCAATAGTGTACGATGGATCGAAGTCTACGTAGCGCGGAATCTTAATTTGTTCGATATGTGCATAGTCGTCTAAGAACGCGGTCCATTGATGCAGGGTTGATGGGTGTAGATCTTCATCCCAGTCAGTACCGTCTTTCCAAATTTGCTGCATAATGATCTTGGCGACAATGATCTTGGGGGATAGCCAACCGGCGGGATCAAATAACTTTGCGATTTCAGAGAGTACCGCTCTTTTCGTGATCATATGCTCGAGGGGTTCGAGGCGTTAAACACAACTCGTAATTTAGTGGTAGTACTGTCTGGTTTAAAGACAGCATGGTGAGGGAGATAATAGCCTCTAGTGTCATTTAGCACGGGGTTTACTCTGGTCATTTGCCCTAAGGTCGAATATTTGTTAATAACGCGATCATATTCAGTTTTAATTTGGGGATTTTTCTTTAGTTTTTCTTCATTTCGGAAGTATTGGGATAAAGCAATATGACGGGATATTCCTACATTCAGAGTTTCGGGAAATTCTTTTTTAAAGGGGATTGAAACAGTAAATCGACCTTCGCTGTTACGAGTTGTTGTCGTCTGATACAGGTTTTCGCAATACAAGTCCTCCGGGGACGACCGTGGCTTATGCGGGATATCTTCAAGCTCCCAAAATCGTTGAAGAGAGTTATTTCGCAAAAAAAAGAAGCTATGGATTTTTTGTAGGGGTTGGTCTTATTCGTACCTGTCACAATCCATCCGAACACCGTGTTTTGCGCAACTAAAGTCTGAGATGGGTCCCAATGTAGGCCATTCTGAATCACTTTCGGGTACACGTCGCCTCCAAGAAGCAAGTCGATTTCAGAACAGGCTTGACGGTACGGATCGGCTAACTGAAGATGGGCAAAATTGCTATCTGTTACGCGGGACATTGGGTAATATGGGAGTTGACCCGTCAGTCTTTTTATGAACAAAGCGTGGGCGTAAATCTCCAACGTATTGTCTATGGGGGATCCGATTTTAAGGGAGCATATTTGAGTTGATGTGGCAGTTAATGACTCATTTATTCCGTGAATTTCAGCTTGGGTAGCGCTTGTTTTAAGACCCAGCTTGGAGTGCAATTTCTTGGAGATAAAAGTTGCTTCGGACGCAGAATCAATAAGGGGGCGGACAGTGAACTTACTGTCGCCGCTATACACATCAACCAGGGCGGTGCCGAGAACAATAGAGTGTGGTGTCGATTGCAATTGAGTTGAGAACGATTGTGAAGATCGCTCTGTGGCTTGACGAGAGGTGGATGGAGTGGAATCAACTACCTGAGGCCTGTTATATGTGTGATTTTGGGGTTTGTGAACCGCAAAGGTAGCCGCGGCAGATTTATGGGTGGGGTTCATGTAATGATTGGGTGTTGGTTTGGATTCTGCGCGGTGTAGGAGAGAATGGTGCTTTTTGTTGCACGCATTGCAAAGAAAGCGACTTTTACAATTATTGAAATCATGGGAAGTTCCGAGACAATTAATACATAATTTGCGTTGTTTGACAGCATTGAATCGTTCGTTAACTGACATATTCAGAAACGATGGGCAAAATCGAACGGGGTGATAGTTAGGGCATATAACGCATTTTCCTGGCTCTCGATTAGCTATATTAGTACTATAGGCGAATATGATTTGCTAATATGATAAAGTAAATACGCCCACGAAAGGGGGTGTGTACTGTGTCGCCCGTGTCGACACCAGGATGTAAAATTATAACAGTGGCAACTTCTTTTCGACAAATATATCAAACCTGACAAGTGTCATGAACTATGATAGGTGAAGTTGGTTGTGGTAGGTCAAATTTTTGTTGACATAAAAGGGCAAATGGCATACTTCCGGTCTTTTCAATTTTGGACGGCGTAGACAGAGGTTGCAGCAGGAAAAACATCCGCAAACAACAGGTACAATACCTGTTGAGAGAAAGGAGGAGAGTTGGCAGCAAAGAAAAACCAGGTAAGAGACACATGTTAATCGGTATATCACAGAGTAAAAATAATATAATCGTCCATTCAGCGGCAAATTCCGCCAACTTCGAGGGTAATATTTGTTTTGGCCAGGAGCACACATGCCTGGGTATAGCGCTAGCGATAAGACAGACCGCTACCATCGCAAATAGAGAAGCGCAGCAAAACCCCGTCCGTGTGCCTAAACGCCGACCAAAAGGTCAAAATTGGAAAAGCCGAAGCAGGCGTTGGCACAAAAGGTGGGCCAGTAAACATCCAGTACGGCCATAGCAGATAGCTAGTGTCTCGTCACGGTTGTTGCACGGATTGCACAGAAAGTAGTTATAGTTTGGTTGGATAAGTGAAAAAAAATCATTGTGTGGTAGTGGGTTGTCGTAACAGTTTTTGTCTAACAATAAAGTTAAGATAATCTAATGAAAAATTACCATAAAGTGAAGAAGTTGCAAATTTACTCAAGAACGCGTTCTTGCATAATTATGGAATTCAGCGTTTAGAACTACTTGTATCAAGTACGTTTTTATAACAGAAAGATCATAAAAAAGACACCAACAGCAAACATCCTTAACAAAAGTAATACACCTCCAACTCCTCCATCTTTGATATTCGAAAAGAGGAATTAATGAAAAAAATCTAAATTAAACTTTCGAAAAATATAGTTAAATAAAGTAGAAAAAAAAATTAAAACCAACAGCAACAGCAACCAAATAAGTGCAACCATAGCCGAAGAAAATAACATCCTACCCTTGGAACATCTATAACACCAGCAAAAGTAAAATTCTCCAAAAGCGGACACAAAAGTAGAAAAGGAGAAAGAAAAACCAGCAAACAACAACATCCCGCATCAAGACCAAGTAGCTGAAACGGATAGTGACAAACAGCAGAGATCTCATCAGGCCTCGACTCATCATACCACAAGAGCGAATCTTTAGACAGGCACCATCATCTATTTACACAGCGCCTTCGAAGGATAAAAGATAAGTAACGTTTTTTTATATTAATATCTCGGTGCTTTCGCGAAAACTTTCGTCTTTATATACATACATACATATTTTGTCATATATATCATTTTTTTATCAAGTTTTTAAGAAGTTTTTTTAAACGTTTTTCCGTGCTATAAAAAAACAAGAAAAGACAAGAAACAGAATTCTTTACCGTTGTCCGTTAAATTATTTACCGTTATTGCTTACATCATTGTCTAAGATATAGTAAGTTGATCGTTTTGCGCCAAATGTTGTGGTAGTGTCTATATTTATGTGCCCAAAAGCAAATAATGTCATGCTTAGTGAAAATACAGTAAAAGACAAAAATTAACGGCCTTATATTTTTTTACTTCCTACAAGTATTTGTGCGAAAGGTTCAATGTAATACTTAAACAATGCTAAATAAAAGTCGGTGTCGATAAATTCTGACAATCCCCTACTAAATCGAGACATAGCGAGCACATAGTATGAGCACAACTAAGCGAAACCTGTTAGATTAAATTTTTGTTGACTAACCCGTAAATCCATTAAAAAATTTGTACTATTAAACAAGTAGAAAAATTCTCAAGAAAGTTTATACATTACTGAAAGCAAAACAGTACAACGCAAAAGTGTTCTCGCGGGAGTTAATGCACAGGATATAGTCTACATGGCAACACTAGCATAAATAGATAAGTAGACACACACATAAATATTATCAATTACATACGTTAGAACAAAGACTTACAAGATGGAACAAAGGTCAACATCAATATTATCAATTACATACGTTAGAACAAAGACTTACAAGAGGGAACAAAGGTCAACATCAATATTATCACTTACATACTTTATAACAAAGACTTACAACGAGACCACTATCAGTCAAAGTAAACTCAAAATATGTTTTAATGATAAAAAGATACTTGTAGAAAACATATTCCGAGATAAAAGACAAAGAAACGATAAACATAATTATTATTATAAATAGATGTTAAGAAAATATTGTAACTAGTCTTAAGAATATAGATAATAAAGAAACACACGTTTCGGTGTGAAAAAATTTATTTTATTTTTTTGATTCATTCCTTCACCAAGGAATTAACTGGGGGCTCAACCGGGATACAAGCGAAATAATCTTGTATTCCCAGCCAAATAAAATTTCCACGATCCTGAAGAAGGATAAAAATAAAATTCCTGAAAAATTGGAAATAATAAAAATAAAATTCCTGAAAAATTGGAAATAATAAAAATAAAATTCCTGAAAAATTGGAAATAATAAAAATAAAAAATTTTTTGAAAAATTGAACAAAAATTTAAAAGAAAAAAGTTAAAAGTTTTCAAATACTTCGGGAAAGTGAACATTGCAGTGAAAGTGAAAAATACACACTGGCTTCACACGAAAAACGACAGCAAATATTTAATTCAAGACGCCTGCTAGAAGAAGGCATCAACATGACTGAAGCTGCAACTCTCCTAGCTCATATTCAGGCACTAACTGAACAACTAGCATCCCTGAAAACAGACTTCGAAACATTGAAAAGCAATACACCAGTTGCTGTAACCACAATTCCGGCAACGCCTGCACTAAAACCACACATAACGAGTGCCACTCAAATCAACACAGAAATATTCAAGTGTTTACCAACATTCAGTGGACTGGAAGGAGAATATAACCCATGGAGAAATCAAGTATGGACCCAAATGGAAAACATTAAGCAATTTTCAAATAGTCCTGAATACTATAACTGTGTATGCATTATACGTGCAAAAATTATTGGCGCTGCATCAAAAGTTTTATCCGTAAACGGGACAGAACTAAATTTCTATGCCATAATAAACCGCTTAGACTTTACGTATGCGGATAAACGTCCATTGTATGTATTAAAAGAAATTATGACGAGAATCAAACAGGGGAACAAAACTCTGACCGAGTTCCATGATGAAATTCATGAAGCATTAACCCTCATACAACAAAAAATTGAAACCTCAGATGAGAATATGAGAAGAGGAAGACTATCAGATGCCAACGAGGATGCGATCCGTACCTTTATAATGGGATTAAGAAGCAATTACACAAAAGGTATCCTCTATGCTAACCAACCAAGGAGTCTGGCAGAAGCTTATGCCATTGCCTGCACCATCTACCACGACAATGAAGATCGGCATTTTGAAAATATCAACGTAAGACGGCAGGAACACCGTAATGAACAACGATATGGAGGAAATGAACACCGCCAACTAAAGCCATCACATCATGTTCAACAACGATACCACAATTATGCGGCACCACGAAGAAACCAAGTAGAACCGATGGAAGTCGACAACTCAACACAATACAGAAGGCCTACAAATTTCCCGCAACAACAAAGATGGGGTAGCAATAATCCTCAACAAAACACTACTACACATCATAATCCATTCCGCAACAATCAAAATCCTGTGAAGAGGGAAAATAATTTTTCAACACACAACTTTAATAAGGTTCAACGAGTACATCAAACACAAGATGAGGATCTTCAATCACTCCAGCCTCAATATACCGAAGACAATTTTGAAACCGGAAGTGCTTTTTTAGGCGAGTGAATGGTCTGCCATGCCTACAACGCACTTGCAGAGAAACAGGTAGATCAATAAATATTTTGATAGATACAGGAGCTACAAGTAATTATATTAGTACTAGTTGTAAGATAGGGAAACCAATTAAAATTAATCCAGTGAAAGTCAAAACACTTCATGGATATTCAATGGTAAATACGAAAAAATTATTACTGTCTTAAACCACCATTTAACTTTCTATGAAAAAGAGGCCCTTCAAGAATTTGATATGCTTTTAGGAGAACAAGGGTTAAGATTAGTCAAGGCAGAGATCAATCTCTTTGACTATAGTCTAAAATATAGATATAAGGAAAATTTAGGAAAAAATACGGAAAAGATAAATTATACAATTAATAACGAAATTTACAGGAAAGATATTGAAAAAATAATGCAAAGGAATAGGGAAACTAAGGAAGTATTGCCATTTACTACAACCATTCAGGCATCTATCAGAACAAAATCTGAAGACCCTATTTATGTAAGACATAATCAATATCCAATATCAGACAACGAATTTATTAATAATGAAATACAGAAATTACTGGATAATAAAATTATTCAACCAAGTAGGAGTCCGTACAATTCCCCCATCTGGACAGTCGGTAAAAAGGGTACCGATGAAGAAGGAAAACCCAAAAGGCGAATGGTAGTTGATTTCCAGAAGCTAAACGCTCAAACAATTACCGACCGTTATCCAATTCCAGATGTTGGTATGACAATCCAGAACTTGAGAAAAGCAAAAGTATTCACCACGTTAGATTTGGAATCAGGATTCCATCAAATTCTCATAAAAGAATCGGACAGGGAAAAAACAGCGTTCAGTGTGAACGGTGCAAAGTATGAATTTTTAAGGATGCCGTTTGGTCTTAAAAACGCTCCTTCCATTTTTCAACGATGCATAGATGATATTCTACGCCCGTATATAGGGAAGTTTGCATATGTTTATATAGATGTTGTCCTAATATATTCCTCCTCACCCGAAAAACATATGGAGCACATTTCCATTATAATTAATGCACTCCATAACGCTAACATGAAAATTTCTGACGAAAAATCGCACTTCTTTCAAGATTCTGTAGAGTATCTAGGACACATCATTAAGCACAATAAAATAACAGTAGACCCTAATAAGGTGGAAGCAATAAAAAACTATCCCATTCCCACAAATTTAAAGGAACTTAGATCATTCCTAGGCTTAGCAAGTTACTACAGGAAATTTGTTAAAAACTTCGCAGCTATTGTAAAACCAGTCACAGTACATCTCAGAGGAGATAATGGTGGAATTAGTAAAACTCAAAGTACAAAAGTAAAAATAAATCTCGACCAAGCAGCACTAGACGCATTAAATAAAATAAAAGACGCCCTTCAGGCACAGGTCGAATTATTTCAACCTGAATTTTCAGAACCATTCGAGTTAACCACCGACGCAAGTAACTTTGCCATCGGCGCAGTACTTTCCCAGTATAAGAAACCAATAGCATTTATTTCACGAACTCTAAATGAAACAGAGCAAAATTACAGCACAAACGAAAAGGAATTGTTAGCTATCGTTTGGGCTTTACAAAAATTAAGAAACTATCTTTATGGTATTGCTGACCTAACAATATACACTGACCACCAGTCATTAATCTTTTCTATCTCGGACAAGAATCCAAACACCAAACTTAAAAGATGGAAAAACTTCATAGAAGAATATGGAGCAAAATTAGTGTACAAGCCTGGACACCAGAATATTGTTGCAGATGCTTTATCACGGCAACAAATTAACAATACATCCAGTTGTTCACAACACTCAGCTCAAAGTTCACCTTCAGAAGGTATCAAGAGAGTCAAACAACTACTAAATGCTTTTAGGAATCAAATAATACCAATATTTGACGAAAATGCAATAATCGAAATAGATACATGTACCATTTTTCCAGATCGAGTTAGGCATACCATATATTATAAAACAAAACACGAATTGATAGACAGACTAAAACAAATAACAAATCCAAAAGTTCAAAATGCACTAAAATTAAGCGAAGAAACATTATTTCATCTACAAAGTGATATTATCACTACATTCCCATCCAATTTGTTTGTTATAACACAAACACAATTACAAGATGTCATTAACGTAGAAGAACAAAAAGAAATAGTAATGCGAACACATAGACGGAATTATAAAAATAACGCTCAAGAAATATCGTTAACACACTATTGGCCGAACATTCGAGATATGTGTAAAAAAGAATGTATAGATTGTAATATCTGCCTATATGAATATGAACGAAGACCAAATAAACAACCAATAGGGAAAACACCAATACCCACGAAAGTAGGAGAGTACATACAGATGGATATATTTTACATGAATAACCAAACATACATCAGCACCATTGATAAATACTCAAAATACTGTTACATACGCAAATTACATGGCAAAACAAACTGTTATGAGTATATAGAAGAAATTCTCACACAAATCTACCCAAACACCAAACATTTAATGACTGATAATGAAAATGTATTTACTGGTATAGTAGCAAAAAGTGTCTATGAGCGACTATTAATACAACATACAGTAACACCCATTCATCATTCGACAACCAACAGTCAAGTTGAACGTGTCCATAGCACTCTGATCGAAATCTCAACAGCCTTGGCACAACAGAATAACACTACACCAGGAGACGAATTATTTAATGCAGTAAGACAATATAATAAAACGATTCATTCCACAACAGGATATAGACCTGAGGACGTGTTTTTCAACAGAGAACGATATTCTGACATTAAGGAGAAACTCGAGGACAAACAGGAAAAACTACTCAATTACCATAATAAAAATCGAGACTCAATAAACTACAAGGAAGGAGATATAATTTACGCTAAAACACACCGCCGCAACAAAAACCATATCAAGTACTTACAACACAAGGTAAAAGAAGATCGTGGGGACACAATCCTAACAGCGAAGGTTAAGGTTATACATAAAGATAGTATACGCAGACAAACTACACCATGTACAAGTCAACAATAATTAGAATTGTATTTCTCGCAATTACTCTTGGCGACAAAATAACTGATTTAACAAACAAAAAATATGTACTCATAGAACACATCATATCTGTATCACGTAGTTAACTTAACAAAAATACTGAGACCATATGAAGATATAATGCAAAACATGTATAATACAGAACAAAACCAGGAAGAACAAATATTAATAGGTAGAATTGAATCTTTAAAAACACAATTAATACCGAATACACATCGCGAAAAAAGAGCACTAAACTTTCTAGGTTCAACATTAAAATTTTTCACTGGGACACCAGATCACGACGACTTAATCGAAATAAAGACAGGACTTAATCAATTAATAGAAAACAATAATAGACAAAAAATCGTAAACTCACGGTTTTAACAAATCTTAGAAACATTAAATCCTAAAGCTATCACAGATAATATTATAATCAATGAAGTATATCGTGAACTTGAAGCTATAACAATTACCATAAATTTTGCTAAAAATGGAAATTTTTATTCAGGAACATTGAATCTAAATGAAATAAAAGAGATCGTATCTAATGAAGCTTTTGACTTACCACTAATAAACATCCTAGAGTATTCAGATATCCATATATGTTTTTTCAATCAAGCTATAATTACAATTTATAAATACCCTATATTGAAAAATATATGTAAGTTATATAATATATTCCCATTAGCATATAAGCATGGAAAATTAGTATTAGACAAACAAATTACTGTTTGTAATGGTATTTATACCTCAGTAACACAATGTAAAAATCTCTTAGGAAATAATATTTGTAAAATAAACAAAGGTAATAATTGTACTATAAATATATTAGAAAATAAGCCAGCTAAATGTGACATAATTCAAGAAAATAACGCACCACTCACAATACTAGAGAACGGTTACATCTTGACTGATGACGAACATATTTGGAATGGTCAAATAATTAAAGGACCTAAGTTAATTCAATTTAATGTTTCAACCAATATAGACGCAAAAGACTATTTTAACCATCAACAAGAAATAAAAGAAGCTATACATCAAAAATATGACGAACACATGGAAATCCTCCATATATTATATTCAGACTCATACCATAAATTTTCAAATTTACAAGAAATGTCAAAATATTTAATCCCTATAGAAGACCACCCCATACAAACCACCATTTACTTAATTCTCGGAATCTTAGCCACAATACTATGTACATATATCATAATAAAATTAATTAGCTACTGCAAGGAAGTAAAACGAACAGAAAGAAGAAGAATAGCCGAACGCATTTATGAAATAGAATTAAGAAGATTAAGAGCACAAAGCAGTATTGTTTAGGAAAAGTGAGGACACTTTATTTTAAGAAGGAGGGGAGTTAATGCACAGGGTATAGTCTACATGGCACCACTAGCATAAATAGATAAGTAGACACACACATAAATATTATCAATTACATACGTTAGAACAAAGACTTACAACGAGACCACTATCAGTAAAAGTAAACTCAAAATATGTTTTAATGATAAAAAGATACTTGTAGAAAACATATTCCGAGATAAAAGACAAAGAAACGATAAACATAATTATTATTATAAATAGATGTTAAGAAAATATTGTAACTAGTCTTAAGAATATAGAAAATAAAGAAACACACGTTTCGGTGTGAAAAAATTTATTTTATTTTTTTGATTCATTTCTTCACCAAGGAATTAACTCGGGTCAGAAAAATTTTTAGAGATTGTGTAATTGTACAAATTTATGGATGCATTTAAAACAAATCAAATTATTATGTAGTTTATAGTGAAACCAGTTTTAAGCAATTTATATTTGTTTTCGAGTATAAGATTTTTGAAAGTGAATATGAAATGTTAATACAGAGCTAGGTCACTTTGAAGAATTTTATCTTGAATTTGAACTAAATAACTAATTCTGCTTGGTGCGAAAAAACCATTTCGAGCAGTAATAATAGTTCCCTAGTTTGAGGGTATATTTTAAAGGTCATTCATGAAGAAATTAAAACTCAAAACTTTCTCAATCCAATGTAGAATACCTGAACAAAACTATAATCATTAAGTGATCTCTGTTCACATTACTATTTAAGAAAAGTGAAATACCAAAGTATATTGGATCTTTATTTTAAATCAACGTTCGAACATAGGGTCTAGAATTAGACACTAAGTGATATTGTAAAATTTTAGGAAATCATAAGCAAATATAATGTCGTGAATTTTTACTAATTTCTGAAACTTTTTGATATGTTGTTTGAAAGAGTTAGCGGTCCAAGGAGGTAAGTGTAAAGGGGTGAGTCAAAAAAAGGGAATATTCGTCAGTTTGCATTAGAATATCATGGTTAGGGAGGGTTCAGATGCAGGCAGGATACTACAGCTAGGCCTGTGATGAGTAGCTAAATAAATGCAGCACTGGTACAAAATCGTCTGTCAAATTCACTTACCACACCACAACGAACCACCGCCCAAGCCCCTGAGCCACAGCTGCGCAAACAAAACTAAAGTTACCAGCGCGTGGTGTAAGTAAGAGAAGATGTCGAAAGTGTTAGTTTCAGTTTCCAGGTTGAAAAATTTTTTTTTTGTTTTTGTGTACACCCCAAAACATGACAATACTCATAACAACATGCAAAACACCACAACTTTCAAGTGTGCTAAAAGTGCCTCCCGATATTTTACAAGTTTTGACACTTAGTCAGGTACTTTTAAAACAAATTTTGTATTGTTGTAGAATCGCTACTACCTGATAGATCTGTTTTGTTTGCTGACGAACGAGTTTTTTTGAGATATACATAACTATGTTGCAATAAAGGAGCGATATATTTTCAATACCATTGTACAATTATAATACAGGTGGTGTCGAAGCTGCAACAACACTACTTTTAGGTTCGAAGCTGTAAGAAACCAAAAAAGAAAAATTGCAAAATGGTTGCCTTTTCTGCTCTATAAAGAATTTTGTTTCTTTTCCTTTTCTTATTTGCATTTGAAATAAGTAATAAAGTGTGCTTTTTAGCAGTGTGGGTGTGTGTTAGTAATAAATAATCAATTTTTGACAGACTTCGAGTCTCAAAAAAGTCCGTTAACGCTTTAACACTAACTGAATTAATTTAAGATATTCAATACCAAAAAATCAAAAGATATACTTAGGCCCAATAATTGTCTTCGTATTTAAAGTCATTTAGCTAATTGCCACTTAAATTTAAGTTGCAGGTTGAGTTTTTCAGTGTGAAATTATTATTTGTATATAATTACGATAAAAATATGGCAGCCTCACGAAATTCTCTCAATTTTCAAATACACAAACATATGGTTTTGCTACCTTGTTGTTGTATCGCGCAACAAGGTAAACAAAAAATTTTCGGCCATTGAAAAATCAACATCTTTTGGGGTGCAATTTGGACTTCTTTTCTTAATATTATTCTATTATATCTTCTTTCATAATTGTTTTACACTTTTAAAACATTGCAGCAAACTATTACTGTTGTTATTTTCAGCCTGAAAAAGAATTCACATACGAAATTTTTCTTTAATTATGTTTAACAGGTGTTTCTCCAAAAAAATTTAGAGTATTTCGTGATGCTGCCACATTTTTATCGTAATTAAATACAAACAATAATTTAACACTGAAAAACTGAAACTGTATTTAAATGCAACTTAAATTTAAATGAAAATTAACTAAATGCGTATTTAAATATGAACTCATAAACTGGTCATTAAATGAGTAGTCAATTATTGGGCCTTATTTTGTAATAGTCGGTTTTGAGTCGGCTTCAAGCCGCCGCCGTTTATTTCTCTCCAGCCGCCGCCGATAATACTAAAAGGACTTCGCCATCTGTTAATGAAGTTGTAATAAATTGAGTGTTTATACTTTACGTATATATAGTTTTATACTCTTTGATAATGTGTTCGAATAAAAATCAAAGTTATACCGCCCTTCAACAAGAATTGGAAAATGCAAAGGATACATTAGTCGTGTTAAATGACAGCATTAAGCGCATAATTGGGCGCAGTCCGAAGTTAAACCGTGATTCTAGGTAATATTTATATATAAATTTTTGTATGGCACATATGGATGTATGTATGTGCATAATAAAAACTTCCCAACAAATCAAAACAATTCAGAAATAACTTGCAAGCTTACTAACATAAGCCTTAAGCTTTGAAAAGTGTTGTGATTATTATTGTAAAATTGTTTAATAATGAAAACTGAACTGGCTTAAGTCTAGTTTAGTGACACAGCTCCAAAAAAATATATATAGGGGTGTAGAAAATGGTGAAAAAAGAAGAAAATGTTAAATAAAAAATTGGGGGAAACGTATACTTCCCGAGTTATGGTCCTCTTGAAGTTTCCATATTTATATATATACATATGTGATTTTCCATATATATATTCTTATATGACTAATATTGGTATCATTTTAAAGCTTTTGAAGAGTTCTTTTAGAATATACAAAATTTATGCGCAAATGCTTTAATTAGCGAAGCCAGTGTTCATTATACATGGAGGAGAAAATCATTAAGACCGGCCGAAGGCCGGCTATGCAAAAATGATTTCGTTAGCGATGCCGGTGTTCGTTATACATGGAGGAGAAAATCCTTAAGCCCGGCCGAAGGCCGGCTATGCAAAAATGCTTTCGTTAGCGAATCCGGTGTTTGTTATACCATAGATTACAAAATCCTTTCATTTGTATAAACTACATACCTACCTACTGCACAATCGTAACATTTTCGGATAAAATTTTGTATAAACTGTATTGAGAACTCAAGAGTTAAATATTTTTCATTAAATTTTGTATACTCTAAAAGAACTCCTCAAAAGCTTTAAAATGATATCAATATTGGCCATATACGTTTATAACTGCAGTGGAAAATCACATATATACATATGTATATGGAAACTTCGGAGGCCCATAACTCGGGAACTATACGTTTCCCCCAACTTTTTATTTAACATTTTAACATATTTCACCATTTTCTACACCTCTATATATTTTTTGTATTTTTTTTTTTGGGCTGTGTCTAAACTAGACTTGTTCTCTTTTGTCTGTTTTTGGCGAACTGAAAGAAAGATTTTGTGATTTTTACAAATATGTCCTCTCACACTTCAATAGAAATAGCAGCATCGTAGAAATGGAAATGTAAATGAATATTGTTAAAGAATACAATGCATGAAATACCTTGCTTCTTATATGTAGCTCTAGCAAAACTCATGCTCTGGGCACTCTTCTTCTCTGCCGGTCCCTTCCAGTATGAATGCTCTAGCGGGTTATATTAATATGAAAATTCCTTTTTTAAACCGGAAAAACTATTCGAGCAAAACACAAAAACTGAAAAAATACAAAACTATAGCGAGCATAAGCCATTTGAAAGCATATTTTTAAATTGTTATTTATACTAACACCCAATACATACGATGATTTTTTCCATGTTTTTTAAAACAAGACTTGGTGTATGTAGGCGAACGGGGTAAAGAAAAAATCACATTTTCAGTTCTCGGTGTTTTTTTTTCATATTTTTCTTTCCACACATTAGTTTTTTTGTTATGTTGCTTTATTTTATTTTTCGTTTCAATGTGGCAATACAAAAGCATTTTTGATGAAATAAGAACATTTTTGATATTTTTATAAAAAAAATTTAAAACAGAAAAGTAAATAATACTTTTAAATATAAAAACAAGAAATATTACCAAATATATATATATATATATATATATATATATATATATATATATATATATATATATATATATATATATATATATATATATATATATATATATATATATATATATATAGGCTTGTTTACCCGTTATTGAAAACTTCTACCTACTGTTGACAGGCTCATGTTATTTACCTTAGAAAACAGAATGGACTGTCTGTAACACAAAATTGTTATTGGGAGCGACTGGACATGTCCAAATTTTTTGGTATTGTATTGACGTGACGTCGATGTTGCAATTTTAATAATAAATAACTTCAAAATTCTTTAAACAGAGCGTCCCGTTAGCAACAGGTTACGTATTTGCAGTACATTCAGAGTAATTTTTTTTTTCTTAGAATACATTAGCTGCGTTACAGTACTATATGTTCACATAAAGTATGCGAACGGAAAATTGTAAAAATAGTAAGATTAAGGAAACAGCTGCTTGCTAGTAAATGTATTGTTGAAATATACAGGTAGTAATGGTAAAGTAAGAAAACAAAAACCATTGGTTGATTATTGAGTTCTTGTTAAAACTATGATATTGTTTAAACTTTCCATTTGCTTTAATGAAAGTTTAATATAATATCTCTAGTTCTAAATAATATTTGGGTAAAATTTCCTGATGATCTGCATTAGCAACAGTGAAATGCGCATAGGTACTAGCTATATCCCTCAATAATCAATTTCATTTTGTTTTTAATAAAACTGTTATTTTACTACATATATATGTAAAATATTAATTATGGGAAATAGTGCGAGTAAAATTTAAAATATTAAAATAAACAAATTATTTTCTGTAATCTTCATATGTTTATTTTTATTTTATTTGATTTTGCTAATTAATGTCTGATTCAAAACTGACAAATTGTTTCAGAAAAATATATATCTCATTTAAACATAGATTTTTGTACTTTCATTCAGAAATTTTAATGTATAAATACTTATAGGTTATGTTATTTCCCACTCACGTGAGCGTGAGTGATCGTGATGATGAGGTCGTGCATAAGTAAAATATTTTTATCGTGACCGTGAGTAAAAAGCCACTCACGATCCCATCGCTAGTTTATACGTATGTATGTCCCGGTTCAGACTATTTTCTTTAATTTTCTTTTGAACTTTCATTAATGCTACACATCGAAATTTTTTTGTAATGAAATTCAAGATTTTTGCATGTCTTCACATTCTTTTTTTTACACAAATTTTTTATCTCACCACCATGAAAGAAAAGAAAAGTAAAAGAAAATAAAAAATAAAGCTGCAGCCATTTTCACGTTGACAGTTACGAATACCAATACACAAGAGAAATTCAAAGTACATGAAAGAGTGTATCGCTTCCCAATCTTCTCTCCCCGTACAATCACAAACTAACACTTTCAGAAAGAAAAATTTCATAGTGTAAAGTGTGACTTTATGGTGGGAACTGATGGTTTTAAAAATATGTGTTAAATTGCGAAAGATCCTTAGAATACATTTTAACCCCATATTAAATTATTAATTTGGAAAAAGCAATCTAGAAGTTAAATACAAATTTGTGGAAAATACAGAGTTGTGAAAAGTAGGTATTTGTAATACTTTTATTCAAAATACAAATGCAGTTTAAATTTTCTATTCCAAATACAAAATAGTTTTTAATAAAAGCTTAATTTTGCTGTTTTTTAATAAAAGCTTAATTTTGCTGTTTTTTAATAAAAGCTTAATTTTGCTGTTTTTTAATAAAAGCTTAATTTTGCTGTTTTTTAATAAATATTGAATCTTGCAATTTTTCTGATGTTCGCATATTTTTAAGAATTTTTATAATTTTAGAGATTTTTTCAAGACTGGCAATCGGTACAAAATTATATGATTTTTTTTAAATAAATTTTGGGACTTATTTCCAATATTTGGAGCTTGATATCAAATTAAATTCTTACATCAAACTTTGTTTCCATTTTATAGAAAAGGCAATTAATTTAAATGTTTTTGAAGACTAACTCACTGTTGTTGTAGAATGAAAGAAACATTTATTATGGGCAGCGTTACCGTTGGCAAATTTCAAAAAGGGTCATTAAAAGTGTCTTGTGAAAAAGGGTATTTGAAAGAAAAAAAGGGTAAATTTTTTTAACAAACAATTAAAGCTTTATTTAATTTTTAGTATAAAAGGAAACAAAAACTTAACAATGATATACGTAAATATCAAAGATATATTTGTACTTTACATTTCATTTAAATAAACAGTATTTTTTTTTTTAATTTAAATATATGTGACAGCGCATAGAGAAAGGGACCTAAGGGTAAAAAAAAACAATTTTCACTTTTTTTTTGTTGATGTGAACAACATCTGAGCATGGAATGAAACCGATCCCATGCCCCAAAAGTGTTCCCTCCCAGAGATATGCGCGTTTTATGAAATTGATGGTACACCAAAGATACACGTTTTTAAATCTTTAAAATGGCTCTCCTGAACAAAACCGGTTTTTACCCTTAGGTCCCTTTCTATTTTTCGCGTCACATATGTAAATATACATTACATCACATTAAATTACAGACTATTATTTCTTAGAAATAGTGCATCTATACTTTTCAATTAAGTCCTTACTTGGAGTCCAGTCTTCAGCTCTGCTTTGATTACATTTAGAGATGAAGGCATGGAGTCACAAGTCTCTACATTCAGTCTATTAGAAAGTTTGTTTTTGAGTTGTCTTAATTTGGAAAAAACGCGTTCAGCGGAAGCGCTACAATGCGGCAAAGTAAATATATATGCAACACAATTACATAAATATGAGTATGCATTTTCGTTAAATCTATTTTTCAAATTACCGATTTCAAACTAAAACTTTTCTGCATTAGGTATTTTAAATATAGCCTCATAAGTTTTGTCATTTACCATAAACTTTAAAATTAAAGAAAATAAGTAAAAAAACTTTATGCGAAAAATTATTTGCTTATTTATCTGACTAATATGTAATATGTTTAGTTTTTTATAAAACATTTGCCATAGCATGTATACAAGAGCTGGTTACTTTGAAACATAAATATTTTGTGCTGCGATCGTTTGTATTAGTTATCATCGATGTTTAAATAAAGCAATAGGTACTAATTGTCGAAAAGGGTCAAAAAGTAACATGAAATAGACAAAAATTATACTTAAGGGTAAATTTAAAAAAGGATCAGAATTGACCCTTTAGGGTCACAACGGTAACGCTGCTGATGGAAATTTATATTGAAAACAACAGTAAAATACCAAGTTTTGAATATAAAATCAAAAAATTTTAAAAAATCTTTGGTAAATATATGAAAGTTTCAATTAGAAAATATAAGCGATAAATATTGTAATATGATTGCATATTATTATACTAATATAAATAGGCAAAGAAAAATTTTTACGTCCCTTTTTCGTCTTTGTTTGCTAACCGATTTTCTCCAATATTTTACCAAATGGTAAACATTGTTGAGTTTTAGTGACCCGACTATATGTTATTTAAATCGGTTCAGTATTAAAGGAATAAAAGGCTCATAAAGTTGACCCCACTACAAATGCTAAAAAAACACGTATTCACTTATGTAAGTGTTGGTTCAAGTAAAAACATAAGCAAATTAGTGTTTAAGAGTTCCTAGATACATACATATGTGTATGAGTAACAGGATATTTTTATAAATGTGTGTGATTGTATGCAATTTTATTTCGTTTATTGTTTTTGCATGGGGAAGGGAATAAGTAATTTGGTAGTTTTTTCTCTTTAAATGCAACTAAAACTGGCAGTAGAATTTCGACCACTAGGCGTACTCTAGTACTAATAAGCATACAAAAATAAGTTCAAAGAAGCAAAAAAAACAACAAATCTTTGCCTTTGGATTGTTTAGTTATTATGCTTATTCACACGCAATGTGTACATGTGCACATAAACGCATGACAGTATTAATGCATGTGTTCAAAAATCTGTGATTGTATCGGTAAAAAAATAATGAAATTACAACAATCACCAATTTCTATCAAGAATTTTAATTTTTAATATTTTATAATAAATAAGATATATTATGTACTTAAACGCGGAAAATACTATGAAAAATACAACTGCTCTGTGGTGTACGAGAAGCGCTTGTGATTACTAACCGGTATTTTATAGGTATGAATCCCAACGCAACTTTCTCCAAAAAAATTTAAAAGTAAAATTGTTTCGAATACAATTTTTTTGCCCATATTTCAGCTGTTAGTGGACCGACTTCAATTATTTTCATTTTAAACCTTCGTAGAACTCCATACAAGAGATCTGCTTCATAAAATAACCGTAGGACAGTTGGGGCCATTAAAAAACAACGGAATAGGAAATATGACAAAAAAGTCTTTGGGCTATATCTCATTTTGTTATTTTCAAACCGAAAAATTTTATGAAAAATTCAAAGAGAATGGTCTAAAATTTATGTCTCTATGTTGTGTGAGGCCTTGGTTCTACTGCCACCAAAATATAGCAGACAGGCATCGCTCATTCGACTTTTCTATCTATAAGGATCCAGAATATACATACTTTATGGGGTATTAAATGAATAATGAATATTTTGGTGAAGGGTATATCGAAAATAGTTCATAAACAAAATATGTACATTGTTAAGCGCGGTTTATCATGTTTAAGCACACGAGATTAAATGACCGCTAAAATTCAAATAAAAAGAACAAACTTTAGGAAAAAGGCGTTGCGTGGTTTGTGGGCTAGCTCTGCCCTCAGTGACGTGGTTCTTAACCCAACGTTCACCGCCGCGTAAGCATAGAAAATTAAATGTTCAATTAAACCAATTAAAGGGAAAATTTTATTGAGTAGACAACCAACGAACCAATTGATGAACAATTGCCAACATTAAGGTGACCATATGTTTTGTCACTTACATATCGCCGCGTTGGTGCGCTTAACGCAATCTGTAAATCTTCCACCAAAAGAACTAGAGAAGCTTTTTCTGAATTTATACTGATTTTTTATTGCCGAACAACGTTAATATAGAAATTATAATTATATATCGTAAAATAGTACGTACAGATATAAGTAAATTCAGTTATAATTTTAATGGTTAATGAAAAGAAACAACAAACTTGACAGCGGTCATAAATCATACCCCAATATGTTTGCTGGGATCAGACGTTTTTTGTCGTTGTGGTTGTTGTTGTGTCTTTTCATTCAAGTTTTAGAAAATAATACAAATAAATATTACTTAGCATACGATTTAGGAAAAAATGTTTGTTAGTATGACAAGAGTAATTTACTTAAATGTTTCACATAAATTTTTGCTTGCCAAACTTATATGGTGTATTCTGGATAGATGAAGCTGCGTAGCGTGAACCTGCTGTCTGATATAGTTTCTGGATTTGCAGCGCTGCTGTTAATGGCAGGATCAGCTTCTTCATCTAGGGTGTTCCTTCTTATATTGTTCGGATACATTTTCTTTTAGTATTTGTTTGTTTTCTTTTATTAAATTCTTTCTATTCAAGGTTGTTTTCTTTATTTTATTTTCTTTCTTTAAAGTTCTTTTAATAGTACTTTCTTTTTACATTTGCGATTAATAATTTCTAAAAAAAACAGTTCCAATTTTGGTGACATTGTCATCAACCATTTTTTTACTTTTCGTTTTGTTCTTTTCATATAAGGTTTTTAGGTTATGTTCTGCATCAGTTTTCTGGCTTGTTTAACTTATACAAGTCCTTTTATTTATTGGCAAAACAGAGACACTATTTTTTTTGGTTAAAATATAATAATGTAAGCTTGTGATATGTTATAATTGCACTCTTCGGCAATTTTAACAAAATTTCGATGCAAGCTTTGGTCTTCCTGCAACCTTCTTTTCACTTTTGGTTGAAAAATTTTTATGAATGAATTATAATTTTTTGTGGTTCTCATAAATATCACGTTGGTGACGTGATTTGTATTTCTTACGAAGGATGAAGGTCTTTTAAAAACATTGTATTTAATTGCCTTACATAACTATAGTAATAAACATCCTACTACTTTTTGTTTTTAAAAAAAATATAAGGATATACTATATAGAACCGACTTTGATGTACATATGTATGTTTGCACATCATTAAAAAGAAAAAAATTGTTAATTAAATATAGAATAATCACCCTTATTGTGATTGGCGTTTTTCGTGCCGAAAGACGGGCGCTTTAAAAAAGGTTGGCTGGCAAAACGGTATATGCGGTTTCGCCAATCGCAGTACCATTTTTTGAAAATGCCTGCTTTTTACCGCAAAAACCGACCACAATAAGAGTGAATAATTTACTTTTTAGATCAATTGAAATTAAACGTTCTAACAATGAAAAGGCAATTAAAAAATTTCAACAGGAGACTCCTAGTTTAAAGAAAAGAACAAAGTCTGTTTTTAAACGTTTGTCATCCCCAACCACACGTAATAATGAGTCTGAATCAAGGCCAAGGCTAACGTCAAGAGTAATTAGAGAACTGCCATCAAGACAAGAAGTTGTTGCTGCACAATGTGTCGATTCTGAATCGAGAGCAAGAAATCGTCGCATGTTTGGATCACTTTTGGGTACTTTACATAAGTTCTGCCAAGAAGAATCTCGTCTGAAACAGAAAGAAGAAAAAAAAGCTCAAATTGAAAAGAAATTGGAACAGCAAGAAATTCTAGAAAGAGAATCACTGAAAAAGGAACGTGATACATTATTCATTGACAGGAAGCGCAAACAAATGGAAATAAAACAGTTAGAGTCGAAGATGAGCCGTATAAAAGATTATGAAACTTGGGAACATTCGATGAAGCATTTAAGGAACTTTATTAAAACTAAAAATACTCCAAGTATATACTATCGACCAAAAGTTTTGTCAAAAAGAACGGAGAGACTCTTGGCAGAAACTATAGTTGATGTTGATGAAATTATAAAAACAACGGGTGAAGAACTTAAAATTAATTTATTAAAATTAGAGGAACATTTGCAATTTCAAGAATATGAAACCGGCGAAGATACAAATTTAAATTTTGATAAAATAACCGATCTTTTCGAAAGTTCCCCAATCTTACATAATACTGTAGAATCATCAATTTGCGTCATAAAGGATAGAAAATGTAATAAAATAATTTATAACTAATATACATGCATAGTATATGTAATCTTAAATTTAAATACATTTCAGGTGACCCCGATTCAAAGGAAAATAAAATCCGTAATTCAGGAGAACCGGCCATAAGCAGCAGCGTTGTCGTTGTAAATCATTGATATTTGGTTACTTTTTCAATAAATAATTAATTAATATAAATTTTATTTGTTTTAATTAACTAGCAGGCCCGGCAAACATTGTCCTGCCTTGACTTTTTTCAATCATTTTCATTTAGGAAAAATAAATATTTATATGCAAGACAGATTAAAAAAGGTAAGCCTATTTCATTTATACTTATATGTAATTTCTTTAAACTGTACAGGTTGAAGATTGGTAGTAGTTACATCCCAATTTCCGAAAATTTAGTTTTCTTGAGATCCCCACGTTTTGAGGTAATGAAAATAAAATCTATTCGGATTATTTTTTATGATGACTTGCTAAAATAAATATCCGCACACTTCAAAAGTAATTACTTGACCCCAACAAATATAGAAAAGTAGTGAACACCCAATAACCAATTCTGTATGTAGTAATTTATGAAATTTTCACTTCATTAATGAATTGTTAATTAACATTATTTATTTAATTATTACATGATTAGAGGCAAGTATTCCAACACTAATTTTATAATTTCTTCTAATCGTTGAAAATTTGATAGCTTATTCTATTAACTTCGGTTTCCTTGGGTTGCGATCGAAAGATTGTGGAGCCCACTCCAAAACTTGAACGCCATGGTCGCTTGGAAACTTTCGAACTAAGCGACTTCTGTGCTTCAGGCGATTTTCTTGCAGAAAATCATAAAACGCTAAATGATATTAATTAAATTTGAAATGCAACGAATAAAAAACAAGAGTGGAATTGGACACCGACATCGAGTATCACCAACATAGATTAACCTAGCCAGGTGCAGGCACCTATGATAAAGTGCCCTGTTAGGACTGCCACGAGTATTCGCTGCTGTTGTCGGGGGACACCCACTATGGGTCTCTTATCTACTGGTAGTCCAAGGTTTTTTGAGTGGTTTTGGTACGGTGGTTAAGATTTTGTACAGCCTGCTAGTCTCAGAAGCTAGCTGCTGAAAGACCTAGAACTGTGCTTTGTGTTTCTTACTGAATTTTTGAATCTGCTTGCAGAGGACTTATAATCGGATCAGCTACTCAGTCGTTTGAACTCATTGAAAAGTCTGTCATTCTCCTTACGAGTGTTATCCTAGAGCTTCAACATGGTGATTTGCTCTTTCCCCGGCAGACATATCTACAAGTTTCCGACGCTGCTAAGCTGTGCGCATTTGTCAAGGTTGTCAACCGTGCTATCAATATAATGCCTATCATTAATGACAGATGAAAGTGCAAGAAATTCAAAGAGAAGCAGATTTTGCTGCTCCCAGCTTGTTTTCTTACTTTTATTTTGAGCACTGGCCCGTATACTAGTATTTCTATTGTGAATTCAACATATCTTTGATCAGAGAAAGAACAGCCGTTTGAAACTCTAACTAGCGTAATATCGAGAAAGTCCCTGCTACAATAAAAGTGGGTTCTGACCCGACGTTAGAAACGTGTAACTTATTGCAAATAATGGAATCAACTAAAGACCCATCCCTTGCATTTGTGTCCTAGCTTCCCCATACCACATGATGTGCATTTGCGTCTGCTCCAATGATGACCGGCAAAATTTTCGAATTCGTCATTCGTATTGTATCGCGAATATATTAGTCTGGAGATTAATAATAAAGATCCCCATGTCCATGCACGCTTTGGTTTTATCTTGACCATCTACGTAAAGCTGCCTAAAGCCTTTAACACCAAGTCCGCAAAACCTGCCGTGGTTAAGCCATGGCTCTTGAACTAACTGAAACGAGCTCCACTACCCTCTGCCATCCGGAGGAGCATTGCAGCGGAAGTTGCCTTAGAGTGATAAAGGTTCACATGTGTTACCTTCATCTTTGTTTTACGGTTTGATTGTGACGTTGGCGTCCTCCAGGTCTAAGTCCAGAAAAACGTCCTCGATAACTGTCTCGTCCAGCAGCTTAAAGAATTCACCTACTCAAGCGGAATTTGATAAGGTGTCTCCTTGAGAGCCGGAACTAGCATCTCATCTACCGACATTTCGTCCTGACCTAGATCTTCGTTCTTCGAAAACTGACTTTCCCTGCTGTTATCCTTGTAAATACTCAGGAAAATGGCTTCGAAACTGTAGAATATCTGCCCTTGCCTGTCTTTAAGTGGCATCAATGACTTCTGCTTCAGAACCACGACAATCCCTCTAAAGGCACCTACTGTTTCCGAAACCTTGGCGATCTTCCAATTATGGGTAGGTACGTCACTGTTGCAAACCTTTAGGAGCTCCAGTATATCCATATGTTTGGATAGCTCGTTACGGACGTGAGCAGGGCCTCAAGGTCGCCATGGAACCTCATCAATAGGGACCACGTCGAGTCTTACACTGAGCCGATCGCCTTCTTATATAGCAGGATCGATCGCTCCTTTGAGAATGCCCCCCGCGTTATCTGCCGACGGAGTCATTCGGCAGCTTGTACGAGGTGACCTTTCGCAACCTCGCTGAATGTTCTGTTCAGCGGCCTGTGAGGCTCCTTCGCGAATGTCGGCTGTGCGTCTGGGTCTCCTCCGAACGTTACAGTTTATGCGCATCCATAGACGCAGGGTGAGTTACTTGCAGTTGTGCCATATATTTTAAAATAGTTTTCCTTGCTCCGTCCTGCGGGCTTATAACATTTGCTGGGTTCGGATTTTTCCCTCAGCCCCTCCTGTTACTTTGCACTAACATAGCAGCAGGTCGTACAATTATTGCACTTGCAGTTAGTAAAAGTCTGCTTTATGTACTTCTTCATGCTTTGCTATAGTTGTTTCTATAATTTTTCTATTCGCCCTAATATACCAATTTGCAGCGGTTTAGTGTTTTCATACCACTTTGATCTAAATGTTAAAGAGGGCAAGTACTACTTTACCAACTTACCCCAACATTTCACTACCGTCATATGTAGCTAAAGGTGATCCTTAAATAATATAAGGAAAATTGCGAAATGTGAAATGCGATGACGCACAGTGGCACATTTGAAGAAATGGCGGCCAAAACTCTTAAAAAAATTTTTTTGGTGTCACCGATTTAATTTTTTTGGGAACCTCGAAATCCAGAAATGGAAGTTTTTATTTCGATTATTTCTATTTGAATAGGGTGATCAAAAACGCGCTTTTTTAAGAGAAGCTGAAATTCAAAATATTTTATACAATTTTTGAACTTCAAGTTTTTTTGGTTTTATATATTTTTGGAAAATTTTTTTTCTTCACACAATATCATTTCTTAACTTATAAAATAGTTTAAAAAAATCGTGCCTTACTTTTCTCGAGTCCCAGATTTGGGCATTGCAACAAAGGTCTAAAATATACCAAAATCTCGATGTTCAGTGGAACGCAACTTTCTTTCTGCGAAAAACTTCGTAAAATGACTTATAACGTGTTATAGTAGGTACTTTGAGCTGTTATTATATGCTCATTTTTCAAATTTATATTTGCGTCTCTAGGAACTACAATGATTTTACTGCTTGCATGTCGGATATTTTAGGTATGGGAGTGCGGTATATCTACATCTGTTTGTGTGTGTATGTTTTTCTTGTTTTCCAAGAAGTTTTATAAATGAAAAGGATATAATAAAAGACTGTTATTATAACGCATTAAATGCATTTTTGTAATTTAGGCCATTAAAAAATGTATAGTTACATATAAGCGGGGGTAATTCGTTTGCTTGTCTGTGCTATGTTGGTTGTTTGTGTGTGTATGTTCGTTTGCCAGACTGTGTTGTGTGTGTTTCTGTTGGTAGGTAGGCAGTGAATTTTATGTTGCTAGAGAATGTGTGTATATCTGATTATTCTAGGTGTGTCGTCATCATTGACGTTATAGCGGGGTGTGTGTTTATGTTGTTTGGTGTGTTGCTGTTGGAATCGTGGCAGAGAAATATTTTGTTGGCAGAGACTGTGTGTGTATATCTGATTATTTCAGGTGTTTCGTCATCACTAACGTCATAGCGTGTGTTTCAATGTGTGTGTATATCTGATTATTTTAGGTGTGTCGTCATCACTGACGTCATAGCGTGTGTATGAGGGTGTGTTTGAAAGTGTGTGTATGTTGCGATCACTTTGGTATCGTTGTATTAATGATGTTTTTTAAATTTTATTTATTCTTCTTTCTTTTATATATTTCATTCTGTTTTTATATATGTTTTTTAATTTTCCTTATTGTTTTCATAATTTTGCTGACATCGAGATTTATTCCTTATAATTTGGCTTTAAGATAAATATTACATATAAAGGGTGTTTTTTTAAGCCCGATAGAACTTGAAATTGTAAAAAGTAACACAAAAAATTAAATTGTAATCAAAATTTTTTTTTATTCGAAAGATCAATACGTGACATTAACATTTGAAAATGATTTCGGGCATATGGGCACCGCGGCTGTTCTTGACGAAGCGCATTCTGGACGTCCAATTTTGGGCCACTTTTTCGAGCACTGCTGGCCGTATGTCACGAATAACACGAACAATGCTGGCCTCCAAGGCGTCAATTGTTGCTGGTTTATCAGCATAAACCAGTGACTTCACGTAGCCCCACAGGAAATAATCGAGAGGTGTCAAATCGCACGACCTTGGAGGCCAATTGACAGGTCCATTTCTCGAAATCAACTTATCGCCAAATTTTGATTTCAATAAGTCGATGGTTGCGTTCGCCGTATGGCACGTAGCGCCATCCTGTTGAAACCACATCTCCTCCGGATCAATGTCATCCATATTTTCAAACAAAAAATCATATACATATTATTTTTTCTTCTTTTATATATTTGATACTGTTTTTATGTACATATATACATATGTTTTTGATTTTTCTTTGTTTTCATAATTCGTATAGTCTGAAGCTATCAAAATCTGATATGAATTTATTTAGACTATTTATTTTACTCATTTTATTAATATCCGTATTAATTTTGTTTCTGCTTACTTTTTCAAAAGAACTGTCGATACTAATAATTTTATCCTAAATATTTAACCATAAAGTATCTAAAATTATGTATTATTTCGTACTCCCTCTTATACCAATTTTATATTATTATCTCGCTCTCTATTTCACTATTTCACCATAAATATTTTCGATTATACTTCTTGGAAGTACCAGAGCTACTTTTAAGTTCAATTACAATTAAAGATTCAAAGTGACAAGATCTCAATCAAAAATGAACTCCGTTAAAAATCTAAAAACAAAATTTAATTCCCTTAATTCACATAAAGTATATGGATATAACAGTTAAATATCAAAATATATCACGGATAACAACAAAATATTAACCAACACTAAAAGTTGAGAGTTGGAAAACAACATAATGTTTCTCCCCAAAAAATATAATAATTTAACAGATGAAGAAATTAAGGATCTATCGAGTGGCTCATTTCAACTATGCAGAGAAGTAGAGTGCAGCCTGATTCTTGAGAGTGATATAGAAGAATTTTTAATTCAAAATAGCCAAATTTGCCGTTAAAATAAATTAATTCTGTATAGTAAATTATAAATAAAAAAGCTATTAAAGAGTTTTGTAAAATATAGATGATTGTGTTTTTATTTGATCTTTCTCAGTTATTTCATAACGAAATTCAAGACAAAAATGACCACAGATAAATGTAATAAAATTCTGATGTTGATTATAATTGTATTTTATATTTGTACCAAGATATTTGACAACTTCCGAAGGAGGTTGTAATTTTCCAAAACTGTCGAAATACTCTTTTTCATGGATGTTCTTATAATATGCTACCCAGTGTGTACCAGGACTTGTTGATAAATTTAAATTGATTATTCCACACTCAATTTTCTTTGATCGTTTTGGTAGTGAGTCCAACATGAATACTCCTCTAAAATACGGAATATTTATAGAAAAATTTATTAGGTCAACATCTGATAGTGGTCTGTTGGCATTCTTAAGAGTTTTTTGTTCTTCATAACTAAATCATATTTCTTTTTATATGGTTTTAGGTAAAGTCCTTTTCCAACTGCTATAGATTCCATCGCTTTATTATGCCTAGTTGCTTCATCAAGTTGATTTTTTGCATTCTTTGTTGCATTTACAGCTTGGCTATAGCGGCACGTCCAGTGGCTAGACTGCCAATTGCACCCAGAGCAGTTAGAATCGGTATTAGGGTTAAAAAACCACAAATTTTTGAAACACTTATGCGTGGTATTATAACATCTGATTTTCTTTTTTTTTATGATTTGTTTTACGTGCAGAGTTAATGTCTAAAGGTTTTTCCTTCTTTAGTATTTTTGTTGCAGATCTACTTACTATCTGTTGATAAAACTCGATCCCAAGCTGAATTTTTCAAGAATTTTATCTGCCTGATGTCTAATACTCAAGTCCTTATTTTTAGAATAAGCTATTTAGTTGTTTTTGCAAGCAGAGTCCAGTAAATTAATTCCTTTATCACCTCGATTTAAACGTTTTTGTAGTTAAGTTCCAGGTCCACAGTACTGATATCGAGGAAGATGAAGTTCAACAGGAAGATTATTTATTATTTTATCTACTATATCTGTTTCAACGAAGGTGTTTTTATGAATAAACGACTTGTTGTAATGTATAACCATCTTATTTATTTATTTTTTCTATAATAAAAGGTAACAAACATGAATTACATTTAGTTACAAAAATGCGGTAGTGAAAGAACATAAAAATATTTTGGTTCGTAATATTGATGATTCATCAAACATCACTTCAAAAATAAAACACAGCTCACTCTTAGAAAAGTCTATTCGGGATCTAAAGACTAATGTTATGATTGGGTTACTAGAGTCCTAACGGACTAAAATTTTAAAACATCTATTTATACTCAAAATCCTTATATCAGCCGAAATATGAATACTTGAAGAGATTAATTTCACCAATTAAAGGAATGGGATATTACACATTTGCCAACAATAAAACCACCTAACGAAGCTAAAACTAATTCAATAATGATATTTGATGATGTTGGATATGAGAAGCAGAATAATATACAGGCTTATTTTTGTATGGGTCGACATAAGTATGTGGATTTATTCTACTTGTGCCAAACTTATACGATAATTCCCAAACATTTAATAAGAGACAACGCGAATGTAATTATAATGTTTAAACAAAATGAGAGAAATATGAAGCGTGTTTATAGTGATAATGTTGCCAGCGACATGAACTTTCAACAATTTCATGAAATTTGTAGAGTGTGAGGGAAGGAAAAATATGGATTTTTGATGATAAGCAAAGATAACGAATTAAACAGTGGTCGCTACAGAAAATTATTCGACTAGTTTATAACAATATAAATTGCTCTACATAAAAGAAAAACTTTAGTATATAATCTGACTTTGAACACACAATACGTCTACATATCTATTGAGATATTTACTATACCTGATAACCTAATCGGATACCTAATAACCTGATCCGGTACCTGATAACCTGATCAGATACCTAATAATCTGATCTGATAGCTGATAACTTGATCTGATAGCTGATAGCCTAATCAGATAGCTAAAAATGAACGAAAAAATTCTAAAAGAGTTTATTGCAACGAGAAATGTGTTGAAGAAAAAGCTTCGTAGTATAAAAACTGGTGAAATAGATACTCGTGAACAACTACAAGACACATTTAGCCTATAACAGACCCTTTGTACAACTTTATAAATAAATCTAAAAGTACTAATAGAATTATCAAAAAAGAAAAGAATGAGATGGAAACAGATATTAAAGATAATAACAGTTCTCATATTAAGAAACCATCAATTAAATTGGAGACAAGTACACCCAAGATACTTATAGAAGAAACAATATTTGACATCAGCAACCCAATTAATGACCCCAATGGTGGAAGTAATAATGATGATGATGACTTTTACTCCCAGAATTCAAATATTGGAGAGAGTTACACTGACTTTTGTAAGGAAGAAATGAATTAGATAATAACTATGGTCCACATAAAAATTTCAATAATGAATGGAAATTCGGTGATAGTATTTTCAAACTGAATGAAGATAAAATACAGGTTGGTGGTCAAATATGGGCTCTAACACCAGGACTATTTCTCTAATGTTTCATAAAATACCAAAAAATTATGATAAATATGAACTAGAACTATATAAAAAAATTTAATTAGTACAAATGCGTGGCATGATATAAGATTTTCCCGCTAGCTACATTCCGGCGTTATTTGTTCTTAACCCCTATTTTCTGTTGCGCGTAAGCATATAGCACACTACACATGCCTTCTGATACTCGTAGTGTGCAAATTAAATGAAAAGACAATTTACATTACACTATGCAAAAAAAAAAACGAACGTGGTCAGCTGTTAGACCACGCGGGGTAAGGATTCCCACCCACCGACACAAAAGTCAGATACCTTGACAGGAGAAATACCCTAACTTGTTTAACCTGTCCCAAAACACAAATACTCATTTCTACCTAAATATAACCATATCTCCCCACGATCATCCTTCCCATTAATAAGAAACGATTTAGCAATTCATTTTAAATAAATACTTGTTCATAAAGTTTATTAGCGAAAAATATAAAAAAAGTATGTACATAAAATAATAATAATGATCAAAACAAAGGAACGTAAATACTTTGCATTTTACTATATTCATTCATGGAAGTGTACAGTCTAAATTATTTATGAATCTATGTATGTATGTAATAAGGTAAATGTAATTATTCTAAGAGAGTACTGAAGATTTCAAAATGATAAAAAAAAAATTCGTTGGTAAGGGGACAAAATGGATTCGGACTGACGGACGAAAATGAGTACATAATGTAATTGTTGCGTTGACAACTGTCGTAAAAATGAGCACCAAAGGTTTCCTTTGGAGCTCAGAGTGTTTTATATATATTTTGTGGTTTTGGTTTTAGCCCAGGTAGAAACACCATGTGCTAATATAAACTAAAGTAAGTCTTAGTAGAAACACTAAGACTCGTTTATCAATCAAGAACGTAAGTTTTGTTTGGCTTAAAATTGATTGACGATTTTCTTTATTTTTTCATTTCTTATATACTAAATTGTCTTACAATAAACTTATAAAAATTGCTTAGTAAGTAAATAACCAAGTTTTGCATAATTGCTGAACCTTACAAATTACAAATTTAATATTAATTTCTGTTTTGTCAACAACAAGTTCATTAACCAGAACTTAATACTAAAATCCAAAATAAAAATGTTTAGTCAACAATAATACAATGTTTAGGTAATTGAACTTAAAACATAAGTAAAGTAAACTGTTTAAACAACAACAACGGTTATTAAACTTAAAAATAAGAAATAAAAGTAAACTAAAAATTATGTTGATGTAAATATCAACATTCTCCCCCGCGTTGAGCAGTCAGCGAAACATGTAGTGTTAAACTTCAGAAATAGAATGACGTGGTGTTGGCCTTGGCGGAGCCGGTGTTAGGTTGATTGAGGCGGTTTTGTTGCATTTGACTCGAAATTGATAGGCAGTAAGTGTTACGATTATGAGTAACGATAGAAGCAGCGCAAAGAAGCCTATGTTGGGGTGATGAATAGCTGGCTGATGTATTTCAAGTGAGGAATTCTTAATGTGCGTTAGTTGTTTTTGAATCTCGGTAAGCTGATCCAATTTGGTATCCAAGACGAGGTTTGGCTCTAATATTTTCTTAACTTCAGAGGGTTTTCCTATTGAGGTGATATTACCAAATGTTGCGTATGAGTTGCGCAAAGTAGTGACACTAGTTTCGTGTCCACGAATGGTAAGGAATTTCCCTTTTATTATACAAGCTGAGTTCATGGTCATGATACCAGATGTATTGACCTGTAGATGTATGATATCATTGCCGCAGACTGCAGTTAGCTCTATAGGAAAAGTTGTGGCATACAGCCATTGGTTTATGTTGTGCAATGGAATAAAAGAGATATTGTTCTGGATATAGCCAAAATTACAATGAGGGGTTGTTTTGTTGTTGAAGAGAGCAATTTCACAGGAATAACTACCGGAATCTTTGGCCATTTGAATTTGCAATGCTGGGCATATGTATATGTCGATCATGACTACGGTACATTTATTGAATTGACGTGGACTTAGTGCAAGGTATTCATCGCGGTGTTCGTTAACAGCAAGATATTCAATGTTGGTTGTTATGACAATGGTGCTATTGTTTATATGTGTTGGTATTGCAATGACCTTGTAAAGTTCAAATTTTCCTTGGTCCACCAATGGTAATTCAATAACGAAAATTACATTTGTGTTAGTTACTGTTCCTTTAACATTCATAATTTTGTATAGTTCTAGCAGGTCGGTGTCTTCCACTGGTAATGCTCGGCCCATGGGAAGGTGTCCTTTAATTTTAGTAATCTCTGATCTTAACTGTTTTGGTGTGAGGATAAGTGGGCTTATATTACCGTGGTTCGTATGCGTGAGGGCAGCGACTAGCTCTGTTTCAATTCTTTGCAAATCTGAGGCAAGTGTATTTAATTGCATTGCTAGAGACATTAGATTTTGGACTTGTCGTAAATTTGAATTCTCATTTTGAACTTTATTTAGATCTTCATAGATGGTTTTCTTGAGTTCTGAAAAGTGCACTTTAGTATTGTTCTCGCTTTGCTTAAGAATGTTAATTGTAGAGTCTATTACTGAAGTTTGGTTTTTCAGTAACAGATGTAGATATTCTTCGTTTTGCTTTACGTTAGTTATAGTTTGAGCCATTTGTTCTGCATATTCTGAGTCCAGGACTCCAAATAGAGCATGGGCTATGTTCCCGACAACATCGAGTGCAGCTCTCCGGCTCCTTTTTGGAGTTAAAAGGTCTGATTCTTCAATCAGATTGTCCCAGGTATGTTGAAGTTGTCTGGAAAGCATTTCACATGATTCAAAGGCTACCGATTTCTTGCAGAGCTTTGAAAATGATGTTATACCAACTTCCAAAACCTTATTCCTATCCCAAATTGGTGTTAAATCGTAGTATATAATGAATTTCCAGGTACCTGTCATTAACCTTGTAGAGCCCATGCCTTCGAAATACAGTCCTGGATTGGAAGAAAATTCTGTAACATTGATTGGAGAGGCTAATATTATCGGCACCAGAAGGAGTGAAACAAGAAGCATATTGAAGACTCCCAGTGAGGCATATGACACTACCTTTCGTTTTGGCTGTATAACATCACTTTCTGGTGAGCTTTGCCTTTTTTGTGAGTTCGAGTTGTCATATCCGGAATGTTCTGTTAGGGAGTCGTTGAACAAAGGTGCCAGTCTGTGTATTGGCCTCTTAAAAATTCCTTTTGCTGTTTTGACGTCGCAGACCCTGATAAGTCCATCATCTCCCTTGTAAATGCGGTTGATTCTACCCAATGGCCATTGTAGCACTGGAGTATTATCTTCCTTAAGGATAACAAGCATGCCTTCAATGACGTTCGGTGAAGCAGACTTCCATTTTCCTCTTTGCTGAAGCTCGTGTAAATAATTTTGCGTCCATTCCTTCCAGAACTTGCGTTTGATTTCTGAAGTTATTTTCCATCTTGCGTCTAACGATATGCTTGGGGACTGGGCATTTGTATCTACTGCTGATGTCAAGGGTTCTCCTACCAGAAAGTGACCTGGGGTAAGAGCTTGAAGATCATCGTAGTTTGATGAGAGAGGGATCAATGGTCGTGAATTCAATATTGCTTCTATTTCAATCACTACTGTTTCCAATTCTTCATACGTGAGTGATGCAGCTGCCACGCTTCTCAGTAACAGATGTTTGGCGGATTTGACAGCCGCTTCCCAAAGTCCACCAAAGTGAGGAGCTCTTGGTGGAATGAATTTAAAATTGATTGACTGATTGCTGCATACTCGTGTAATTTTCTCTTGCGCTGATTGAGAGTATATTGATTCTTTTAATTCAGCAATTTTGTTGTTTGCTCCCACAAAGTTAGTAGCATTGTCGCAATACAAAGTCTGACAGTGGCCTCTTCTGCTGATGAAACGTCGTAGTGCGCCTATGAATGCTTCTGTAGATAGATTTGATACGACTTCCATGTGAATGGCCTTGGTCGCAAAGCAACAAAATACTGCAATATAGGCCTTGTCTGGCCTTTTGCCCCTGATTTTGTGATGAATCCAAATTGGGCCAAAATAATCAACTCCTGTGTTAATGAAGGGACGTGCTGGGGTCACTCTGTCTGCCGGAAGATTTTCCATTAATTGTTTGAAGAGCACCGGCCTAGCCTTAGTGCATCGTATGCATTTGTGGGCGGTACTTCGTGCCAATGATTTCCCGTTCGTGATCCAGAATTGTGACCTGGATGCTGCCAACAATGACTGTGGGCCACAATGACGATTCTCTTCGTGTAGCCTTTGCATTAATAACCTTGTCATCAGGTGGTTATGTGTTAAAATCGCAGGATGTTTTGCCTTGAACGATAATGTTGACTGCTCTAGACGACCACCCACGCGCATTATCTGGTGCTCATCCATTAATGGGTTTAACGAAGCCAAAGGACTTGATTTATGTACGGGTGTTTGATGTGATAGCCTTTCTAATTCTTCCCCAAACTCTGATGCTTGGATGATCTTGATGATAATGTTCATAGCTTCTTCTAATTCAAAGGCATCGAGCGCCCTTTTGGTTGGCCGATAAATATTTGTAGTTTTAGAATTTCTAATAAATCTCAACATATAACCGATCGTATGTTGAAGAGTTTTAAGAGAGTTCCTGTGGTTTATCCGATTTATGACGTCTTCATAGTTTTGCTGCGAAGCGGCTATTGTTAGCACATGTTTCGTCCTTTTACGTTCTTCGGTGCAGGATGTATCAATAACTTGTGACGTTGAGGTTGTCCATTCATTGTTTTGTCTCGAAAGAAATAGCGGACCATAAAACCACATTGAATGTTGTGATAGGTTTTCTGGTGCCATTCCTCGGGATATTGCGTCGGCTGGATTTTCTTTAGAACTAACGTGACGCCATTGTTGGGAATCGCTTAGACCTTGAATTTTTGTTATCGTGTTTGCTACAAAGGTATGGAAGGATGCTGCTGACGAGTTTATCCAAGCAAGAACAATTTTTGAGTCTGACCAAAAAAAGTTTGCCGTATTTTGCAGGCGAAGGTCTTCTTTTACTCTATTTGTTAGCTCAACACCTAACACCGCGGCGCATAATTCCAAGCGAGGTAACGTTTGCCTTTTGATGGGTGCTACTCGGGACTTTGAACATATCAGTCTGGTTGAAACAGTTTTGTCTTTATATGTTGAACGAATATAGATTGCTGTTCCATAAGCTCGTTCAGATGCATCGACAAACGTATGAATTTCTGTAGTTGCTGGGTTTCCATGTTTTAGTACAAATCTATCTATCTTTATTTTGTTTAGGGTTCCTATATTTGTGCGAAATTTATTCCAGTCATTCTGAAGATTCATGGGTAACTCGTCATCCCATGAAATCGGTCACTGCCATAGATTCTGTAAAAATATCTTGGCTCGTACAACTACCGGCCCAAAAAGCCCTAGAGGATCAAAGATCTTGGCTAGTTCGGAACTGACTATTCTTTTTGTTACTCTTGTGGCCGTTAGACTTTGTGACCGTCCACATAATTGATCGGACCTTGGGAGCCATATTAATCCGAGTGTTTTAATTGGGCAGTCTGAGTTTTCGTCTAAGTCCAAGTTGATTTCTTGGTCTTCAGGTGCAATTCCACTTAATAACTGAGGATGATTTGAACACCACTTCCGCAGCTTAAAACCAGCTTCTCTTAGAATTGAGCTTAGTTGTCGTTGTGACTCTAATGCTGTGCGAATAGAATCAGCTCCGGTGAGGCAATCATCCACATAAAAATCATTACGTAATATTGAAGCACCTTGTGGATATTTTGTAGTGTTTTGAATAGCTAAATGTTGGAGGCATTTAGTTGCTAGGTATGGTGCAGAAGAGGTGCCATATGTTACAGTTTTTAGACGATAATATTTTATATCTTGATGCTTGTTGTATCTCCATATGATGAGCTGGAACAACTGGTCGGTGTCATCGATTTGGATTTGCCGGTACATTTTCTCTATATCTGCAGTGAAGACAATTCTGTGCATTCTAAATCGCAACAGAACCGAAAATAGTTCGCCTTGTACGGTTGGTCCGGCATGTATGATGTCATTCAGAGAGGGACCGCTGGATGTTTTAGCTGATGCGTCAAAAACTACTCTTAGTTTTGTGGTTGAGCTGTCAGGTTTCAGTACGCAGTGGTGCGGCATGACGTAGTGTGAATCAGGAATGTCTTCTTGGATTTCTTCCATGTGTCCCAAGTCCTCGTATTCCTGCATGAATTTGTTGTATCCTGTTCTAAGCTCAGGATTAAGGTTCAATCGTTTTTCCAATGCTAAAAATCGATTGAATGCCATTGTTTTAGAGTTTCCGAGAACGGATGGATTTTCTGCGAATGGTAGTCGCACAATGAATCTCCCGTCCTTGTTTCTTTTTACGTTTTGTGCAAAATGATCCTCACATCGTTTCTCAGCCAAAGATAGTGCTCGTTCCGTATTATTAGTGTCTTCAAGCTTCCAGAATTTTTCAATAAGCTGGTTTGTTGTTTGCTCTTCTGGGGTAAACACTGCGCAGGTTACCAAGTTGTCGTTTCCTTCTTGTAATTTACCCGTGACGATCCAACCCAGTGCTGTGTTTTGTAGAATTGGTAGTTTTTGGTTGATCCTTATTTGTTGTGGGAGTATCAATTGATGGTAAAATTCTGCTCCGAGCAATATGTCAATTTTATCCATTTGATTGAAACCTGGATCCGCTAACTTAATATTTTCAGGCAGATTCCAGTCTGACGTGTCGAAAGATTTTGTAGGCTGAGGTGGTACAATGGTCGGAAGCACAAATGCTTCGATTCTGGTGACATAGCTGCCTGAACATGCATGTAATTCTATATTGATTCGTTGGGATACGTTTTGAATTTTACGGCCTATTCCTTCAATGCGTAACGAAGAGTTTGTGGAATTCAATGATAGTTTGTTCAGTACGCGGGTTGTAACCAAATTGACTTGTGATCCCGAATCTAATAAGACTCGGAATGTGCATGTGTGACCATTAGCTCCAACTGCCTTTACTCTTGCAGTGGCTAGTAATACGTAAGTGTTGCCGATGACGTGTTTGTTTGTTGCAGCTACGATTGGCTTATTTTCATTCGATGCAGACGCTAGTTTTTGTGTTCCTTGGCAACCTTCTGCCGAAGTTGCTGAAGTGTTTCCTCTTGCTAGCTCTAAGTGCACCAATGTGTTGTGTCTTTTTGTGCACTTTGAGCAAGATCGTGACATACATGACTTGGCAGTATGATCTGATTTAAAGCAGTTGACGCAAAGCTTCTTTTTTTGTATCCATTGTAATCTCCCAGCTGGGGACATTTTTAAGAACTTTTCACAGTAATATATGGGATGTCCTGTCATTCCACATACTTTACAATTTGGGGTTGATGTGGCTGCTATTATAAGCTTGGCTCTATCCTTCCCCCCACCAGATTCGTGAGACTTTCCGCGTGTTTCCAACGCTTGGAAACGGTGCTCTATAAATCTAAGCAGATCTTTTAGACTTACGAGGCTCTTGTTGTTTTGTAGTGATTGCTCAAATAAAGTTTGCGTTGATTGATCAAGTTTCTTCAACAGAATGTGAACAATTATGGCGTCCCAACTGTCCACTGGCAGTCCTTGTGCGCTTAAGCCATGGATGCATTCTTTAGTGACATCATGTATATTTTTTAGTGCTTGTGCCGTTTCGGTTTTCATTTGGGTATGAGAAAGCAAGTTGTTTAGTAGCGTTGTCACAATGAGCCTTTTGTTGTCGTACCTATCAACCAAAATATTCCACGCAATTTCATAATTTGCTGTGGTAATTGGCAAATGTTTTACTAGTGCCTTTGGTTCATCTGCTAGATGTGTGGTTAAGTAAAACATTTTCTCAACCTCGCTCATTGACGCGTTATGGATTAGTTGGATATAAAGATCTTTAAAGGCTACCCATTGTAGATAACTGCCGCTGAATTTCGGAATCTGAATTTTTGGTAAATGGGGTTGACAATGCTCAGTGCTACGTGGATTATTTTTGCTGACATTATTCACACTCTGCTCTAGCTCGCATTGGATGTTGTGCACCTCAGCTTGTATTTCGTAAAAGTCATCCAAGGTGTATCCATCTATTTCTTCTTCGTTAGTTAATTGCCATAACGTATCGTTGTTTGTAGAAAACTCATGCATATATTTATTAATGAGCAATAATTTGCTCTGGTAATATGTTACCTGTTGATCTCCCTCTGCCCTGACTTCGTCAATAGTTCGTTTTAATGCTCTCGTCAATGCCCGCTGATTGCGAAGAACTTTGCTTGTGATATTGTCAGGTTGTGTCTTTTCCTGCATACCTGAGCTTGCGCCTTATTCTATTTGTCTCATCGCTGGTGTTGGTTTCTTCAATTTTTTACTTTCGGACTCAAACAGCTCTTTGTATTTGAGTGTGGCGTCCGAAATACGCAAGTATTGTTCTGTAAAATAATTGTGTTGTAATGGCAGATTTGAGAGGCACCTTATTTTGTTATCAATGGTCTCAAATTCTAGCCATGCCTTATCAAGCCGCTGTAGACGCTCCAAATAGTACTCTGAAGTTTTTCTTGTGGAAGAGTCTTTTTTGACATTGCGGATTATAGCCTCTATTTGCTCCGCTATTTTCTGTTGGGCTGCTACCAGGTCTTCAAACGTTTCCATTGCTTATGTACAATATTTTTACGATTGCTTCTTGTGTTGATGTGATCCTGTTTCTATTTTAAGGATCGTTTGGGTCACTAAATGATCTAGCTGCCAGACCGTCAGACCAAATGTTTGTGTATTCGGATGATGTAGTCCTGTACTTTGTGTCAGGACCGTCGATTTTGAAATGTATCTTCTGATGATGGAATCCCGTACCTTGTGACAGGACCGTCGAGTTTGAACTATGTGTTCTGTTGATGGAATCCTGTACCTACAGGACCGTCGAGTTTGAACTATGTGTTCTATTGATGGAATCCTGTACCTTGCTATAGGACCGTCGGGTTTGAACTATGTGTTCTGTTGATGGAATCCTGTACCTTGCTACAGGACCGTCGGGTTTGAACTATGTGTTCTATGTTGCGTTGACAACTGTCGTAAAAATGAGCACCAAAGGTTTCCTTTGGAGCTCAGAGTGTTTTATATATATTTTGTGGTTTTGGTTTTAGCCCAGGTAGAAACACCATGTGCTAATATAAACTAAAGTAAGTCTTAGTAGAAACACTAAGACTCGTTTATCAATCAAGAACGTAAGTTTTGTTTGGCTTAAAATTGATTGACGATTTTCTTTATTTTTTCATTTCTTATATACTAAATTGTCTTACAATAAACTTATAAAAATTGCTTAGTAAGTAAATAACCAAGTTTTGCATAATTGCTGAACCTTACAAATTACAAATTTAATATTAATTTCTGTTTTGTCAACAACAAGTTCATTAACCAGAACTTAATACTAAAATCCAAAATAAAAATGTTTAGTCAACAATAATACAATGTTTAGGTAATTGAACTTAAAACATAAGTAAAGTAAACTGTTTAAACAACAACAACGGTTATTAAACTTAAAAATAAGAAATAAAAGTAAACTAAAAATTATGTTGATGTAAATATCAACAGTAATACTTAGTGATTAATAACCAAGTTATGGATGGAATGATAATAAAATACTACAATACTCACAAAATCAATGTTCCAATTCACGATCTCTCTTTGATGTTGGGCCCAGCAACCAGGAGTACATGCGAACGTTGTTGTTAATTAAAAAAAGATTTTTTTTATAATGCGCAAAAAAAAGCTAAAAATTGATTCAAAGATGTTTTATACACTCATAAATAAACGTTAGTAAAAAAAAATAATTAATATTACAATTTTAAATAAATGGTTTTAGATTGATTAGATTTAAGTACTAATATCCATAGTTTTTTTTTTATATTATTTTTAAATTAAAAATTTATGGTTTATCCAAAATTTTAGAGAAAATTAAAATTTTATATATATTTACATTTAAGTTAATTCAGTGTTCATTTCCTTTTTTCTTCTTCATATGCTTACAATTATTTAACAATTATTTAATAAATTTTTACATAGGTTTTCTTAGATCTTGGTAAAACGCGATTGATAATTTTGTTTGATTGTATATAAGGTTTTCTATGTGCAATACAATTTATGTAAATATTTCGTGTAATGTCATTGTTAATTTAATGTTTTAAGTTTTAGGTAAATTATAAGTGAAATATTAATTTTACTTGATAATTACAATATAGATTTTAAATAGACTTTCATGTCGTTTAATATAACTTATGTATAGATTTTAAACAATTTATGTGCAATATGGTCCTAGTTAGGTTAAGCAAAACGAAGTACGAAAAGGAAACATTTCTATTTTTTTATATTTTATGAAAGGTTAGGTTTATCTAAATGATGGCTATTAGGACTTTTGTTCAATAAGGTAAATAGGAATCTTTATTCAACAATACTTATCTTATTTTTTTTATGAATCTCATAAACGAAATAGTTCTAAACAGGTAATTTATGTTGGTTAGCTGGAACAAAGGCATGTTATGGTTGTTGCGTAATGCTGTTATTCCCTTCACGAAATTGGCCAAGGCTTGGTTTGATGGGGCCACTCCAAAGCGCTTTAATATTGTTGCGCAACCTTTATTAAGGTTAGGGTTGGTTAGACCAATTGATCCTTTCCAACAAATATAAGGCTGTCGCCCTACATGGGTGTGTTTTGCCTACGTGGGAATTTCGGCAGAATATCTTAAATTTTCCTCCGAAATTGTTAATGATTTTATTTTAATCACAAGAAATAACTTGGCAATATTTTAAATTACCACATGGAAGCTTATGTAATTCTATTACTTAATTTTTTTCTTCGCACTTCAAATGTTTTCCCTTTAGTTAACTTCGTCTTGATTTGATCACTTTACACTTGTTAATGACTCGATCTCTTGAAAGAAATATGTTACTAAGTGAAAAGCTCTAAAAAAAATTCTTTACTTGGTAATTTCTCTGCAACGAAACAAGTATAGTTTAAAGCTAATTGCATCTTCAATTATAATAAGAGGACAAAAATATTACTGTTCAGGGAATACTATAGAGATTTAGTTCGATGCATACACACCGTTACGTACATAATAATGCGTGAGAATTTAATGCAGAGCGAATTTATGTAGCATGCGATTTTAGTGAAGAAGGCTTCCTATCTACCAGATATCGGAACTTTATTCATAGTAATGAATATTACGTTGGATTACAAAACTATATTATTTAATGTTTAAATTACTATGAGGGATTTCATTGCTGTACAAAAATCGTAACAACCTGATGGTCAAATCAAGGGAACGAAAGCCTATAAATATAAACATATTATTAAAAAGATGTTTAAAGAGAAAAACCAAGAGATTTTATCAGAAGTTATGACGAAAAAGACAATATCTAATTATCAAGGTGCAGTATACTGGGACGATCCAATTGAGTTGGTAGATCGACTTCGTCTACTGATAGCAACACAAGCTGCTGGTCATAGTAATCATAATAACGAGATTGTATCAATTATTGAAGAATTACGCGAAGATAATATAATAGAATAAATTAGATGAATGAAGTATGTCTGTTGATAAGTTTGGACATTATTTAAACGATACAAGTGGTATAATTTCAATGAAAAATGCTCCTAAATTGTTGGGGTTCTTTATGGATACGAACAACAACATTGATGTCCAAAACAAAAGAATCAAAAATGTTGCAAAGGCTGTGGAGGAAAACGATGTTATCAGTAAATTGTTTCTGAAAAATCAAATCGAAGAAATAGAATACAAACTATTAAAATACTTTAAGGAAGATAACAAAATGTATGATACTTTTAGAATTCAACTCGAAATGCTACAACATGCAACAACATTACAGTTGGAAAAGAATAAGAGAATTGAAGAAAACATTTCCAAAATCTACATTTTTGGAAGATGGTTATCTACAAAGATTTGTTGAGAGCCTACAAAAGAAAAGTTAAATGAAAAGATTCATAGATTGGAAAATTACATGTTCGCATCAATAAGTAAAAGTTCATCAAGATGATTGCAAGCATCCAAAACAATTCTTAAAACTATAAACATGTCTTCAAAAATAAATCTAGTTAACGAACTCCATAAACAAACTCGAAAATCTTTTGTACGTCGAAATTGATGGATAAGCACAACATTAATCACTATTCAGCGTATAGCACAATGAAAGCATCAATAGTAGAACGATTTAATAGAACACTAAAAGGGATGATGTGGAAGGAATTTAGTTTTAATGGTTCGTATAACTGGTTGGATATCTACAAAGATCTATTAAAAGCATACAACAGTAAAGTTCATCGTACCATCAAAATGCCTCCAATTAAAGTCAACTCAACAAATGAGAAAAAAATTATTACATACAGTATACAGTCATTTGAAGATGTATAAAATCTTAATGTTGGAGATCATGTGCGCATAAGCAAATACAAACATACATTTGAAAAAGGTTATACTCCAAATTTTCACTATTAAAACAATTCAAAATACCTATCTTGCAATATACATATTAGAGGATTATCGCGGTAATCTCATTCAAGGTGGATTTTATGATGAACTCTCAAAAACTAGATTTCCAAATACATATCTAGTTGAAAAGATTATTAAAACTAAAGGAGATAAAGCGTATGTTAAGTGGTTAGGATTTACTAACGAACACAATTCTTGGATAAGTAAAAATGAAATATTATAGTTGAAACAAAATATTTAGAATTATTGTATTTAATATTAAAAATTATAATGTAAATTAAAAACAAACAAAAATAAATTAAAATAAAAATGCTTTTTATAAACCATATTGTGTGTTAAACTTTATTCATTTACAATCAAGCAGGCATAATGTCAATAACACTTACTCTGAGTTCCAACTCATCAGAGTTATCTCCTAATTACTTCAATCCTATGCAGTTGGATCTTATGAATTGAATGACATAGTTGATTATATAGAGGAAGAATACAAACGATATAGTAGAGAAAATAAAATTTATATAGAAGCCAATAATAACACAATGCAGGTTAAAGTTAATAGCTCTAATCTATTTTAATAAGGAAAATACAATTGGAAAACTCTTAGGATTCAACGGTAAAATCCTAACTCAAAACGCAGAATCTTCCAGTTAATATTTTCAAGGTGAATCTATTACGAATTGAAAGTAGTATCACTGTTAATACATATACATATGAACAATTACAAATCGCATACACTACAAGAGTTTCCGATTAATGTGCCTCCAGGCTAAGATTCCTAGAAACCTCATCTATTTACCTGTTCACTAACGCTACGAGTAGTTGATCAGTACGGCGATTTAATTAATTTTCGAGGAGAGGAAATAACAAGAATTCATTTAAGACCAACTAAATAATGCTGATATACAACTCAAGTATATCGAAAAATATAACAACAGCAACAACATACAACCCTAAAACATTATCGCAACCTAAACCACAATTCATCAAAAAACGTTGGACAACAACAAATAAAAATTGTCTAAAGACTCAATTTCAAACTGAAGACAAAGTGAGTTCAATAATAAATATCTTGGATAAGCCATTATCTGATGAAAATATAATCAAAAAGGACTATCATACATATGTGCCATACCTACAATCTTGCAACAATAATGATGAAATACGCATTTCAATACAAAATCAAGATTTGTATGTTTTACCTAGTGAAAGTTATATATATGTGGAAGGATCTGTTGTAGATGAGAAAACCTCTAAATCTACAGCTAATTTCAAATTAAAAAACAACTTTGTGGCATATCTATTTGATGAAATTCGCTATGAGCTGAATGGCATTGAAATTCATCATACAAGATATTTAGGAGCCACAAGCACCATAAAGAACTTGGTTTCTTTATCACCAACAGAAAGCACAGGAATGCAGAATGCTGGTTGGAATAAAATTTATGATTTGAAACTTGTAAATGGCTACTTTAATTTCTATGTACCACTTAAGATGCTTTTAGGATTCGCTGAAGACTATAATAAAGTTATACTAAATGGAAAACATGAATTGATATTCTTGCGTAATAATAATGACGAAGATCTTGTACACTCGAACGTTTCTACTGTAAAAGCAAAACTTGCAATTTCACTCATCTCATGGAGCATTCCACACATACAATTATCTGATTTTTGCAAGCTGAATATGATTAAAATTATTAGCAGTGGCGCTTCTATACCGATGGCATTCCGTAGTTGGGATTATCATGTGAATCCACAATTAAATACAGGAACAAGTCATGTTTGGTATGTTAAATTAGCCGCAAGTAGAGAACGCCCCCTTTTTGTATTTATTCCTTCTCAACAAGAAAATAAGTTTGTTCATTGTGATCTGACCAATTTAAAAGTTCATTTAAATTCAGTATCATACCCATATGATGATCTTAATATTAAATTTAAAAATGACCGTTATGCAATTCTATATGATATGTATCTAAGATTTCAACAGAGCTACTACATAAGAGAGTCTCAACCGCTTCTTATTGCTCAAGAATTTAAAAATAATGCACCGATTATTGTAGTAGATGTTAGCCATCAAAAAGAGTTGCACAACAACGATATAAAACTTGACCAATTGATATAAACATTGAATTTGAAACAGACCCAAATATTTCATCAAAGACATCAGCTTTCTGTATTCTTGTTCGTGATCGTATAATCGAATATGTTCCTATAAAAGGATAAGTTCGGAAACTCTTATAAATTAAGTAATATGGAGGATAACAAGGTTTTCATAGACTTGCTAGGTTTCAAAAATAATTCAAACAATTTTATTGCCAAAGAATCAGCAGTTGTTTTCAACAATAATGAACACACCAATTTCATTATAAAACCTCCATATGATTTCCTATGTTTGTCAGCAAAAAAGCAGAGAGAAGCAAATTGGTTAACAAAAAACTACCATTATCTATACTGGAACGATGAATCAGTATCATTTCAAGGCGTTTGCAGATTTTTAAAAGACAACTTAAAATATTCTAGAATCTATGTTAAAGGGGGAAAAAAGTAAAAATGATTGGAAGAAATGATTCATCAAACAATTTTTAACATTGAGGATATTGCCTGCATCAGCTTTAAGCAAATGAATAGCAAGTATCCAGACGATTTCTATTGTGACTATCAAAACTATGGTATTTGCGCCAAAAGAAATGCAATTTTACTTAAAAAAGAGGCCTCAAAATAAAGAAAATACACATGTTTATTCATTGTTTTATTTAAAAAAATTTTTAATTTTTTAATTATTATTTTTTTCTTAAAATATTTTAATAATAATACAGATTAAATTTTATATGTAAATAAAAATATGGAAAAACTTTATACAATATTTGCTTTTTATTTACAAATGATTTGGGTATAGGTAAGAATACAAAATGAATTAATAATAAATACATAAATTAATAATTAAATTAAATAAATTAATAGATAATTTAACAAATGAATAGAAACTAATAAAAACAGAACAAAACTAAACCGTCATTGTCATCTTACAGGTAATATTAAAAATAAAACATTAATCTACATCCATTGATTCATTAATTCTATCTATATAATGTCCCCAAGCACGCGTTTTTATATTATCTTCCATAATATTTCTCTTGTCATCAGAAGAGCTAAGCACTACTTTATACAGTATACATCTGATGTGCTTTGAATCTGAATAAAAACATTTCATCTGACAAGATCTCACTTTCAAATAAACATTTCTGGCAGTAATTAATGGTCAACTTTTTAATTACAGACTTTTTAACCCCCTTTGATTTTTTCTGGGTGAAGAGTCGACAGAGAGTACATTTTTGATCTTAAACCTACAAACTCTGTCATTATATCTCCCTTGTTTTCATCATTCCTAATACCTTAAATGAAATTGATTATCTATAGGATATTCTGATGTGTCAAAATTCAAACTAATATCGTTACGGATGTCATCGTAAAAATCATCAGTTTGAATCGAATAAATAAAAGAATCAGTATCCATATAATTGAGAGAAATGTTATCTCCGAAAATAGGTTTCATGAAACCAGAATGGAAATCATACATTCTCCACTTGCATAACTCTAGTACTGTAAAGCCAACATAGATGGCTTTATTATACTCTGGTTCCATTTTTTTCAACTCCACCGCATACATATCATCTGAAAATTTTGACAAATGCATAAAATTTGGTTTTGCAATTAATGCTCTGAGACCCAAATGATTTCGGTTTGTTGATTCCCATGATGAAGTAATTCTAATGTCCCTACGTTTTTCAATGTTTTCCATTGTCCTCCCATAAACAGCATTGTTTAAAAGTTTAAAAAATCCTTTTCAAAGTTATTTTTAGCATTTGTTCTATGGAATGTATTTAAATCAATATATTTTTTAAGCCAGGGGATTGTCTAAACTTAAGAATTCTATGGATTTCGTTTAAGATGAGACCATTTAAAATGGCTTGTTTTAAAACTATAATTTATAGTATAATTTGTTTTAGGGTCTAAGTCTGCAATCAATTTTTTGAATTTAGATCCTCCAACTGTCTTAATTTGAGGACAAAATGGTAAATCATTATGTAGATCATGTATTGAGTTGGGATACTCTATAGCCACCTCTAATATGTAACCATATTCTGATGTATCATTGTACCCATATAAGTTGTTCGCATCTAAATACATTAAATATTCAGACGGTTTTGTAACATCAAAATCTTATAAATCTTATGGTTGGCCTCAGAATATCTTTGTGAGCATTGAACTGGTCTACCTCTTATTCCATTTTGCATGAACATATACATTTCGGAATCAGTAAACAGTTCCATCGTAACTTGAGTGGTTTTAAGCGTAGCATCCCAAGATAGACCTGGTGCTGTATAGTAGTAACATGGATCAAGATCATAAATTCCTTTACAAATTTTTCTAAAATTTTTCATACACGTCTGTTAGAAGAAGAACATCTGTTTTTAGGTAGAGCTCAGTATGGTCAAGGAGAGTCTTACAATTAAACTCTTTCCATACTTTTTGAGCATGTTCATACTCGACTATAGCACATTCTTCATTCGTTAGAATATTAAAGAAGTCTTCTCTACTAGGGAGTTCAGTTTCCTCAAACTTGGTCATGGAATCCATGTAAGAGTATGGAAACACACCCTTTCTTCTAATCAGTTCGAAATGATCAGCGAAACATGATCGAACAGTATTGAAATCACTGTTATCAAGATTTTTCGCTAACGTGTCTAGACTCGAAGTCATAAATCGAAACGAGTATATAAATCTTATTTCGAATCCGTGTTTTTTGTTTAATTTAATATGAATTGACAGAGACATATAGCGCTCGTTGCTCTGGGGAATCACTTTTAGACTGGCATTTTGTATGCCTGAAAGTTCTTTGAAAAAGAGATGCATATCATATGCAGAAAGATTATGGAAGATAACCGGTATAAATTGAGTTGTTCTGTAATTCAAATTACAATCGCTATGGGCAGCTCCGCGATAAATACCCGTAAGATGACAATGATCTCTAACTTTATCTTTATTTAATTTTTTATTACATATATGGCAATTTTCTGCATTATTATAGTTAACTAATTCTATTGGAGATATGATCATGCTCTCAACTTTAGATAGATAATTTACATAGATACCCGTTCAATCTTCAAAAATTTTTTTAACAAATATTTTTGCTGAATCTTCCCCGAAGTAATATCTATGTAAATTATTATCTCTACTAAAACTACACTTAATAAAATAACTATATGCACAAACATGGTGCTTTTATATAATTGTTGTATTTATACTCACACTCATCGAATTTCTCCAAAATCGATTCAAAGTCGGCGTAGATGACGAATGGTACGTCCAGCTGCTTGTAGAAGTTCTTAAACCGTAGAGCATTATCATTTTTAGGCATTTTGATTGCTTTTCTGGAGCACACATTTTTATGGTGATTATACTCATAATCATCATGTGTATGACAAAGGCAGGTGTTGCAAATCGAAGAAGCCTAGAGAAGAGCGGAAAAAAGAACGACAATAACAACTAAAATCTTAAATGGAGATGAGAAGACGTTTTTAATAAATACACAAATGAAACTTTGATATATCCTCGATGAGTACATAGTGGAAGCTCACATATGAGTCGAGCAATAACATATTAATATGTATTTGTTTTTCCCCCTTCGTCACATAGTGATGTTCCGTTATGACCAAATACATTTATGCTCGCATCATTTTGATTTTAAAATTTTTTTAGCTGATCAGTGGGAGGGGGAACTCTAAACCTTCAAAATTTATTAGCTTCGATATTCTCAATGTTGTAGCTTCTACATTGATTTTTCTGTCTAATGTCCGGATTACTATCAACATATAATGATGCACCACTTAAAGCAATAAACATCAGAGTTCACGACATTTACGCATGCACCTTTCATTGCAATATTTCTTGGGAGAGGGATAAAACTGGATCCTCTTATTATGGACGCCTTGTTTATATTAATTTCAAGAGAATTGATAGAAATCAATGTCCATCCGCTGTTCCTCTCCTGAAACTCTACCATTTGCTCCGTATGCTTCTTGTACAACTCTTCTACACCGTCAGAGAGGGTCAGCAGCATCATCTTCGATATGTGTACAAGTGGGGACGCGATCATCTCATCATTTGCAATTTTCATATAATCGCAAATGAGCTCCATGTTAAGCTTGAGTGTAGTATGAATCTTACTGCATTCATATATTTGGCTAACAATGGAGCTTTGACCGATGAGAAAAATTCCTCTGGATACGAGACACCTTCATTTTTGTTCACACATACATGTAAGAAAGTGAATATTTTTATTATGCAATTCAGTTTATTTTATTTACAAAGTTCAATAAAAATTCATTAGATATTGCAAAATTAATTTTAATTTACGGAATTACTTTAAGGTTAATATTTAAATACGAATGTTAAACGCAGCGGTTTAATAAAATTAAGCTTTTAATCAAACAACATTAAATCAGTTTTTAATCAACTCTAAACGACTTCAAATTACGACTTGTGTTTTCGACATCTACTTTCTGACTACTGATCATGAACAACTAAACTACAAAGCTTACAAGACAAATTCAATAAATGCTCTATTAATTCTCGAGACCTATTTAAGTATTATCAAGAGAGAAAAGTTGCCCAAATTGAAGAACAACTGACAAAAATGCATTTTTAAATTAACGCTTTTCTGTGGTGCTTCTTCTGAGCCAGAGCAAACTTTTAGGCAAAAAAATTTCGAAATGTACATATGTATTAATTTTGTTTGAAAAGTCGCCCAAATTAAGTAACAACCGACAAAAATACATTTTTAAATTAACGCTTTTCTGTGGTGCTTCTTCTGAGCCAGAGCAAACTTTTAGGCAAAACAATTTCGAAATGTATGTATTAATTTTGTTTGTTTTTTGATTTTATTAATTCTCGAGACCTATTTAATTATTATCAAGAGAGAAAAGTTGCCCAAATTAAGGAACAACCGAAAAAATGAATTTTTAAATTACCGCTTTTCTGTGGTGCTTCTTCTGAGCCAGAGCAAACTTTTAGGCAAAAAAATTTCGAAATGTACATTTGTATTAATTTGGTTTGTTTTGTATATATTAATTTTGTTTGTTTTTTGATTTTATTAATTCTCGAGACCTATTTAAGTATTATCAAGAGAGAAAAGTTGCCCAAATTAAGGAACAACCGAAAAAATGAATTTTTAAATTAACGCTTTTCTGTGGTGCTCCTTCTGAGCCAGAGCGAACTTTTAAGCAAAAAAATGGCAAAATGTATATATTAATTTTGTTTGTTTTTTGATTTTATTTATTCTCGAGACCTATTTAAGTATTGTCAAAATAGAAAAGTCGCCCAAATTAAGTAACAACCGACAAAAATGCATTTTTAAATTAACGCTTTTCTGTGGTGCTTCTTCTAAGCCAGAGCAAACTTTTAGGCAAAAAAAATTTCGAAATGTATGTATTAATTTTGTTTGTTTTTTGATTTTATTTATTCTCGAGACCTATTTAAGTATTGTCAAAAGAGAAAAGTCGCCCAAATTAAGTAACAACCGAGAAAAATGCATTATTAAATTAACGCTTTTCTGTATTGCTTCTTCTGAGCCAGAGCAAACTTTTAGGCAAAAAAAAAACAATTTCGAAATGTATGTATTTATTTTGTTTGTTTTTTGATTTTATTTATATTCGAGACCTATTTAAGTATTGTCAAAAGAGAAAAGAGCAAACTTTTAGGCAAAAAAAATTTCGAAATGTATGTATTAATTTTGTTTGTTTTTTGATTTTATTTATTCTAGAGACCTATTTAAGTATTGCCAAAAGAGAAAAGTCGCCTAAATTAAGTAACAACCGACAAAATGCATTTTTAAATTAACGCTTTTCTGTATTGTTTCTTCTGAGCCAGAGCAAACTTTTAGGCAAAAAAAAATTTCAAAATGTATGTATTTATTCTGTTTGTTTTTTGATTTTATTTATTCTCGAGACCTATATAAGTATTGTCAAAAGAGAAAAGTCGCCCAAATTAAGTAACAACCGACAAAAATGCATTTTTAAATTAACGCTTTTCTGTGGTGCTTCTTCTGAGCCAGAGCAAACTTTTAGGCAAAAAAATTTCGAAATGTACATATGTATTAATTTTGTTTGTATTTTGATTTTATTAATTCTCGAGACCTATTTATGTATTAGGAAGAGAGAAAAGTCGCCCAAATTAAGTAACAACCGACAAAAATGCATTTTTAAATTAACGCTTTTCTGTGGTGCTTCTTCTGAGCCAGAGCAAACTTTTAGGCAAAAAAATTTCGAAATGTATGTATTAATTTTGTTTGTTTTTTGATTTTATTAATTCTCGAGACCTATTTAAGTATTAGCAAGAGAGAAAAGTCGCCCAAATTAAGTAACAACCGACAAAAATGCATTTTTAAATTAACGCTTTTCTGTGGTGCTTCTTCTGAGCCAGAGCAAACTTTTAGGCAAAAAAATTTCGAAATGTATGTATTAATTTTGTTTGTTTTTTGATTTTATTAATTCTCGAGACCTATTTAATTATTATCAAGAGAGAAAAGTTGCCCAAATTAAGGAACAACCGAAAAAATGAATTTTTAAATTACCGCTTTTCTGTGGTGCTTCTTCTGAGCCAGAGCAAACTTTTAGGCAAAAAAATTTCGAAATGTACATTTGTATTAATTTGGTTTGTTTTGTATATATTAATTTTGTTTGTTTTTTGATTTTATTAATTCTCGAGACCTATTTAAGTATTATCAAGAGAGAAAAGTTGCCCAAATTAAGGAACAACCGAAAAAATGAATTTTTAAATTAACGCTTTTCTGTGGTGCTCCTTCTGAGCCAGAGCGAACTTTTAAGCAAAAAAATGGCAAAATGTATATATTAATTTTGTTTGTTTTTTGATTTTATTTATTCTCGAGACCTATTTAAGTATTGTCAAAAGAGAAAAGTCGCCCATATTAGGCAATAAAATTTCGAAATGTATGTATTAATTTTGTTCGTTTTTTGATTTTATTTATTCTCGAGACCTATTTAAGTATTGTCAAAATATAAAAGTCGCCCAAATTAAGTAACAACCGACAAAAATGCATTTTTAAATTAACGCTTTTCTGTGGTGCTTCTTCTGAGCCAGAGCAAACTTTTAGGCAAAAAAAATTTCGAAATGTATGTATTAATTTTGTTTGTTTTTTGATTTTATTTATTCTCGAGACCTATTTAAGTATTGTCAAAAGAGAAAAGTCGCCAAATTAAGTAACAACCGAGAAAAATGCATTTTTAAATTAACGCTTTTCTGTATTGCTTCTTCTGAGCCAGAGCAAACTTTTAGGCAAAAAAAAAAACAATTTCGAAATGTATGTATTTATTTTGTTTGTTTTTTGATTTTATTTATTCTCGAGACCTATTTAAGTATTGTCAAAAGAGAAAAGTCGCCCAAATTAAGTAACAACCGACAAAAATGCATTTTTAAATTAACGCTTTTCTGTGGTGCTTCCTCTAAACCAAAGCAAACTTTTAGGCAAAAAAATTTCGAAATGTATGTATTAATTTTGTTTGTTTTTTGATTTTATTAATTCTCGAGACCTCTTTAAGTATTATCAAGAGAGAAAAGTTGCCCAAATTAAGGAACAACTGAAAAAATGAATTTTTAAATTAACGCTTTTCTGTGGTGCTCCTTCTGAGCCAGAGCGAACTTTTAAGCAAAAAAATGGCAAAATGTATATATTAATTTTGTTTGTTTTTTGATTTTATTTATTCTCGAGATCTATTTAAGTATTGCCAAAAGAGAAAAGTCGCCCAAATTAAGTAACAACCGACAAAAATGCATTTTTAAATTAACGCTTGTCTGTGGTGCTTCTTCTGAGCCAGAGCAAACTTTTAGGCAAAAAAAATTTCGAAATGTATGTATTAATTTTGTTTGTTTTTTGATTTTTTTTATTCTCGAGACCTATTTAAGTATTGTCAAAAGAGAAAAGTCGCCCAAATTAAGTAACAACCGACAAAAATGCATTTTTAAATTAACGCTTTTCTGTATTGCTTCTTCTGAGCCAGAGCAAACTTTTAGGCAAAAAAAAATTTGAAATGTATGTATTTATTTTGTTTGTTTTTTGATTTTATTTATTCTCGAGACCTATTTAAGTATTGTCAAAAGAGAAAAGTCGCCCAAATTAAGTAACAACCGACAAAAATGCATTTTTAAATTAACGCTATCTGTGGTGCTTCTTCTAAACCAAAGCAAACTTTTAGGCAAAAAAAAAATTTCGAAATGTATGTATTAATTTTGTTTGTTTTTTGATTTTATTAATTCTCGAGACCTCTTTAAGTATTATCAAGAGAGAAAAGTTGCCCAAATTAAGGAACAACTGAAAAAAATGCATTTTTAAATTAACGCTTTTCTGTGGTGCTTCTTCTGAGCCAGAGCAAACTTTTAGGCAAAAAAAATTTAGAAATGTATGTATTAATTTTGTTTGTTTTTTGATTTTATTAATTCTCGAGACCTAATTAAGTATTATCAAGAGAGAAAAGTTGCCCAAAATAAGAAAAAACCGAAAAAAATGAATTTTTAAATTAACGCTTTTCTGTGGTGCTTCTTCTGAGCCAGAGCAAATTTTAGGCAAAAAAAATTTCGAAATGTATGTATCAATTTTGTTTGTTTTTTGATTTTATTTATTCTCGAGAACTATTTAAGTATTGTCAAAAGAGAAAAGTCGCCCAAATTAAGTAACAACCGACAAAAATGCATTTTTAAATTAACGCTTTTCTGTGGTGCTTCTTCTGAGCCAGAGCAAACTTTTAGGCAAAAAAAATTTGGAAATGTATGTATTAATTTTGTTTGTTTTTTGATTTTATTAATTCTCGAGACCTATTTAAGTATTATCAAGAGAGAAAAGTTGCCCAAATTAAGAAACAACCGAAAAAAATGAATTTTTAAATTAACGCTTTTCTGTGGTGCTTCTTCTGAGCCAGAGCAAACTTTTAGGCAAAAAAAATTTCGAAATGTATGTATCAATTTTGTTTGTTTTTTGATTTTATTTATTCTCGAGAACTATTTAAGTATTGTCAAAAGAGAAAAGTCGCCCAAATTAAGTAACAACCGCATTTTTAAATTAACGCTTTTCTGTGGTGCTTCTTCTGAACCAGAGCAAACTTTTAGGCAAAAAAAAAAATTTCGAAATGTATGTGTTAATTTTGTTTGTTTTTTGATTTTATTAATTCTCGAGACCTATTAAGGTATTATCAAGAGAGAAAAGTTGCCCAAATTAAGGAACAACCGACAAAAATGAATTTTTAAATTAACGCTTTTCTGTGGTGCTTCTTCTGAGCCAGAGCAAACTTTTAGGCAAAAAAAATTTCGAAATGTATGTATTAATTTTGTTTGTTTTTTGATTTTATTAATTCTCGAGACCTATTAAGGTATTATCAAGAGAGAAAAGTTGCCCAAATTAAGGAACAACCGAAAAAATGAATTTTTAAATTAACGCTTTTCTGTGGTGCTTCTTCTGAGCCAGAGCAAACTTTTAGGCAAAAAAATTTCGAAATGTACATTTTTATTAATTTTGTTTGTTTTGTATATATTAATTTTGTTTGTTTTTTGATTTTATTAATTCTCGAGACCTATTTAAGTATTATCAAGAGAGAAAAGTTGCCCAAATTAAGGAACAACCGAAAAAATGAATTTTTAAATTAACGCTTTTCTGTGGTGCTCCTTCTGAGCCAGAGCGAACTTTTAAGCAAAAAAATTGCAAAATATATATATTAATTTTGTTTGTTTTTTGATTTTATTTATTCTCGAGACCTATTTAAGTATTGTCAAAAGAGAAAAGTCGCCCATATTAGGCAATAAAATTTCGAAATGTATGTATTAATTTTGTTTGTTTTTTGATTTTATTTATTCTCGAGACCTATTTAAGTATTGTCAAAAGAGAAAAGTCGCCCAAATTAAGTAACAACCGACAAAAATGCATTTTTAAATTAACGCTTTTCTGTGGTGCTTCCTCTAAACCAAAGCAAATTTTAGGCAAAAAAATTTCGAAATGTATGTATTAATTTTGTTTGTTTTTTGATTTTATTAATTCTCGAGACCTCTTTAAGTATTATCAAGAGAGAAAAGTTGCCCAAATTAAGGAACAACTGAAAAAATGAATTTTAAAATTACCGCTTTTCTGTGGTGCTTCTTCTGAGCCAGAGCAAACTTTTAGGCAAAAAAAATTTCGAAATGTATGTATTAATTTTGTTTGTTTTTTGATTTTATTTATTCTCGAGACCTATTTAAGTATTGCCAAAAGAGAAAAGTCGCCCAAATTAAGTAACAACCGACAAAAATGCATTTTTAAATTAACGCTTTTCTGTATTGTTTCTTCTGAGCCAGAGCAAACTTTTAGGCAAAAAAAATTTCGAAATGTATGTATTTATTCTGTTTGTTTTTTGATTTTATTTATTCTCGAGACCTATTTAAGTATTGTCAAAAGAGAAAAGTCGCCCAAATTAAGTAACAACCGGCAAAAATGCATTTTTAAATTAACGCTTTTCTGTGGTGCTTCTTCTGAGCCAGAGCAAACTTTTAGGGAAAAAATTTCGAAATGTCTGTATTAATTTTGTTTGTTTTTTGATTTTATTTATTCTCGAGACCTATTTAAGTATTGTCAAAAGAGAAAAGTCTCCCAAATTAAGTAACAACCGACAAAAATGCATTTTTAAATTAACGCTTTGCTGTGGTGCTTCTTCTGAGCCAGAGAAAACTTTTAGGCAAAAAAAAATTTCGAAATGTATGTATTAATTTTGTTTGTTTTTTGATTTTATTTATTCTCGAGACCTATTTAAATATTGTCAAAAGAGAAAAGTCGCCCAAATTAAGTAACAACCGACAAAAATGCATTTTTAAATTAACGCTATCTGTGGTGCTTCTTCTAAACCAAAGCAAACTTTTAGGCAAAAAAAAAATTTCGAAATGTATGTATTAATTTTGTTTGTTTTTTGATTTTATTAATTCTCGAGACCTCTTTAAGTATTATCAAGAGAGAAAAGTTGCCCAAATTAAGGAACAACTGAAAAAAATGCATTTTTAAATTAACGCTTTTCTGTGGTGCTTCTTCTGAGCCAGAGCAAACTTTTAGGCAAAAAAAATTTAGAAATGTATGTATTAATTTTGTTTGTTTTTTGATTTTATTAATTCTCGAGACCTAATTAAGTAATATCAAGAGAGAAAAGTTGCCCAAAATAAGAAAAAACCGAAAAAAATGAATTTTTAAATTAACGCTTTTCTGTGGTGCTTCTTCTGAGCCAGAGCAAATTTTAGGCAAAAAAAATTTCGAAATGTATGTATCAATTTTGTTTGTTTTTTGATTTTATTTATTCTCGAGAACTATTTAAGTATTGTCAAAAGAGAAAAGTCGCCCAAATTAAGTAACAACCGACAAAAATGCATTTTTAAATTAACGCTTTTCTGTGGTGCTTCTTCTGAGCCAGAGCAAACTTTTAGGCAAAAAAAATTTGGAAATGTATGTATTAATTTTGTTTGTTTTTTGATTTTATTAATTCTCGAGACCTATTTAAGTATTATCAAGAGAGAAAAGTTGCCCAAATTAAGAAACAACCGAAAAAAATGAATTTTTAAATTAACGCTTTTCTGTGGTGCTTCTTCTGAGCCAGAGCAAACTTTTAGGCAAAAAAAATTTCGAAATGTATGTATCAATTTTGTTTGTTTTTTGATTTTATTTATTCTCGAGAACTATTTAAGTATTGTCAAAAGAGAAAAGTCGCCCAAATTAAGTAACAACCGCATTTTTAAATTAACGCTTTTCTGTGGTGCTTCTTCTGAACCAGAGCAAACTTTTAGGCAAAAAAAAAATTTCGAAATGTATGTGTTAATTTTGTTTGTTTTTTGATTTTATTAATTCTCGAGACCTATTAAGGTATTATCAAGAGAGAAAAGTTGCCCAAATTAAGGAACAACCGACAAAAATGAATTTTTAAATTAACGCTTTTCTGTGGTGCTTCTTCTGAGCCAGAGCAAACTTTTAGGCAAAAAAAATTTCGAAATGTATGTATTAATTTTGTTTGTTTTTTGATTTTATTAATTCTCGAGACCTATTAAGGTATTATCAAGAGAGAAAAGTTGCCCAAATTAAGGAACAACCGAAAAAATGAATTTTTAAATTAACGCTTTTCTGTGGTGCTTCTTCTGAGCCAGAGCAAACTTTTAGGCAAAAAAATTTCGAAATGTACATTTTTATTAATTTTGTTTGTTTTGTATATATTAATTTTGTTTGTTTTTTGATTTTATTAATTCTCGAGACCTATTTAAGTATTATCAAGAGAGAAAAGTTGCCCAAATTAAGGAACAACCGAAAAAATGAATTTTTAAATTAACGCTTTTCTGTGGTGCTCCTTCTGAGCCAGAGCGAACTTTTAAGCAAAAAAATTGCAAAATATATATATTAATTTTGTTTGTTTTTTGATTTTATTTATTCTCGAGACCTATTTAAGTATTGTCAAAAGAGAAAAGTCGCCCATATTAGGCAATAAAATTTCGAAATGTATGTATTAATTTTGTTTGTTTTTTGATTTTATTTATTCTCGAGACCTATTTAAGTATTGTCAAAAGAGAAAAGTCGCCCAAATTAAGTAACAACCGACAAAAATGCATTTTTAAATTAACGCTTTTCTGTGGTGCTTCCTCTAAACCAAAGCAAATTTTAGGCAAAAAAATTTCGAAATGTATGTATTAATTTTGTTTGTTTTTTGATTTTATTAATTCTCGAGACCTCTTTAAGTATTATCAAGAGAGAAAAGTTGCCCAAATTAAGGAACAACTGAAAAAATGAATTTTAAAATTACCGCTTTTCTGTGGTGCTTCTTCTGAGCCAGAGCAAACTTTTAGGCAAAAAAAATTTCGAAATGTATGTATTAATTTTGTTTGTTTTTTGATTTTATTTATTCTCGAGACCTATTTAAGTATTGCCAAAAGAGAAAAGTCGCCCAAATTAAGTAACAACCGACAAAAATGCATTTTTAAATTAACGCTTTTCTGTATTGTTTCTTCTGAGCCAGAGCAAACTTTTAGGCAAAAAAAAATTTCGAAATGTATGTATTTATTCTGTTTGTTTTTTGATTTTATTTATTCTCGAGACCTATTTAAGTATTGTCAAAAGAGAAAAGTCGCCCAAATTAAGTAACAACCGGCAAAAATGCATTTTTAAATTAACGCTTTTCTGTGGTGCTTCTTCTGAGCCAGAGCAAACTTTTAGGGAAAAAATTTCGAAATGTCTGTATTAATTTTGTTTGTTTTTTGATTTTATTTATTCTCGAGACCTATTTAAGTATTGTCAAAAGAGAAAAGTCTCCCAAATTAAGTAACAACCGACAAAAATGCATTTTTAAATTAACGCTTTGCTGTGGTGCTTCTTCTGAGCCAGAGAAAACTTTTAGGCAAAAAAAAATTTCGAAATGTATGTATTAATTTTGTTTGTTTTTTGATTTTATTTATTCTCGAGACCTATTTAAATATTGTCAAAAGAGAAAAGTCGCCCAAATTAAGTAACAACCGACAAAAATGCATTTTTAAATTAACGCTTTTCTGTGGTGCTTCTTCTGAGCCAGAGCAAACTTTTAGGCAAAAAAAAATTCGAAATGTCTGTATTAATTTTGTTTGTTTTTTGATTTTATTTATTCTCGAGACCTATTTAAGTATTGTCAAAAGAGAAAAGTCGCCCAAATTAAGTAACAACCGACAAAAATGCATTTTTAAATTAACGCTTTTCTGTATTGCTTCTTCTGAGCCAGAGCAAACTTTTAGGCAAAAAAAAAATTTCGAAATGTATGTATTTATTTTGTTTGTTTTTTGATTTTATTTATTCGCGAGACCTATTTAAGTATTGTCAAAAGAGAAAAGTCGCCCAAATTAAGTAACAACCGACACAAATGCATTTTTAAATTAACGCTTTTCTGTGGTGCTTCTTCTGAGCCAGAGCAAACTTTGAAGCAAAAAAATTGCAAAATGTATATATTAATTTTGTTTGTTTTTTGATTTTATTAATTCTCGAGATCTATTTAATTATTATCAAGAGAGAAAAGTTGCCCAAATTAAGGAACAACCGAAAAAATGAATTTTTAAATTAACGCTTTTCTGTGGTGCTTCTTCTGAGCCAGAGCGAACTTTTAAGCAAAAAAATTGCAAAATGTATATATTAATTTTATTTGTTTTTTGATTTTATTTATTCTCGAGACCTATTTAAGTATCGTCAAAAGAGAAAAGTCGCCCAAATTAAGTAACAACCGACAAAAATGCATTTTTAAATTAACGCTTTTCTGTATTGCTTCTTCTGAGCCAGAGAAAACTTTTAGGCAAAAAAAAAAATTTCGAAATGTATGTATTTATTCTGTTTGTTTTTTGATTTATTTATTCTCGAGACCTATTAAGTATTGTCAAAAGAGAAAAGTCGCCAATATTAAGTAACAACCGACAAAAATGCATTTTTAAATTAACGCTTTTCTGTGGTGCTTCTTCTGAGCCAGAGCGAACTTTTAAGCAAAAAAATTGCAAAATGTATATATTAATTTTGTTTGTTTTTTGATTTTATTTATTCTCGAGACCTATTTAAGTATTGTCAAAAGAGAAAAGTCGCCCAAATTAAGTAACAACCGACAAAAATGAATTTTTAAATTAACGCTTTTCTGTGGTGCTTCTTCTGAGCCAGAGCGAACTTTTAAGCAAAAAAATTGCAAAATGCAACCGACAAAAATGCATTTTTAAATTATCGCTTTTCTGTGGTGCTTCTTCTGAGCCAGAGCAAACTTTTAGGCAAAAAAAATGCGAAATGTAGATATGTATTAATTTTGTTTGTTTTTTGATTTTATTAATTCTCGAGACCTATTTAAATATTATCAAGAGAGAAAAGTCGCTTAAATTAATTAACAACCGACAAAAATGCATTTTTAAATTAACGCTTTTCTGTGGTGCTTCTTCTGAGCCAGAGCAAACTTTTAGGCAAAAAAAATTTCGAAATGTATGTATTAATTTTGTTTGTTTTTTGATTTTATTAATTCTCGAGACCTATTTAAGTATTATCAAGAGAGAAAAGTTGCCCAAATTAAGGAACAACCGAAAAAATGACTTTTTAAATTAACGCTTTTCTGTGGTGCTTCTTCTGAGCCAGAGCAAACTTTTAGGCAAATGTATATATTAATTTTGTTTGTTTTTTGATTTTATTTATTCTCGAGACCTATTTAAGTATTGTCAAAAGAGAAAAGTCGCCCAAATTAAGTAACAACCGACAAAAATGCATTTTTAAATTAACGCTTTATGTATTGCTTCTTCTGAGCCAGAGCAAACTTTTAGGCAAAAAAAAATAATTTCGAAATGTATGTATTTATTCTGTTTGTTTTTTGATTTTATTTATTCTCGAGACCTATTTAAGTGTTATCAAAAGACGAAAGTCGCCCAAATTAAGTAACAACCGACAAAAATGCATTTTTAAATTAACGCTTTTCTGTGGTGCTTCTTCTGAGCCAGAGCAAACTTTTAGGCAAAAAAAAATTCGAAATGTCTGTATTAATTTTGTTTGTTTTTTGATTTTATTTATTCTCGAGACCTATTTAAGTATTGTCAAAAGAGAAAAGTCGCCCAAATTAAGTAACAACCGACAAAAATGCATTTTTAAATTAACGCTTTTCTGTATTGCTTCTTCTGAGCCAGAGCAAACTTTTAGGCAAAAAAAAAATTTCGAAATGTATGTATTTATTTTGTTTGTTTTTTGATTTTATTTATTCGCGAGACCTATTTAAGTATTGTCAAAAGAGAAAAGTCGCCCAAATTAAGTAACAACCGACACAAATGCATTTTTAAATTAACGCTTTTCTGTGGTGCTTCTTCTGAGCCAGAGCAAACTTTGAAGCAAAAAAATTGCAAAATGTATATATTAATTTTGTTTGTTTTTTGATTTTATTAATTCTCGAGATCTATTTAATTATTATCAAGAGAGAAAAGTTGCCCAAATTAAGGAACAACCGAAAAAATGAATTTTTAAATTAACGCTTTTCTGTGGTGCTTCTTCTGAGCCAGAGCGAACTTTTAAGCAAAAAAATTGCAAAATGTATATATTAATTTTATTTGTTTTTTGATTTTATTTATTCTCGAGACCTATTTAAGTATCGTCAAAAGAGAAAAGTCGCCCAAATTAAGTAACAACCGACAAAAATGCATTTTTAAATTAACGCTTTTCTGTATTGCTTCTTCTGAGCCAGAGAAAACTTTTAGGCAAAAAAAAAAATTTCGAAATGTATGTATTTATTCTGTTTGTTTTTTGATTTATTTATTCTCGAGACCTATTAAGTATTGTCAAAAGAGAAAAGTCGCCAATATTAAGTAACAACCGACAAAAATGCATTTTTAAATTAACGCTTTTCTGTGGTGCTTCTTCTGAGCCAGAGCGAACTTTTAAGCAAAAAAATTGCAAAATGTATATATTAATTTTGTTTGTTTTTTGATTTTATTTATTCTCGAGACCTATTTAAGTATTGTCAAAAGAGAAAAGTCGCCCAAATTAAGTAACAACCGACAAAAATGAATTTTTAAATTAACGCTTTTCTGTGGTGCTTCTTCTGAGCCAGAGCGAACTTTTAAGCAAAAAAATTGCAAAATGCAACCGACAAAAATGCATTTTTAAATTATCGCTTTTCTGTGGTGCTTCTTCTGAGCCAGAGCAAACTTTTAGGCAAAAAAAATGCGAAATGTAGATATGTATTAATTTTGTTTGTTTTTTGATTTTATTAATTCTCGAGACCTATTTAAATATTATCAAGAGAGAAAAGTCGCTTAAATTAATTAACAACCGACAAAAATGCATTTTTAAATTAACGCTTTTCTGTGGTGCTTCTTCTGAGCCAGAGCAAACTTTTAGGCAAAAAAAATTTCGAAATGTATGTATTAATTTTGTTTGTTTTTTGATTTTATTAATTCTCGAGACCTATTTAAGTATTATCAAGAGAGAAAAGTTGCCCAAATTAAGGAACAACCGAAAAAATGACTTTTTAAATTAACGCTTTTCTGTGGTGCTTCTTCTGAGCCAGAGCAAACTTTTAGGCAAATGTATATATTAATTTTGTTTGTTTTTTGATTTTATTTATTCTCGAGACCTATTTAAGTATTGTCAAAAGAGAAAAGTCGCCCAAATTAAGTAACAACCGACAAAAATGCATTTTTAAATTAACGCTTTATGTATTGCTTCTTCTGAGCCAGAGCAAACTTTTAGGCAAAAAAAAATAATTTCGAAATGTATGTATTTATTCTGTTTGTTTTTTGATTTTATTTATTCTCGAGACCTATTTAAGTGTTATCAAAAGACGAAAGTCGCCCAAATTAAGTAACAACCGAAAAAAATGCATTTTTAAATTAACGCTTTTCTGTATTGCTTCTTCTGAGCCAGAGCAAACTTTTAGGCAAAAAAAATTTCGAAATGTATGTATTTATTTTGTTTGTTTTTTGATTTTGTTTATTCTCGAGACCTATTTAAGTATTGTCAAAAGAGAAAAGTCGCCCAAATTAAGTAACAACCGACAAAAATGCATTTTTAAATTAACGCTTTTCTGTATTGCTTCTTCTGAGCCAGAGCAAACTTATAGGCAAAAAAAAAATTTCGAAATGTATGTATTTATTCTGTTTGTTTTTTGATTTTATTAATTCTCGAGACCATTTAAGTATTTTCAAGAGAGAAAAGTTGCCCAAATTAAGGAACAACCGAAAAAATGAATTTTTAAATTAACGCTTTTCTGTGGTGCTTCTTCTGAGCCAGAGCAAACTTTTAGGCAAATGTATATATTAATTTTGTTTGTTTTTGATTTTATTTATTCTCGAGACCTATTTAAGTATTGTCAAAAGAGAAAAGTCGCCCAAATTAAGTAACAACCGACAAAAATGCATTTTTAAATTAACGCTTTATGTATTGCTTCTTCTGCGCCAGAGCAAACTTTTAGGCAAAAAAAAAAATAATTTCGAAATGTATGTATTTATTCTGTTGGTTTTTTGATTTTATTTACTCTCGAGACCTATTTAAGTGTTATCAGAAGACGAAAGTCGCCCAAATTAAGTAACAACCGAAAAAAATGCATTTTTAAATTAACGCTTTTCTGTATTGCTTCTTCTGAGCCAGAGCAAACTTTTAAGCCAAAAAAATTCGAAATGTATGTATTTATTTTGTTTGTTTTTTGATTTTGTTTATTCTCGAGACCTATTTAAGTATTGTCAAAAGAGAAAAGTCGCCCAAATTAAGTAACAACCGACAAAAATGCATTTTTAAATTAACGCTTTTCTGTATTGCTTCTTCTGAGCCAGAGCAAACTTATAGGCAAAAAAAAAATTTCGAAATGTATGTATTTATTCTGTTTGTTTTTTGATTTTATTTATTCTCGAGACCTATTTAAGTATTGTCAAAAGAGAAAAGTCGCCCAAATTAAGTAACAGCCGACAAAAATGCATTTTAAAATTAACGCTTTTCTGTGGTGCTTCTTCTGAGCCAGAGCAAACTTTTAGGTAATAAAAATTTCGAAATGTATGTATTACTTTTGTTTGTTTTTTGATTTTATTTATTGTCGATACCTATTTAAGTATTGTCAAAAGAGAAAAGTCGCCCAAATTAAGTAGCAACCGACAAAAATGCATTTTTAAATTATCGCTTTTCTGTGGTGCTTCTTCTGAGCCAGAGCAAACTTTTAGGCAAAAAAATTTCGAAATGTACGTATGTATTATTTTTGTTTGTTTTTTGATTTTATTAATTCTCGAGACCTATTTAAATATTATCAAGAGAGAAAAGTCGCCCAAATTAAGTAACAACCGACAAAAATGCATTTTTAAATTAACGCTTTGCTGTGGTGCTTCTTCTGAGCCAGAGAAAACTTTTAGGCAAAAAAAAATTTCGAAATGTATGTATTAATTTTGTTTGTTTTTTGATTTTATTTATTCTCGAGACCTATTTAAATATTGTCAAAAGAGAAAAGTCGCCCAAATTAAGTAACAACCGACAAAAATGCATTTTTAAATTAACGCTTTTCTGTGGTGCTTCTTCTGAGCCAGAGCAAACTTTTAGGCAAAAAAAAATTCGAAATGTCTGTATTAATTTTGTTTGTTTTTTGATTTTATTTATTCTCGAGACCTATTTAAGTATTGTCAAAAGAGAAAAGTCGCCCAAATTAAGTAACAACCGACAAAAATGCATTTTTAAATTAACGCTTTATGTATTGCTTCTTCTGAGCCAGAGCAAACTTTTAGGGAAAAAAAATAATTTCGAAATGTATGTATTTATTCTGTTTGTTTTTTGATTTTATTTATTCTCGAGACCTATTTAAGTGTTATCAAAAGACGAAAGTCGCCCAAATTAAGTAACAACCGAAAAAAATGCATTTTTAAATTAACGCTTTTCTGTATTGCTTCTTCTGAGCCAGAGCAAACTTTTAGGCAAAAAAAAAAATTTCGAAATGTATGTATTTATTTTGTTTGTTTTTTGATTTTGTTTATTCTCGAGACCTATTTAAGTATTGTCAAAAGAGAAAAGTCGCCCAAATTAAGTAACAACCGACAAAAATGCATTTTTAAATTAACGCTTTTCTGTATTGCTTCTTCTGAGCCAGAGCAAACTTATAGGCAAAAAAAAAAATTTCGAAATGTATGTATTTATTCTGTTTGTTTTTTGATTTTATTAATTCTCGAGACCATTTAAGTATTTTCAAGAGAGAAAAGTTGCCCAAATTAAGGAACAACCGAAAAAATGAATTTTTAAATTAACGCTTTTCTGTGGTGCTTCTTCTGAGCCAGAGCAAACTTTTAGGCAAATGTATATATTAATTTTGTTTGTTTTTGATTTTATTTATTCTCGAGACCTATTTAAGTATTGTCAAAAGAGAAAAGTCGCCCAAATTAAGTAACAACCGACAAAAATGCATTTTTAAATTAACGCTTTATGTATTGCTTCTTCTGAGCCAGAGCAAACTTTTAGGCAAAAAAAAATAATTTCGAAATGTATGTATTTATTCTGTTGGTTTTTTTATTTTATTTATTCTCGAGACCTATTTAAGTGTTATCAGAAGACGAAAGTCGCCCAAATTAAGTAACAACCGAAAAAAATGCATTTTTAAATTAACGCTTTTCTGTATTGCTTCTTCTGAGCCAGAGCAAACTTTTAGGCAAAAAAAAAAATCGAAATGTATGTATTTATTTTGTTTGTTTTTTGATTTTGTTTATTCTCGAGACCTATTTAAGTATTGTCAAAAGAGAAAAGTCGCCCAAATTAAGTAACAACCGACAAAAATGCATTTTTAAATTAACGCTTTTCTGTATTGCTTCTTCTGAGCCAGAGCAAACTTATAGGCAAAAAAAAATTTCGAAATGTATGTATTTATTCTGTTTGTTTTTTGATTTTATTTATTCTCGAGACCTATTTAAGTATTGTCAAAAGAGAAAAGTCGCCCAAATTAAGTAACAGCCGACAAAAATGCATTTTAAAATTAACGCTTTTCTGTGGTGCTTCTTCTGAGCCAGAGCAAACTTTTAGGTAATAAAAATTTCGAAATGTATGTATTACTTTTGTTTGTTTTTTGATTTTATTTATTGTCGATACCTATTTAAGTATTGTCAAAAGAGAAAAGTCGCCCAAATTAAGTAGCAACCGACAAAAATGCATTTTTAAATTATCGCTTTTCTGTGGTGCTTCTTCTGAGCCAGAGCAAACTTTTAGGCAAAAAAATTTCGAAATGTACGTATGTATTATTTTTGTTTGTTTTTTGATTTTATTAATTCTCGAGACCTATTTAAATATTATCAAAAGAGAAAAGTCGCCCAAATTAAGTAACAACCGACAAAAATGCATTTTTAAATTAACGCTTTTCTGTGGTGCTTCTTCTGAGCCAGAGCAAACTTTTAGGCAAAAAAAATTTCGAAATGTATGTATTAATTTTGTTTGTCTTTTGATTTTATTAATTCTAGAGACCTATTTAAGTATTATCAAGAGAGAAAAGTTGCCCAAATTAAGGAACAACCGAAAAAATGAATTTTTAAATTAACGCTTTTCTGTAATGCTTCTTCTGAGCCACAGCAAATTTTAGGCAAAAAAAATTTCGAAATGTATGTATTAATTTTGTTTGTTTTTTTATTTTATTAATTCTCGAAACCATTTAAGTATTATCGAGAGAGAAAAGTTGCCCAAATTAAGGAACAACCGAAAAAATGAATTTTTAAATTAACGCTTTTCTGTGGTGCTTCTTCTGAGCCAGAGCAAACTTTTAGGCAAATGTATATATTAATTTTGTTTGTTTTTTGATTTTATTTATTCTCGAGACCTATTTAAGTATCGTCAAAAGAGAAAAGTCGCCCAAATTAAGTGACAACCGACAAAAATGCATTTTTAAATTAACGCTTTATGTATTGCTTCTTCTGAGCCAGAGCAAACTTTTAGGCAAAAAAAAAATAATTTCGAAATGTATGTATTTATTCTGTTTGTTTTTTGATTTTATTTATTCTCGAGACCTATTTAAGTGTTATCAAAAGACGAAAGTCGCCCAAATTAAGTAACAACCGAAAAAAATGCATTTTTAAATTAACGCTTTTCTATATTGCTTCTTCTGAGCCAGAGCAAACTTTTAGGCAAAAAAAAATTTCGAAATGTATGTATTTATTATGTTTGTTTTTTGATTTTGTTTATTCTCGAGACCTATTTAAGTATTGTCAAAAGAGAAAAGTCGCCCAAATTAAGTAACAACCGACAAAAATGCATTTTTAAATTAACGCTTTTCTGTATTGCTTCTTCTGAGCCAGAGCAAACTTATAGGCAAAAAAAAATTTCGAAATGTATGTATTTATTCTGTTTGTTTTTTTATTTTATTTATTCTCGAGACCTATTTAAGTATTGTCAAATGAGAAAAGTCGCCCAAATTAAGTAACAGCCGACAAAAATGCATTTTAAAGTTAACGCTTTTCTGTGGTGCTTCTTCTGAGCCAGAGCAAACTTTTAGGTAAAAAAAATTTCGAAATGTATGTATTAATTTTGTTTGTTTTTTGATTTTATTTATTGTCGAGATCTATTTAAGTATTGTCAAAAGAGAAAAGTCGCCCAAATTAAGTAGCAACCGACAAAAATGCATTTTTAAATTATCGCTTTTCTGTGGTGCTTCTTCTGAGCCAGAGAAAACTTTTAGGCAAAAAAATTTCGAAATGTACATATGTATTAATTTTGTTTGTTTTTTGATTTTATTAATTCTCGAGGCCTATTTAAATATTATCAAGAGAGAAAAGTCGCCCAAATTAAGTAACAACCGACAAAAATGCATTTTTAAATTAACGCTTTTCTGTGGTGCTTCTTCTGAGCCAGAGCAAACTTTTAGGCAAAAAAATTGCAAAATGTATATATTAATTTTGTTTGTTTTTTGAATTTATTTATTCTCGAGACCCATCTAAGTATTGTCTTAATTCTTCTGAGCCAGAGTGAACTTTTAAGCAAAAAAAAAATTTCGAAATGTATATATTAATTTTGTTTGTTTTTTTTTTATTTTATTTATTCTCGAGACCTATTTAAGTATTGTCAAAAGAGAAAAGTCGCCCAAATTAAGTAACAACCGACAAAAATGCATTTTTAAATTAACGCTTTTCTGTGGTGCTTCTTCTGAGCCAGAGCAAACTTTTAGGTAAAAAAATTTCGAAATGTATGTATTAATTTTGTTTGTTTTTTGATTTTATTTATTGTCGAGACCTATTTAAGTATTGTCAAAAGAGAAAAGTCGCCCAAATTAAGTAGCAACCGACAAAAATGCATTTTTAAATTATCGCTTTTCTGTGGTGCTTCTTCTGAGCCAGAGAAAACTTTTAGGCAAAAAAATTTCGAAATGTACATATGTATTAATTTTGTTTGTTTTTTGATTTTATTTATTCTCGAGACCTATTTAAGTATTGTCAAAAGAGAAAAGTCGCCCAAATTAAGTAACAACCGACAAAAATGCATTTTTAAATTAACGCTTTTCTGTGGTGCTTCTTCTGAGCCAGAGCAAACTTTTAGGCAAAAAAATTGCAAAATGTATATATTAATTTTGTTTGTTTTTTGATTTTATTTATTCTCGAGACCCATCTAAGTATTGTCTTAATTCTTCTGAGCCAGAGTGAACTTTTAAGCAAAAAAAATTTCGAAATGTATATATTAATTTTGTTTGTTTTTTTTTTATTTTATTTATTCTCGAGACCTATTTAAGTATTGTCAAAAGAGAAAAGTCGCCCAAATTAAGTAACAACCGACAAAAATGCATTTTTAAATTAACGCTTTTCTGTGGTGCTTCTTCTGAGCCAGAGCAAACTTTTAGGCAAAAAAAAATTCGAAATGTATGTATTAATTTTGTTTGTTTTTTGGTTTTATTTATTCTCCAGACCTATTTAAGTATTGTCAAAAGAGAAAAGTCGCCCAAATTAAGTAACAACCGACAAAAATGCATTTTTAAATTAACGCTTTTCTGTGGTGCTTCTTCTGAGCCAGAGCAAACTTTTAGGCAAAAAAAAATTCGAAATGTATGTATTAAATTTGTTTGTTTTTTGATTTTATTTATTCTCGAGACCTATTTAAGTATTGTCAAAAGAGAAAAGTCGCCCAAATTAAGTAACAACCGACAAAAATGCATTTTTAAATTAACGCTTTTCTGTGGTGCTTCTTCCGAGCCAGAGTGAACTTTTAAGCAAAAAAAAAATTCGAAATGTATGTATTAATTTTGTTTGTTTTTTTTATTTTATTTATTCTCGAGACCTATTTAAGTATTGTCAAAAGAGAAAAGTCGCCCAAGTTAAGTAACAACCGACACAAATGCATTTTTAAATTTACGCTTTTCTGTGTTGCTTCTTCTGAGTCAGAGCGAACTTTTAAGCAAAAAAAATTTCGAAATGTATGTATTAATTTTGTTTGTTTTTTTATTTTATTTATTCTCGAGACCCATCTAAGTATTGTCTTAATTCTTCTGAGCCAGAGTGAACTTTTAAGCAAAAAAAAAATTTCGAAATGTATATATTAATTTTGTTTCTTTTTTTGATTCTATTTATTCTCGAGACCTATTTAAGTATTGTCAAAAGAGAAAAGTCGCCCATATTAAGTAACAACCAACAAAAATGCATTTTTAAATTAACGCTTTTCTGTGGTGCTTCTTCTGAGCCAGATCAAACTTTTAGGCAAAAAAAAAATTCGAAATGTATGTATTAATTTTGTTTGTTTTTTTTATTTTATTTATTCTCGAGACCTATTTAAGTATTGTGTAGGGAACTAGTCCTGTACTAGTTCCAGGGGTTTGTTGCAGCGCTACTGGAGGTCCTCTTGAGGATCGCAGTAGTGCTGATAATTCAAAGAAAGACGTTGCTTTTACTTAGTTTTAATTAAAGTCTTCAAGTCTTCCTTTTATTAAATTTACTTTGCTATTTATACTACTTATGAGAAGTTGACATATCGTCTAGAACTTCTTCTCTAAGAGAGATTTACTAAAATCACTCAATAACTTACTGATCTATTATTGTCATTGATTGGGCGGAGTTTCTCTCTGATCCCGTTAATTTTAATAATTATCACTCAAAATTACTCTACTTTTCGTACTCTAGTTCACGTGCTACTCAATATGTAGCTATGTGAGTGGCCGTATATTCTACTCTAGTGTTTATTCCAATTACCACACACATTTGTCATAAGTGGGTCGCTAAGTTAATGCACTCGTCAAGTGCATTAGCCGCATACCAAAAAGGATCTCATATTACTTTGTTAATCAGAGAAACTCGACCGTCTCATGAATGACAATACTTGTGTGCATGCATTGTGTGGTTTGTCTACATTACACACACGCTATGCTATGCACACACTAAACTAATTTATACCCTATGTTATGTATACACTACACCCTCACCCTTTAAAAAAAATCGTACAATAGTTTGTAAGCACTTATTGTATGATTTTTCAAGTACATTTTAATGTGAGTGTATTCTTAAATTAGTTTCTTTTTATTTTTTTTTTTGTTTATATTTTGTTCTGTAAGTTGAATATTTTAGAATTTATTCTGCATTCATATCTTTTTATATTCTCTTTTTTTTTTTTGTTAAATTTTTGTGTTGTAATTTGAATACTTTAAAATTAATTTTACTTGTGTTCATATGTTTATATATTTTTTTGTTTATATATTATTTAATTACTACATACATACTATTGCTTATTATGATTTTTTTTGTTTGTTTTAAATACTACAAGTTTCTTATTTCTACTATGACCTACATTAATTATAAATTATTCTGGTTTTCATTTTTATTTATGTTATATTTCTTTAATAGGTTTTTGTGCACAGTTTTATTTTTATTCTTAATTTCTATTGTTACATTTAAGTTGTCTATATTTATAATTTTATAAGGTCCATGATATGGTGATTCACCCTTTTTTCTACTCTCTAATTTTACTAATACTAAATCTCCTATCTTAAGATCTATACTATTTGCCCTATTATATGATTCTAGACTTCTATTTTTCTTTGCTATTTCTAATAATTTTCTTGCGTTTTCTAATGAAAGTTTCATCCTAATCTTCATTTCGTTCGCGTAATTCTCCAAGTTATACACCCTGTCAGTGTTCAGAATTTCCTCACCTGGCATAATTGGTAATTTTCCAAAAATTAGTTCAAATGGGGAATATCCGGTGTCCACATGTGGTGTTATATTGTATGCAAAAGAATAGTATGGTACCCACTCACCCCAATTGTCATCATTCACGAATGAAAGGAAATATTCATTTAAAACCCTATGGTTTCGTTCTACTGCCCCTACTGTCTCGTGATGGTATGGTGTGGATAGTCTTTGTTCTATTTTTAACAAGTTGCATACTTCCTTCATCATTTCATTTACAAACTCTGTACCTCTGTCAGATTTAAGAGTCTTGAATAAACCATATTTTAATATCAGGTTTTCTGTTAAGCACTTTGCCACGGATTTGGCTTCTTTAGTCTCTATTGGGACTGCTATAACATATTTAGTTAGTTCGCACTGCATTGTCAATATATATCGATAGTTCTTTGAGGGACGTAGTGGTCCGACTGTATCGATGACTATGGTGCTAAAACTATTTTCTGGTGTGTCTGTGACGCATAACGGTTCTTTTGTGTGTCTTATCTGCTTGTTCCTCTGACAAAGATCACACGATGATACATACTCTTTTATCATTTTATTCATGTTTTTCCAAATGTATTTTTGTTTCAATCTTAATACTGTTTTTCTTATTCCGAAATGTCCTCCGCATGGTGTGTTGTGATACAATTTTATCAGTTCTTGTTTTTTCTTTTCATCTGTTATTTCTTGAGGATTACTGTATAATAGAATTCTGACTTTATTTCTTTCACTTTTGTTTATTTTTTCCTTTAATTTTTCTTCATTTATTCTCTTAAATATTTCGTCACTTTTCTCTAGTGCGAAACTATTGAAATCCAATGTGCCCAAAACAGAAAGTAGTTTCTCCAACATATTATCTAGATAAATGGGATTATCGCTACATCTGACGGCCGTTTGATTTAAAGCATCATTGTTCTCAATACTGAATTCTCTTCTCGAATTCTTTTCTTTTTTAATTTTTAAATCATTTTCTTTTCTATGATTTGCCGGTCTTTTCTCTAATATAAACTTCAACTTTCTTGCAAGTTTTATATCTCTTATGGATGTACACTCCCAAATATTGAGTTGATCAGGCTCATTAGGATCTGTATTACCATTTTTGTCAGTTTCTTTTCCTCTGTTCTTTATTTCTTTATTTTCATTTCTTTTATTTTTTCTTACTGTATCTTCTTTTTCCTCATTTTTCTTTTTCTCATTTTCTTTTTCTTCATTTTTCCTCATGCTTCTTGTTATCACCAGCGATTTTTTGATTGTCTCATCAATTCTTTGAGGTATCATTTCCTTTAGCATGTCTGAATCTATCTGTATTCTAGACAGCGCATCCGCGTTTGTATTGTTTATGCCCTTTTTATATATTATTTCAAAATCGTAATCGGATAGTTCAAGTCGGATTCTAGTTAGTTTCGAACTTGGGTTCTTATGTGAGAAAAGAGATATAAGTGGGCGATGGTCAGTTACTACAATAAACTTTCTCCCATATAAATAGGGTCTAAAAAATTGTATCCCCCAATGTATGCCTAGTAATTCCTTTTCTATCACTGGCTTGTTTTTCTCATGTTTGTTTAATGAACGACTTGCATAGGATATTGGTCTATCATTTCCAATTTCTCCTTGCGAAAGTATGGCTCCAAGAGCGAAATCAGATGCGTCCGTTGTTAGTATAAATGGTTTTTCGAAGTCAGGATATTGTAAAATTGGTGGGCTTATCAATTTTTCCCTAAGTTTATCGAATGCCGCTTGGCAATGTTCTGTCCACTCGAATTTTGTACCCTTCTTTAACAAAGCATTTAAACAACTTGCTGTATCAGCAAAGTTTTCAACAAAGCGTCGGTAGTAGTTACAAAATGCCACGAATCTTCTAACTTCGTCGGTATTCTTCGGAATTGGATAATTCGTTATCGCATCGAATTTTGCAGGATCGGGTTTAATCCCATTCGGAGTGATCAAATGACCAAAATATACAACCTCCGGTTTTAAAAAACAACATTTACTCGGATTCAGTTTCAAGTTGTATTTCTCCAATCTATCTGGAACCTTTATCAAATTGTCGTTGTGATGTTTTAGGCTACATCCGAATATTATAATGTCATCAACATACAAAAAAGCTTCGGACTCCAGGCCAGATAAAGCTATGGTCAGCATACGCTGAAAACTATTCGATGATATTTTTAGGCCAAATGGCAACCTAGTGTACTGGTAATGACCATTAGGTGTAGAAAATGCTGTGTAAGGACGAGACTGATGATCAAGCTCTATTTGATGAAAAGAACTTGTCATATCTAAGGTCGAAAAATATTTGGCTCTACCTAGTTTGTCTAAAATGTCGTCCAGACGTGTCAATGGAAACTTGTCATTTACGATTTTGTCATTTAACTTTCTAAAATCGACTACTAATCTCCATTTTTTTAAATCTGTGTGTCCCTTTTTCGGAACTAACAGTAGTGGTGCGTTATACGGGCTTATTGATGGTTCGATGATGTCTTTTTCCAAAAGTTCTTGTACTTGAGAATTTATTTCCCTCGTGTGCGTATGAGGTAATCTATAGTTTTTTATGTACACTGGACTATTGTCGTGTAAATTTATCGTTTGTCTATAGAAATTGTTAGTGGTCAAATCCTCATCATCAATATGAAATATTGATTGGTATCTTCTCAGTATTGACACAATGTTTCCTTTATTCTCATCATCTAAGTCATCTAAATTAAAATTTTTCATCAGTTCTTTAAAGCGTTTATCCATATATTGCTCTTCTTTTTTCTTACTGTTAACTGCGCATATTTCATAATTGGCCAAAGGGATAGTTTCTATTCTTAGATTTTCTACTATCACTATTTTATCCGTTACATTCAATAACTTAATATGTTGGTTTCCCTCTTTAGGTATTATTGCGTTCGCCAAAAACACTCCTTTAATTATTTCTCTATTCAATACAATGGCGTCTTCTTCCAATTCGATTGAAAAAGGCAAAATTATCTCACTTCTTTGCGGTATTCTTACTTCGTTTACTCTAAACGTGTTATCGTGTATAGGTATCGTTATTGTTTCACCGTTCATGTTGAATGTCAACACATATTTGTCATAGTCTATATTGCACCTAAACTTGGATAGGAAATCTCTTCCTAATATTCCATCTGTGCTTATTGGGAAATTATCTTCCACTAACTGTATTTTCTGTTCTATTATATTCCCGTTTATTTCCATCTTAATAGTTGTGGAACCCAGAGATTTAATAATATTCTCTGATATTCCTGTTAAATTGCAATAGTCATCCTGATCCTCCTCATAATTCTCTAAGAATTTCCTTTTGCACAGCGAGACATCCGCTCCTGTATCTATTAAAAATGTTACGTCGTTGTTTGTATCTATTATGCTTAATCTTACGTAATTTTTGAGGTTGGATGATATGCTATATATTTCTTTAGTTTCTAGATGTTTCCCCTTGGAGTCTCTGTTCGTGAGGACTCCTGGTTTTGAGAGTTTCCCTGGTTTTGTACTTGATTTATTGTGCGACCTCTATTATTCCATCTTCTTCTATTGTTCGGCTGGTTATTGTTGTTGTCATTTCTGCTGACATTGTTGCTATTGTTTGTCGTATTCTTAGCAAAACACATTTTCGCAAAATGGTTGAGCTTTCCACAGTTGTGGCATTTATTGCCGTCGGCAGGGCATTTATCTTTATGTTGTCTTCCGCATTTTTTGCATCGTGATTGTTGCTTATTTTGCTTGTGGTGTTGAGCGGTTTGATGGAACACCTGTTTCCTCTCCACCCGTGAGGAAACTTTTTCAGCGATCTTTAGTGCTTCGGTGAAAGTTTTGACTTGACTCGCGTATATTGTGGTTATTGTTTGTGGATCGGTCAGACCGTTCATGAAAGCGTTGAAAGCAATTTTCCCATTCGCGCTCACAATGGAGGTTCTAAATGCTTCTCCCTCCTCGTCAATCTGGATTTCATTAAGTTCTGTGATGAGATTTTCAATCTTTGTTGCAAATCCCAACAGGTTGTCACCTCTCTGTACCAAGTGTGTTATCTCGTTAAGGATGCTATTCGATGTCCGCATTGGCTTATACGCCTGCTTCAGTCCTAGCACTAACTCGTCTATGGTCGTCGGTACGTTGTTCTGTTTCACTCTATTCTGAACCTTTAGTTCCAATCTTGACTTGAAGATAAAATCAAAGAATGATCTTTGCTTATCAGTGGGTATTGTTACGCTGACTGTTTCTAAACTGCTTAAAAACTCATGTAATTCATATTGTTTGCCTGAGAATTTCGGTACTAGCTTTGTTATCATAGATAACTCGTTCATATCGAGGTTAGCCATGATAATGCCTTGTCTTCTTTCCAAAACTAATCTTTTCCCTGAATGTTGTTCCAAAATGTCTGTCGCTTCCGATTTTAACCTTTCAAATCGCTCCAATAATTTAGTTGTCTTTTCGTCTTCCTCCTCTGAGTTCTGTATATAGACGCTTAAATTCTTTTCTATGTTCTGAATTTCTACTTTCTTTTCCTCTATTGTCTCTGTGGTATAGGGTCTATTCAATGACTTTCTAGCATTTATACTAATCTGTTCTAATGATTTTATAAATTCCATTTAGAACAAAAGGATGGATACCTCTCATGGTCTCTCTTGTACAAAATAAAAACTTTTATTTTATATATATTTTTTTTGTTCTTTTATTTTATTTTCTTAATTATTTTTTTTTATTCTTACATTTACAATAATAATTGTCTAAAAGTCCCTTTATTAATTTTAACATGTCCCTATTTAGGTTTATTATGACAAATATTAACATTGACAAAAATATTATCATGATCAAGCAGGTCATACATTTGACAAATAAATCTTTCAGTGATTCTCTCATTTTAAAAAAAAATTTTCTATATGAAATTATATTTGCGTGAATTCTTCTTCTTCTTCTTCTTCTTTTTGTTATTATTATCTCTGTTTTTATACGTCACTTTACTAATTTTGTTCACTTCTCCTATTTTGTTCGATGCCCATTCTTTTAGGTCTTCTGTTTCCTTTTCTATATACATAATAATAAAAATTATTGCAAAAGTAATTATAATTATTAACACAATTGCTTTTGTTATTTTCATTTTCTTATTTGTTATTCGCATCGCTTCTTCTTCTCCTTTTTCTGTTTGCCTTTGTTATCTCCTTAAGCTCTTTTTTGAGGTTGATAACTGCAGTTTGAAGCGTTTGACGTACTTCTTCCTTTTGTACGTAGGTTAACTCGTGCCTCTTGACTGCTATTTCTTTTCGGATTCTGGCCACTGTCCCACTCCTTGATTTACCGGTGTTTGGCAGGGGGAATATCGGTATTTTAGGTTCTGCTGGTTGTTCCCTCCGCAGGTATTTGGGTCTAGGCCCGACCGTTAGTATTGTTGGCCTCTCTTCTCTCTTTGGGTTGCCTTCTTCTTGTAGTTTCTTCCAGCGAGCCTCTGCTTCCTGGATGTCTTTCAGCACTTCATCCAGTGGTTTCCCCATTCAGTGGTGGGATCTGTAATGATATACTATTGTTCTGCAAGGATAATGGCTGAGCATAAGCTACAATTGCCTTTATCCTTTATTCAGATTTGTATTTAAAAATACAATTTCTAAATGTTTGGCAGGATCGCCATGTAGGGAACTAGTCCTGTACTAGTTCCAGGGGTTTGTTGCAGCGCTACTGGAGGGCCTCTTGAGGATCGCAGTAGTGCTGATAATTCAAAGAAAGACGTTGCTTTTACTTAGTTTTAATTAAAGTCTTCAAGTCTTCCTTTTATTAAATTTACTTTGCTATTTATACTACTTATGAGAAGTTGACATATCGTCTAGAACTTCTTCTCTAAGAGAGATTTACTAAAATCACTCAATAACTTACTGATCTATTATTGTCATTGATTGGGCGGAGTTTCTCTCTGATCCCGTTAATTTTAATAATTATCACTCAAAATTACTCTACTTTTCGTACTCTAGTTCACGTGCTACTCAATATGTAGCTATGTGAGTGGCCGTATATTCTACTCTAGTGTTTATTCCAATTACCACACACATTTGTCATAAGTGGGTCGCTAAGTTAATGCACTCGTCAAGTGCATTAGCCGCATACCAAAAAGGATCTCATATTACTTTGTTAATCAGAGAAACTCGACCGTCTCATGAATGACAATACTTGTGTGCATGCATTGTGTGGTTTGTCTACATTACACACACGCTATGCTATGCACACACTAAACTAATTTATACCCTATGTTATGTATACACTACAATTGTCAAAAGAGAAAAGTCGGCCAAATTAAGTAACAACCGACACAAATGCATTTTTAAATTTACGCTTTTCTGTGTTGCTTCTTCTGAGTCAGAGGGAACTTTTAAGCAAAAACAATTTCGAAATGTATGTATTAATTTTGTTTGTTTTTTGATTTTATTTATTCTCGAGACCCATCTAAGTATTGTCTTAATTCTTCTGAGCCAGAGTGAACTTTTAAGCAAAAAAAAAAAATTCGAAATGTATATATTAATTTTGTTTGTTTTTTTTAATTTATTTATTCTCGAGACCTATTTAAGTATTGTCAAAAGCGAAAAGTCGCCCATATTAAGTAACAACCGACAAAAATGCATCATTTTTAAATTAACGCTTTTCTGTGGTGCTTCTTCTGAGCCAGAGCAAACTTTTAGGTAAAAAAAAATTCGAAATGTATGTATTAATTTTGTTTGTTTTTTTTATTTTATTTATTCTCGAGACCTATTTAAGTATTGTCAAAAGAGAAAAGTCGCCCAAATTAACTAACAACCGACACAAATGCATTTTTAAATTTACGCTTTTCTGTGTTGCTTCTTCTGAGTCAGAGCGAACTTTTAAGCAAAACAAATTTCGAAATGTATGTATTAATTTTGTTTGTTTTTTGATTTTATTTATTCTCGAGACCCATCTAAGTATTGTCTTAATTCTTCTGAGCCAGAGTGAACTTTTAAGCAAAACAAAAATTTCGAAATGTATATATTAATTTTGTTTGTTTTTTTTAATTTATTTATTCTCGAGACCTATTTAAGTATTGTCAAAAGCGAAAAGTCGCCCAAATTAAGTAACAACCGACAAAAATGCATTTTTAAATTAACGCTTTTCTGTGGTGCTTCTTCTGAGCCAGAGCAAACTTTTAGGCAAAAAAAAAATTTCGAAATGTATGTATTTATTCTGTTTGTTTTTTGATTTTATTTATTCTCGAGACCTATTTAAGTATTGTCAAAAGAGAAAAGTCGCCCATATTAAGTAACAACCGACAAAAATGCATTTTTAAATTAACGCTTTTCTGTGGTGCTTCTTCTGAGCCAGAGCAAACTTTTAGGCAAAAAAAAAATTCGAAATGTATGTATTAATTTTGTTTGTTTTTTGATTTTATTTATTCTCGAGACCTATTTAAGTATTGTCAAAAGAGAAAAGTCGCCCAAATTAAGTAACAACCGACAAAAATGCATTTTTAAATTAACGCTTTTCTGTGGTGCTTCTTCTGAGCCAGAGCAAACTTTTAGGCAAAAAAAAAATTTCGAAATGTATGTATTAATTTTGTTTGTTTTTTTATTTTATTAATTTTCGAGACCTATTTAAGTATTATCAAGAGAGAAAAGTTGCCCAAATTAAGGAACAACCGAAAAAATGAATTTTTAAATTAACGCTTTTCTATGGTGCTTCTTCTGAGCCAGAGCAAACTTTTAAGCAAATAAATTGCAAAATGTATACATTAATTTTGTTTGTTTTTTGATTTTATTTATTCTCGAGATCTATTTAAGTATCATCAAAAGAACTAAGTTGCCCAAATTAAGTAACAACCGACACAAATGAATTTTTAAATTAACGCTTTTCTATGGTGCTTCTTCTGAGCCAGGGCAAACTTTTAAGCAAATAAATTGCAAAATGTATACATTAATTTTGTTTGTTTTTTGAGTTTATTTATTCTCGAGATCTATTTAAGTATCATCAAAAGAACAAAGTTGCCCAAATTAAGTAACAACCGACACAAATGCATTTTTAAATTTACGCTTTTCTGTGTTGCTTCTTCTGAGTCAGAGCGAACTTTTAAGCAAAAAAAATTTCGAAATGTATGTATTAATTTTGTTTGTTTTTTGATTTTATTTATTCTCGAGACCCATCTAAGTATTGTCTTAATTCTTCTGAGCCAGAGTGAACTTTTAAGCAAAAAAAAAAATTCGAAATGTATATATTAATTTTGTTTGTTTTTTTTATTTTATTTATTCTCGAGACCTATTTAAGTATTGTCAAAAGAGAAAAGTCGCCCAAATTAAGTAACAACCGACAAAAATGCATTTTTAAATTAACGCTTTTCTGTGGTGCTTCTTCTGAGCCAGAGCAAACTTTTAGGCAAAAAAAATTCGAAATGTATGTATTAATTTTGTTTGTTTTTTGATTTTATTTATTCTCGAGACCTATTTAAGTATTGTCAAAAGAGAAAAGTCGCCCAAATTAAGTAACAACCGACAAAAATGCATTTTTAAATTAACGCTTTTCTGTGGTGCTTCTTCTGAGCCAGAGTGAACTTTTAAGCAAAAAAAAATTCGAAATGTATGTATTAATTTTGTTTGTTTTTTGATTTTATTTATTCTCGAGACCCATCTAAGTATTGTCTTAATTCTTCTGAGCCAGAGTGAACTTTTAAGCAAAAAAAAAATTTCGAAATGTATATATTAATTTTGTTTGTTTTTTTTTTATTTTATTTATTCTCGAGACCTATTTAAGTATTGTCAAAAGAGAAAAGTCGCCCAAATTAAGTAACAACCGACAAAAATGCATTTTTAAATTAACGCTTTTCTGTGGTGCTTCTTCTGAGCCAGAGCAAACTTTTAGGCAAAAAAAATTCGAAATGTATGTATTAATTTTGTTTGTTTTTTGATTTTATTTATTGTCGAGACCTATTTAAGTATTGTCAAAAGAGAAAAGTCGCCCAAATTAAGTAACAACCGACAAAAATGCATTTTTAAATTAACGCTTTTCTGTGGTGCTTCTTCTGAGCCAGAGCAAACTTTTAGGCAAAAAAAAATTCGAAATGTATGTATTAATTTTGTTTGTTTTTTGATTTTATTTATTCTCGAGACCTATTTAAGTATTGTCAAAAGAGAAAAGTCGCCCAAATTAAGTAACAACCGACAAAAATGCATTTTTAAATTAACGCTTTTCTGTGGTGCTTCTTCTGAGCCAGAGCAAACTTTTAGGCAAAAAAAATTCGAAATGTATGTATTAATTTTGTTTGTTTTTTGATTTTATTTATTCTCGAAACCTATTTAAGTATTGTCAAAAGAGAAAAGTCGCCCAAATTAAGTAACAACCGACAAAAAAGCATTTTTAAATTAACGCTTTTCTGTGGTGCTTCTTCTGAGCCAGAGTGAACTTTTAAGCAAAAAAAAAATTTCGAAATGTATATATTAATTTTGTTTGTTTTTTTTATTTTATTTATTCTCGAGACCTATTTAAGTATTGTCAAAAGAGAAAAGTCGCCCAAATTAAGTAACAACCGACAAAAATGCATTTTTAAATTAACGCTTTTCTGTGGTGCTTCTTCTGAGCCAGAGCAAACTTTTAGGCAAAAAAAATTCGAAATGTATGTATTAATTTTGTTTGTTTTTTGATTTTATTTATTCTCGAGACCCATCTAAGTATTGTCTTAATTCTTCTGAGCCAGAGCAAACTTTTAAGCAAAAAAAAAATTTCGAAATGTATGTATTTATTCTGTTTGTTTTTTGATTTTATTTATTCTCGAGACCTATTTAAGTATTGTCAAAAGAGAAAAGTCGCCCATATTAAGTAACAACCGACAAAAATGCATTTTTAAATTAACGCTTTTCTGTGGTGCTTCTTCTGAGCCAGAGCAAACTTTTAGGCAAAAAAATTTCGAAATGTATGTATTAATTTTGTTTGTTTTTTTATTTTATTAATTTTCGAGACCTATTTAAGTATTATCAAGAGAGAAAAGTTGCCCAAATTAAGGAACAACCGAAAAAATGAATTTTTAAATTAACGCTTTTCTATGGTGCTTCTTCTGAGCCAGAGCAAACTTTTAAGCAAATAAATTGCAAAATGTATACATTAATATTGTTTGTTTTTTGAGTTTATTTATTCTCGAGATCTATTTAAGTATCATCAAAAGAACAAAGTTGCCCAAATTAAGTAACAACCGACACAAATGCATTTTTAAATTTACGCTTTTCTGTGTTGCTTTTTCTGAGTCAGAGCGAACTTTTAAGCAAAAAAAATTTCAAAATGTATGTATTAATTTTGTTTGTTTTTTGATTTTATTTATTCTCGAGACCCATCTAAGTATTGTCTTAATTCTTCTGAGCCAGAGTGAACTTTTAAGCAAAAAAAAAAATTTCGAAATGTATATATTAATTTTGTTTGTTTTTTTTTTATTTTATTTATTCTCGAGACCTATTTAAGTGTTATCAAAAGACGAAAGTCGCCCAAATTAAGTAACAACCGACAAAAATGCATTTTTAAATAAACGCTTTTCTGTGGTGCTTCTTCTGAGCCAGAGCGAACTTTTAAGCAAAAAAAAAAATTGCAAAATGTATGTATTTATTTTGTTTGTTTTTTGATTTTATTTATTCTCGAGACCTATTTAAGTGTTATCAAAAGACGAAAGTCGCCCAAATTAAGTAACAACCGAAAAAATGCATTTTTAAATTAACGCTTTTCTGTGGTGCTTCTTCTGAGCCAGAGCGAACTTTTAAGCAAAAAAAAAAAAAAAATTCAAAATGTATGTATTTATTTTGTTTGTTTTTTGATTTTATTTATTCTCGAGACCCATCTAAGTATTGTCTTAATTCTTCTGAGCCAGAGTGAACTTTTAAGCAAAAAAAAAAATTTCGAAATGTATGTATATATTAATTTTGTTTGTTTTTTTTTTTATTTTATTTATTCTCGAGACCTATTTAAGTGTTATCAAAAGACGAAAGTCGCCCAAATTAAGTAACAACCGACAAAAATGCATTTTTAAATAAACGCTTTTCTGTGGTGCTTCTTCTGAGCCAGAGCGAACTTTTAAGGAAAAAAAATTGCAAAATGTATGTATTTATTTTGTTTGTTGTTTGATTTTATTTATTCTCGAGACCTATTTAAGTATTATCAAAAGACGAAAGTCGCCCAAATTAAGTAACAACCGAAAAAATGCATTTTTAAATTAACGCTTTTCTGTGTTGCTTCTTCTGAGCCAGAGCAAAATTTTAGGCAAAAAAAAATTTCGAAATGTATGTATTTATTCTGTTTGTTTTTATTTATTCTCGAGACCTATTTAAGTATTGTCAAAAGAGAAAAGTCACCCAAATTAAGAAACAACCGACAAAAATGCATTTTTAAATTAACGCTTTTCTGTGTTGCTTCTTCTGAGTCAGAGCGAACTTTTAAGCAAAAAAAATTTTGAAATGTATGTATTAATTTTGTTTGTTTTTTGATTTTATTTATTCTCGAGACCTATTTAAGTATTGTCAAAAGAGAAAAGTCGCCCAAATTAAGTAACAACCGACAAAAATGCATTTTTAAATTAACGCTTTTCTGTGGTGCTTCTTCTGAGCCAGAGCAAACTTTTAGGCAAAAAAATTTCGAAATGTATGTATTAATTTTGTTTGTTTTTTTATTTTATTAATTTTCGAGACCTATTTAAGTATTATCAAGAGAGAAAAGTTGCCCAAATTAAGGAACAACCGAAAAAATGAATTTTTAAATTAACGCTTTTCTATGGTGCTTCTTCTGAGCCAGAGCAAACTTTTAAGCAAATAAATTGCAAAATGTATACATTAATTTTGTTTGTTTTTTGAGTTTATTTATTCTCGAGATCTATTTAAGTATCATCAAAAGAACAAAGTTGCCCAAATTAAGTAACAACCGACACAAATGCATTTTTAAATTTACGCTTTTCTGTGTTGCTTCTTCTGAGTCAGAGCGAACTTTTAAGCAAAAAAAATTTCGAAATGTATGTATTAATTTTGTTTGTTTTTTGATTTTATTTATTCTCGAGACCCATCTAAGTATTGTCTTAATTCTTCTGAGCCAGAGTGAACTTTTAAGCAAAAAAAAAAAATTCGAAATGTATATATTAATTTTGTTTGTTTTTTTTTTATTTTATTTATTCTCGAGACCTATTTAAGTATTGTCAAAAGAGAAAAGTCGCCCAAATTAAGTAACAACCGACAAAAATGCATTTTTAAATTAACGCTTTTCTGTGGTGCTTCTTCTGAGCCAGAGCAAACTTTTAGGCAAAAAAAATTCGAAATGTATGTATTAATTTTGTTTGTTTTTTGATTTTATTTATTCTCGAGACCTATTTAAGTATTGTCAAAAGAGAAAAGTCGCCCAAATTAAGTAACAACCGACAAAAATGCATTTTTAAATTAACGCTTTTCTGTGGTGCTTCTTCTGAGCCAGAGTGAACTTTTAAGCAAAAAAAAAATTCGAAATGTATGTATTAATTTTGTTTGTTTTTTGATTTTATTTATTCTCGAGACCCATCTAAGTATTGTCTTAATTCTTCTGAGCCAGAGTGAACTTTTAAGCAAAAAAAAAAAATTCGAAATGTATATATTAATTTTGTTTGTTTTTTTTATTTTATTTATTCTCGAGACCTATTTAAGTATTGTCAAAAGAGAAAAGTCGCCCAAATTAAGTAACAACCGACAAAAATGCATTTTTAAATTAACGCTTTTCTGTGGTGCTTCTTCTGAGCCAGAGCAAACTTTTAGGCAAAAAAAATTCGAAATGTATGTATTAATTTTGTTTGTTTTTTGATTTTATTTATTCTCGAGACCTATTTAAGTATTGTCAAAAGAGAAAAGTCGCCCAAATTAAGTAACAACCGACAAAAATGCATTTTTAAATTAACGCTTTTCTGTGGTGCTTCTTCTGAGCCAGAGTGAACTTTTAAGCAAAAAAAAAATTCGAAATGTATGTATTAATTTTGTTTGTTTTTTGATTTTATTTATTCTCGAGACCCATCTAAGTATTGTCTTAATTCTTCTGAGCCAGAGTGAACTTTTAAGCAAAAAAAAAATTTCGAAATGTATATATTAATTTTGTTTGTTTTTTTATTTTATTTATTCTCGAGACCTATTTAAGTATTGTCAAAAGAGAAAAGTCGCCCAAATTAAGTAACAACCGACAAAAATGCATTTTTAAATTAACGCTTTTCTGTGGTGCTTCTTCTGAGCCAGAGCAAACTTTTAGGCAAAAAAAATTCGAAATGTATGTATTAATTTTGTTTGTTTTTTGATTTTATTTATTGTCGAGACCTATTTAAGTATTGTCAAAAGAGAAAAGTCGCCCAAATTAAGTAACAACCAACAAAAATGCATTTTTAAATTAACGCTTTTCTGTGGTGCTTCTTCTGAGCCAGAGCAAACTTTTAGGCAAAAAAAAATTCGAAATGTATGTATTAATTTTGTTTGTTTTTTGATTTTATTTATTCTCGAGACCTATTTAAGTATTGTCAAAAGAGAAAAGTCGCCCAAATTAAGTAACAACCGACAAAAATGCATTTTTAAATTAACGCTTTTCTGTGGTGCTTCTTCTGAGCCAGAGCAAACTTTTAGGCAAAAAAAATTCGAAATGTATGTATTAATTTTGTTTGTTTTTTGATTTTATTTATTCTCGAAACCTATTTAAGTATTGTCAAAAGAGAAAAGTCGCCCAAATTAAGTAACAACCGACAAAAAAGCATTTTTAAATTAACGCTTTTCTGTGGTGCTTCTTCTGAGCCAGAGTGAACTTTTAAGCAAAAAAAAAATTTCGAAATGTATATATTAATTTTGTTTGTTTTTTTTATTTTATTTATTCTCGAGACCTATTTAAGTATTGTCAAAAGAGAAAAGTCGCCCAAATTAAGTAACAACCGACAAAAATGCATTTTTAAATTAACGCTTTTCTGTGGTGCTTCTTCTGAGCCAGAGCAAACTTTTAGGCAAAAAAAATTCGAAATGTATGTATTAATTTTGTTTGTTTTTTGATTTTATTTATTCTCGAGACCCATCTAAGTATTGTCTTAATTCTTCTGAGCCAGAGCAAACTTTTAAGCAAAAAAAAAATTTCGAAATGTATGTATTTATTCTGTTTGTTTTTTGATTTTATTTATTCTCGAGACCTATTTAAGTATTGTCAAAAGAGAAAAGTCGCCCATATTAAGTAACAACCGACAAAAATGCATTTTTAAATTAACGCTTTTCTGTGGTGCTTCTTCTGAGCCAGAGCAAACTTTTAGGCAAAAAAATTTCGAAATGTATGTATTAATTTTGTTTGTTTTTTTATTTTATTAATTTTCGAGACCTATTTAAGTATTATCAAGAGAGAAAAGTTGCCCAAATTAAGGAACAACCGAAAAAATGAATTTTTAAATTAACGCTTTTCTATGGTGCTTCTTCTGAGCCAGAGCAAACTTTTAAGCAAATAAATTGCAAAATGTATACATTAATTTTGTTTGTTTTTTGAGTTTATTTATTCTCGAGATCTATTTAAGTATCATCAAAAGAACAAAGTTGCCCAAATTAAGTAACAACCGACACAAATGCATTTTTAAATTTACGCTTTTCTGTGTTGCTTTTTCTGAGTCAGAGCGAACTTTTAAGCAAAAAAAATTTCAAAATGTATGTATTAATTTTGTTTGTTTTTTGATTTTATTTATTCTCGAGACCCATCTAAGTATTGTCTTAATTCTTCTGAGCCAGAGTGAACTTTTAAGCAAAAAAAAAATTTCGAAATGTATATATTAATTTTGTTTGTTTTTTTTTATTTTATTTATTCTCGAGACCTATTTAAGTGTTATCAAAAGACGAAAGTCGCCCAAATTAAGTAACAACCGACAAAAATGCATTTTTAAATAAACGCTTTTCTGTGGTGCTTCTTCTGAGCCAGAGCGAACTTTTAAGCAAAAAAAAAATTGCAAAATGTATGTATTTATTTTGTTTGTTTTTTGATTTTATTTATTCTCGAGACCTATTTAAGTGTTATCAAAAGACGAAAGTCGCCCAAATTAAGTAACAACCGAAAAAATGCATTTTTAAATTAACGCTTTTCTGTGGTGCTTCTTCTGAGCCAGAGCGAACTTTTAAGCAAAAAAAAAAAATTCAAAATGTATGTATTTATTTTGTTTGTTTTTTGATTTTATTTATTCTCGAGACCCATCTAAGTATTGTCTTAATTCTTCTGAGCCAGAGTGAACTTTTAAGCAAAAAAAAAATTTCGAAATGTATGTATATATTAATTTTGTTTGTTTTTTTTTTTTATTTTATTTATTCTCGAGACCTATTTAAGTGTTATCAAAAGACGAAAGTCGCCCAAATTAAGTAACAACCGACAAAAATGCATTTTTAAATAAACGCTTTTCTGTGGTGCTTCTTCTGAGCCAGAGCGAACTTTTAAGGAAAAAAAATTGCAAAATGTATGTATTTATTTTGTTTGTTGTTTGATTTTATTTATTCTCGAGACCTATTTAAGTGTTATCAAAAGACGAAAGTCGCCCAAATTAAGTAACAACCGAAAAAATGCATTTTTAAATTAACGCTTTTCTGTGTTGCTTCTTCTGAGCCAGAGCAAAATTTTAGGCAAAAAAAAATTTCGAAATGTATGTATTTATTCTGTTTGTTTTTATTTATTCTCGAGACCTATTTAAGTATTGTCAAAAGAGAAAAGTCACCCAAATTAAGAAACAACCGACAAAAATGCATTTTTAAATTAACGCTTTTCTGTGTTGCTTCTTCTGAGTCAGAGCGAACTTTTAAGCAAAAAAAATTTTGAAATGTATGTATTAATTTTGTTTGTTTTTTGATTTTATTTATTCTCGAGACCTATTTAAGTATTGTCAAAAGAGAAAAGTCGCCCAAATTAAGTAACAACCGACAAAAATGCATTTTTAAATTAACGCTTTTCTGTGGTGCTTCTTCTGAGCCAGAGCAAACTTTTAGGCAAAAAAATTTCGAAATGTATGTATTAATTTTGTTTGTTTTTTTATTTTATTATTTTTCGAGACCTATTTAAGTATTATCAAGAGAGAAAAGTTGCGCAAATTAAGGAACAACCGAAAAAATGCATTTTTAAATTAACGCTTTTCTATGGTGCTTCTTCTGAGCCAGAGCAAACTTTTAAGCAAATAAATTGCAAAATGTATACATTAATTTTGTTTGTTTTTTGAGTTTATTTATTCTCGAGATCTATTTAAGTATCATCAAAAGAACAAAGTTGCCCAAATTAAGTAACAACCGACACAAATGCATTTTCAAATTTACGCTTTTCTGTGTTGCTTCTTCTGAGTCAGAGCGAACTTTTAAGCAAAAAAAATTTCAAAATGTATGTATTAATTTTGTTTGTTTTTTGATTTTATTTATTCTCGAGACCCATCTAAGTATTGTCTTAATTCTTCTGCGCCAGAGTGAACTTTTAAGCAAAAAAAAAAATTTCGAAATGTATATATTAATTTTGTTTGTTTTTTTTATTTTATTTATTCTCGAGACCTATTTAAGTGTTATCAAAAGACGAAAGTCGCCCAAATTAAGTAACAACCGACAAAAATGCATTTTTAAATAAACGCTTTTCTGTGGTGCTTCTTCTGAGCCAGAGCGAACTTTTAAGCAAAAAAAAAATTGCAAAATGTATGTATTTATTTTGTATGTTTTTTGATTTTATTTATTCTCGAGACCTATTTAAGTGTTATCAAAAGACGAAAGTCGCCCAAATTAAGTAACAACCGAAAAAATGCATTTTTAAATTAACGCTTTTCTGTGGTGCTTCTTCTGAGCCAGAGCGAACTTTTAAGCAAAAAAAAAAATGCAAAATGTATGTATTTATTTTGTTTGTTTTTTGATTTTATTTATTCTCGCGACCTATTTAAGTGTTATCAAAAACCGAAAGTCGCCCAAATTAAGTAACAACCGAAAAAAATGCATTTTTAAATGTATTAATTTTTCTTTTCTGTGTTGCTTCTTCTGAGCCAGAGCAAACTTTTAGGCAAAAAAAATTTCGAAATGTATGTATTTATTTTGTTTGTTTTTTGATTTTGTTTATTCTCGAGACTTATTTAAGTATTGTCAAAAGAGAAAAGTCGCTCAAATTAAGTAACAACCGACAAAAATGCATTTTTAAATTAACGCTTTTCTGTGGTGCTTCTTCTGAGCCAGAGCAAACTTTTAGGCAAAAAAAAAATTTCCAAATGTATGTATTTATTCTGTTTGTTTTTTGATTTTATTTATTCTCGAGACCTATTTAAGTATTGTCAAAAGAGAAAAGTCGCCCAAATTAAGTAACAACCGACAAAAATGCATTTTTAAATTAACGCTTTTCTGTGGTGCTTCTTCTGAGCCAGAGCAAACTTTTAGGCAAAAAAATTTCGAAATGTATGTATTAATTTTGTTTGTTTTTTTATTTTATTAATTTTCGAGACCTATTTAAGTATTATCAAGAGAGAAAAGCTGCCCAAATTAAGGAACAACCGAAAAAAATGCATTTTTAAATTAACGCTTTTCTATGGTGCTTCTTCTGAGCCAGAGCAAACTTTTAAGCAAATAAATTGCAAAATGTATACATTAATTTTGTTTGTTTTTTGAGTTTATTTATTCTCGAGATCTATTTAAGTATCATCAAAAGAACAAAGTTGCCCAAATTAAGTAACAACCGACACAAATGCATTTTTAAATTTACGCTTTTCTGTGTTGCTTCTTCTGAGTCAGAGCGAACTTTTAAGCAAAAAAAATTTCGAAATGTATGTATTAATTTTGTTTGTTTTTTGATTTTATTTATTCTCGAGACCCATCTAAGTATTGTCTTAATTCTTCTGAGCCAGAGTGAACTTTTAAGCAAAAAAAAAATTTCGAAATGTATATATTAATTTTGTTTGTTTTTTTTTATTTTATTTATTCTCGAGACCTATTTAAGTGTTATCAAAAGACGAAAGTCGCCCAAATTAAGTAACAACCGACAAAAATGCATTTTTAAATAAACGCTTTTCTGTGGTGCTTCTTCTGAGCCAGAGCGAACTTTTAAGGAAAAAAAATTGCAAAATGTATGTATTTATTTTGTTTGTTGTTTGATTTTATTTATTCTCGAGACCTATTTAAGTGTTATCAAAAGACGAAAGTCGCCCAAATTAAGTAACAACCGAAAAAATGCATTTTTAAATTAACGCTTTTCTGTGTTGCTTCTTCTGAGCCAGAGCAAAATTTTAGGCAAAAAAAAATTTCGAAATGTATGTATTTATTCTGTTTGTTTTTATTTATTCTCGAGACCTATTTAAGTATTGTCAAAAGAGAAAAGTCACCCAAATTAAGAAACAACCGACAAAAATGCATTTTTAAATTAACGCTTTTCTGTGTTGCTTCTTCTGAGTCAGAGCGAACTTTTAAGCAAAAAAAAATTTGAAATGTATGTATTAATTTTGTTTGTTTTTTGATTTTATTTATTCTCGAGACCTATTTAAGTATTGTCAAAAGAGAAAAGTCGCCCAAATTAAGTAACAACCGACAAAAATGCATTTTTAAATTAACGCTTTTCTGTGGTGCTTCTTCTGAGCCAGAGCAAACTTTTAGGCAAAAAAATTTCGAAATGTATGTATTAATTTTGTTTGTTTTTTTATTTTATTAATTTTCGAGACCTATTTAAGTATTATCAAGAGAGAAAAGTTGCCCAAATTAAGGAACAACCGAAAAAATGCATTTTTAAATTAACGCTTTTCTATGGTGCTTCTTCTGAGCCAGAGCAAACTTTTAAGCAAATAAATTGCAAAATGTATACATTAATTTTGTTTGTTTTTTGAGTTTATTTATTCTGGAGATCTATTTAAGTATCATCAAAAGAACAAAGTTGCCCAAATTAAGTAACAACCGACACAAATGCATTTTTAAATTTACGCTTTTCTGTGTTGCTTCTTCTGAGTCAGAGCGAACTTTTAAGCAAAAAAAATTTCGAAATGTATGTATTAATTTTGTTTGTTTTTTGATTTTATTTATTCTCGAGACCCATCTAAGTATTGTCTTAATTCTTCTGAGCCAGAGTGAACTTTTAAGCAAAAAAAAAATTTCGAAATGTATATATTAATTTTGTTTGTTTTTTTTATTTTATTTATTCTCGAGACCTATTTAAGTGTTATCAAAAGACGAAAGTCGCCCAAATTAAGTAACAACCGACAAAAATGCATTTTTAAATAAACGCTTTTCTGTGGTGCTTCTTCTGAGCCAGAGCGAACTTTTAAGGAAAAAAAAATTGCAAAATGTATGTATTTATTTTGTTTGTTTTTTGATTTTATTTATTCTCGAGACCTATTTAAGTGTTATCAAAAGACGAAAGTCGCCCAAATTAAGTAACAACCGAAAAAATGCATTTTTAAATTAACGCTTTTCTGTGTTGCTTCTTCTGAGCCAGAGCGAACTTTTAAGCAAAAAAAAAATGCAAAATGTATGTATTTATTTTGTTTGTTTTTTGATTTTATTTATTCTCGAGACCTATTTAAGTGTTATCAAAAGACGAAAGTCGCCCAAATTAAGTAACAACCGAAAAAAATGCATTTTTAAATTAACGCTTTTCTGTGTTGCTTCTTCTGAGCCAGAGCAAACTTTTAGGCAAAAAAAATTGCAAAATGTATGTATTTATTTTGTTTGTTTTTTGATTTTATTTATTCTCGAGACCTATTTAAGTGTTATCAAAAGACGAAAGTCGCCCAAATTAAGTGACAACCGAAAAAAATGCATTTTTAAATTAACGCTTTTCTGTGTTGCTTCTTCTGAGTCAGAGCGAACTTTTAAGCAAAAAAAATTTTGAAATGTATGTATTAATTTTGTTTGTTTTTATTTATTTATTTATTCTTTTATTTATTCTCGAGACCTATTTAAGTGTTATCAAAAGACGAAAGTCGCCCAAATTAAGTAACAACCGAAAAAAATGCATTTTTAAATTTACGCTTTTCTGTATAGCTTCTTCTGAGCCAGAGCGAACTTTTAAGCAAAAAAAATGCAAAATGTATGTATTTATTTTGTTTGTTTTTTGATTTTATTTATTCTCGAGACCTATTTAAGTGTTATCAAAAGACGAAAGTCGCCCAAATTAAGTAACAACCGAAAAAAATGCATTTTTAAATTAACGCTTTTCTGTGTTGCTTCTTCTGAGCCAGAGCAAACTTTTCGGCAAAAAAAATTGCAAAATGTATGTATTTATTTTGTTTGTTTTTTGATTTTATTTATTCTCGAAACCTATTTAAGTATTGTCAAAAGAGAAAAGTCGCCCAAATCAAGTAACATCCGACAAAAATGCATTTTTAAATTAACGATTTTCTGTATTGCTTCTTCTGAGCCAGAGCAAAATTTTAGGCAAAAAAAAATTTCGAAATGTATGTATTTATTCTGTTTGTTTTTATTTATTCTCGAGACCTATTTAAGTATTGTCAAAAGAGAAAAGTCACCCAAATTAAGAAAGAACCGACAAAAATGCATTTTTAAATTAACGCTTTTCTGTGTTGCTTCTTCTGAGTCAGAGCGAACTTTTAAGCAAAAAAAATTTTGAAATGTATGTATTAATTTTGTTTGTTTTTATTTATTTATTCTTTTATTTATTCTCGAGACCTATTTAAGTGTTATCAAAAGACGAAAGTCGCCCAAATTAAGTAACAACCGAAAAAAATGCATTTTTAAATTTACGCTTTTCTGTATTGCTTTTTCTGAGCCAGAGCAAACTTATAGGCAAAAAAAATTTCGAAATGTATGTATTAATTTTGTTTGTTTTTTGATTTTATTTATTCTCGAGCCCTATTTAAGTATCATCAAAAGAGAAAAGTCGCCCAAATTAAGTAACAACCGACAAAAATGCATTTTTAAATTAAAGCTTTTCTGTGGTGCTTCTTCTGAGCCAGAGCAAACTTTTAGGCAAAAAAAAATTTCGAAATGTATGTATTTATTTTGTTTGTTTTTTGATTTTGTTTATTCTCGAAACCTATTTAAGTATTGTCAAAAGAGAAAAGTCGCCCAAATCAAGTAACAACCGACAAAAATGCATTTTTAAATTAGCGCTTTTCTGTATTGCTTCTTCTGAGCCAGAGAAAAATTTTAGCAAAAAAAAAATTTCGAAATGTATGTATTTATTCTGTTTGTTTTTATTTATTCTCGAGACCTATTTAAGTATTGTCAAAAGAGAAAAGTCACCCAAATTAAGAAAGAACCGACAAAAATGCATTTTTAAATTAACGCTTTTCTGTGTTGCTTCTTCTGAGTCAGAGCGAACTTTTAAGCAAAAAAAATTTTGAAATGTATGTATTAATTTTGTTTGTTTTTATTTATTTATTCTTTTATTTATTCTCGAGACCTATTTAAGTGTTATCAAAAGACGAAAGTCGCCCAAATTAAGTAACAACCGAAAAAAATGCATTTTTAAATTTACGCTTTTCTGTATTGCTTTTTCTGAGCCAGAGCAAACTTATAGGCAAAAAAAAATTTCGAAATGTATGTATTTATTCTGTTTGTTTTTTGATTTTATTTATTCTCGAAACCTATTTAAGTATTGTCAAAAGAGAAAAGTCGCCCAAATCAAGTAACAACCGACAAAAATGCATTTTTAAATTAACGATTTTCTGTATTGCTTCTTCTGAGCCAGAGCAAAATTTTAGGCAAAAAAAAATTTCGAAATGTATGTATTTATTCTGTTTGTTTTTATTTATTCTCGAGACCTATTTAAGTATTGTCAAAAGAGAAAAGTCACCCAAATTAAGAAAGAACCGACAAAAATGCATTTTTAAATTAACGATTTTCTGTGTTGCTTCTTCTGAGTCAGAGCGAACTTTTAAGCAAAAAAAATTTTGAAATGTATGTATTAATTTTGTTTGTTTTTATTTATTTATTCTTTTATTTATTCTCGAGACCTATTTAAGTGTTATCAAAAGACGAAAGTCGCCCAAATTAAGTAACAACCGAAAAAAATGCATTTTTAAATTTACGCTTTTCTGTATTGCTTTTTCTGAGCCAGAGCAAACTTATAGGCAAAAAAAATTTCGAAATGTATGTATTAATTTTGTTTGTTTTTTGATTTTATTTATTCTCGAGCCCTATTTAAGTATCATCAAAAGAGAAAAGTCGCCCAAATTAAGTAACAACCGACAAAAATGCATTTTTAAATTAACGCTTTTCTGTGGTGCTTCTTCTGAGCCAGAGCAAACTTTTAGGCAAAAAAAAATTTCGAAATGTATGTATTTATTTTGTTTGTTTTTTGATTTTGTTTATTCTCGAAACCTATTTAAGTATTGTCAAAAGAGAAAAGTCGCCCAAATCAAGTAACAACCGACAAAAATGCATTTTTAAATTAGCGCTTTTCTGTATTGCTTCTTCTGAGCCAGAGAAAAATTTTAGCAAAAAAAAATTTCGAAATGTATGTATTTATTCTGTTTGTTTTTATTTATTCTCGAGACCTATTTAAGTATTGTCAAAAGAGAAAAGTCGCCCAAATTAAGTAACAACCGACAAAAATGCATTTTTAAATTAACGCTTTTCTGTGGTGCTTCTTCTGAGCCAGAGCAAACTTTTAGGCAAAAAAATTTCGAAATGTATGTATTAATTTTGTTTGTTTTTTTATTTTATTAATTTTCGAGACCTATTTAAGTATTATCAAGAGAGAAAAGCTGCCCAAATTAAGGAACAACCGAAAAAATGCATTTTTAAATTAACGCTTTTCTATGGTGCTTCTTCTGAGCCAGAGCAAACTTTTAAGCAAATAAATTGCAAAATGTATACATTAATTTTGTTTGTTTTTTGAGTTTATTTATTCTCGAGATCTATTTAAGTATCATCAAAAGAACAAAGTTGCCCAAATTAAGTAACAACCGACACAAATGCATTTTTAAATTTACGCTTTTCTGTGTTGCTTCTTCTGAGTCAGAGCGAACTTTTAAGCAAAAAAAATTTCGAAATGTATGTATTAATTTTGTTTGTTTTTTGATTTTATTTATTCTCGAGACCCATCTAAGTATTGTCTTAATTCTTCTGAGCCAGAGTGAACTTTTAAGCAAAAAAAAATTTCGAAATGTATATATTAATTTTGTTTGTTTTTTTTTATTTTATTTATTCTCGAGACCTATTTAAGTGTTATCAAAAGACGAAAGTCGCCCAAATTAAGTAACAACCGACAAAAATGCATTTTTAAATAAACGCTTTTCTGTGGTGCTTCTTCTGAGCCAGAGCGAACTTTTAAGGAAAAAAAAATTGCAAAATGTATGTATTTATTTTGTTTGTTGTTTGATTTTATTTATTCTCGAGACCTATTTAAGTGTTATCAAAAGACGAAAGTCGCCCAAATTAAGTAACAACCGAAAAAATGCATTTTTAAATTAACGCTTTTCTGTGTTGCTTCTTCTGAGCCAGAGCAAAATTTTAGGCAAAAAAAAATTTCGAAATGTATGTATTTATTCTGTTTGTTTTTATTTATTCTCGAGACCTATTTAAGTATTGTCAAAAGAGAAAAGTCACCCAAATTAAGAAACAACCGACAAAAATGCATTTTTAAATTAACGCTTTTCTGTGTTGCTTCTTCTGAGTCAGAGCGAACTTTTAAGCAAAAAAAATTTTGAAATGTATGTATTAATTTTGTTTGTTTTTTGATTTTATTTATTCTCGAGACCTATTTAAGTATTGTCAAAAGAGAAAAGTCGCCCAAATTAAGTAACAACCGACAAAAATGCATTTTTAAATTAACGCTTTTCTGTGGTGCTTCTTCTGAGCCAGAGCAAACTTTTAGGCAAAAAAATTTCGAAATGTATGTATTAATTTTGTTTGTTTTTTTATTTTATTAATTTTCGAGACCTATTTAAGTATTATCAAGAGAGAAAAGTTGCCCAAATTAAGGAACAACCGAAAAAATGCATTTTTAAATTAACGCTTTTCTATGGTGCTTCTTCTGAGCCAGAGCAAACTTTTAAGCAAATAAATTGCAAAATGTATACATTAATTTTGTTTGTTTTTTGAGTTTATTTATTCTGGAGATCTATTTAAGTATCATCAAAAGAACAAAGTTGCCCAAATTAAGTAACAACCGACACAAATGCATTTTTAAATTTACGCTTTTCTGTGTTGCTTCTTCTGAGTCCGAGCGAACTTTTAAGCAAAAAAAATTTCGAAATGTATGTATTAATTTTGTTTGTTTTTTTATTTTATTTATTCTCGAGACCCATCTAAGTATTGTCTTAATTCTTCTGAGCCAGAGTGAACTTTTAAGCAAAAAAAAAATTTCGAAATGTATATATTAATTTTGTTTGTTTTTTTTATTTTATTTATTCTCGAGACCTATTTAAGTGTTATCAAAAGACGAAAGTCGCCCAAATTAAGTAACAACCGACAAAAATGCATTTTTAAATAAACGCTTTTCTGTGGTGCTTCTTCTGAGCCAGAGCGAACTTTTAAGGAAAAAAAAATTGCAAAATGTATGTATTTATTTTGTTTGTTTTTTGATTTTATTTATTCTCGAGACCTATTTAAGTGTTATCAAAAGACGAAAGTCGCCCAAATTAAGTAACAACCGAAAAAATGCATTTTTAAATTAACGCTTTTCTGTGTTGCTTCTTCTGAGCCAGAGCGAACTTTTAAGCAAAAAAAAAATGCAAAATGTATGTATTTATTTTGTTTGTTTTTTGATTTTATTTATTCTCGAGACCTATTTAAGTGTTATCAAAAGACGAAAGTCGCCCAAATTAAGTAACAACCGAAAAAAATGCATTTTTAAATTAACGCTTTTCTGTGTTGCTTCTTCTGAGCCAGAGCAAACTTTTAGGCAAAAAAAATTGCAAAATGTATGTATTTATTTTGTTTGTTTTTTGATTTTATTTATTCTCGAGACCTATTTAAGTGTTATCAAAAGACGAAAGTCGCCCAAATTAAGTGACAACCGAAAAAAATGCATTTTTAAATTAACGCTTTTCTGTGTTGCTTCTTCTGAGTCAGAGCGAACTTTTAAGCAAAAAAAAATTTGAAATGTATGTATTAATTTTGTTTGTTTTTATTTATTTATTCTTTTATTTATTCTCGAGACCTATTTAAGTGTTATCAAAAGACGAAAGTCGCCCAAATTAAGTAACAACCGAAAAAAATGCATTTTTAAATTTACGCTTTTCTGTATAGCTTCTTCTGAGCCAGAGCGAACTTTTAAGCAAAAAAAAATGCAAAATGTATGTATTTATTTTGTTTGTTTTTTGATTTTATTTATTCTCGAGACCTATTTAAGTGTTATCAAAAGACGAAAGTCGCCCAAATTAAGTAACAACCGAAAAAAATGCATTTTTAAATTAACGCTTTTCTGTGTTGCTTCTTCTGAGCCAGAGCAAACTTTTCGGCAAAAAAAATTGCAAAATGTATGTATTTATTTTGTTTGTTTTTTGATTTTATTTATTCTCGAAACCTATTTAAGTATTGTCAAAAGAGAAAAGTCGCCCAAATCAAGTAACAACCGACAAAAATGCATTTTTAAATTAACGATTTTCTGTATTGCTTCTTCTGAGCCAGAGCAAAATTTTAGGCAAAAAAAAATTTCGAAATGTATGTATTTATTCTGTTTGTTTTTATTTATTCTCGAGACCTATTTAAGTATTGTCAAAAGAGAAAAGTCACCCAAATTAAGAAAGAACCGACAAAAATGCATTTTTAAATTAACGCTTTTCTGTGTTGCTTCTTCTGAGTCAGAGCGAACTTTTAAGCAAAAAAAATTTTGAAATGTATGTATTAATTTTGTTTGTTTTTATTTATTTATTCTTTTATTTATTCTCGAGACCTATTTAAGTGTTATCAAAAGACGAAAGTCGCCCAAATTAAGTAACAACCGAAAAAAATGCATTTTTAAATTTACGCTTTTCTGTATTGCTTTTTCTGAGCCAGAGCAAACTTATAGGCAAAAAAAATTTCGAAATGTATGTATTAATTTTGTTTGTTTTTTGATTTTATTTATTCTCGAGCCCTATTTAAGTATCATCAAAAGAGAAAAGTCGCCCAAATTAAGTAACAACCGACAAAAATGCATTTTTAAATTAACGCTTTTCTGTGGTGCTTCTTCTGAGCCAGAGCAAACTTTTAGGCAAAAAAAAATTTCGAAATGTATGTATTTATTTTGTTTGTTTTTTGATTTTGTTTATTCTCGAAACCTATTTAAGTATTGTCAAAAGAGAAAAGTCGCCCAAATCAAGTAACAACCGACAAAAATGCATTTTTAAATTAGCGCTTTTCTGTATTGCTTCTTCTGAGCCAGAGAAAAATTTTAGCAAAAAAAAAATTTCGAAATGTATGTATTTATTCTGTTTGTTTTTATTTATTCTCGAGACCTATTTAAGTATTGTCAAAAGAGAAAAGTCGCCCAAATTAAGTAACAACCGACAAAAATGCATTTTTAAATTAACGCTTTTCTGTGGTGCTTTTTCTGAGCCAGAGCAAACTTATAGGCAAAAAAAATTTCGAAATGTATGTATTAATTTTGTTTGTTTTTATTTATATATTCTTATATTTAATCTCGAGACCTATTTAAGTGTTATCAAAAGACGAAAGTCGCCCAAATTAAGTAACAACCGAAAAAAATGCATTTTTAAATTTACGCTTTTCTGTATAGCTTCTTCTGAGCCAGAGCGAACTTTTAAGCAAAAAAAATGCAAAATGTATGTATTTATTTTGTTTGTTTTTTGGTTTTATTTATTCTCGAGACCTATTTAAGTGTTATCAAAAGACGAAAGTCGCCCAAATTAAGTAACAACCGACAAAAATGCATTTTTAAATAAACGCTTTTCTGTGGTGCTTCTTCTGAGCCAGAGCGAACTTTTAAGGAAAAAAAATTGCAAAATGTATGTATTTATTTTGTTTGTTTTTTGATTTTATTTATTCTCGAGACCTATTTAAGTGTTATCAAAAGACGAAAGTCGCCCAAATTAAGTAACAACCGAAAAAATGCATTTTTAAATTAACGCTTTTCTGTGTTGCTTCTTCTGAGCCAGAGCGAACTTTTAAGCAAAAAAAAAAATGCAAAATGTATGTATTTATTTTGTTTGTTTTTTGATTTTATTTATTCTCGAGACCTATTTAAGTGTTATCAAAAGACGAAAGTCGCCCAAATTAAGTAACAACCGAAAAAAATGCATTTTTAAATTAACGCTTTTCTGTGTTGCTTCTTCTGAGCCAGAGCAAACTTTTAGGCAAAAAAAATTGCAAAATGTATGTATTTATTTTGTTTGTTTTTTGATTTTATTTATTCTCGAGACCTATTTAAGTGTTATCAAAAGACGAAAGTCGCCCAAATTAAGTGACAACCGAAAAAAATGCATTTTTAAATTAACGCTTTTCTGTGTTGCTTCTTCTGAGTCAGAGCGAACTTTTAAGCAAAAAAAATTTTGAAATGTATGTATTAATTTTGTTTGTTTTTATTTATTTATTCTTTTATTTATTATCGAGACCTATTTAAGTGTTATCAAAAGACGAAAGTCGCCCAAATTAAGTAACAACCGAAAAAAATGCATTTTTAAAAATACGCTTTTCTGTATAGCTTCTTCTGAGCCAGAGCGAACTTTTAAGCCAAAAAAAATGCAAAATGTATGTATTTATTTTGTTTGTTTTTTGATTTTATTTATTCTCGAGACCTATTTAAGTGTTATCAAAAGACGAAAGTCGCCCAAATTAAGTAACAACCGAAAAAAATGCATTTTTAAATTAACGCTTTTCTGTGTTGCTTCTTCTGAGCCAGAGCAAACTTTTCGGCAAAAAAAATTGCAAAATGTATGTATTTATTTTGTTTGTTTTTTGATTTTATTTATTCTCGAAACCTATTTAAGTATTGTGAAAAGAGAAAAGTCGCCCAAATCAAGTAACAACCGACAAAAATGCATTTTTAAATTAACGATTTTCTGTATTGCTTCTTCTGAGCCAGAGCAAAATTTTAGGCAAAAAAAAATTTCGAAATGTATGTATTTATTCTGTTTGTTTTTATTTATTCTCGAGACCTATTTAAGTATTGTCAAAAGAGAAAAGTCACCCAAATTAAGAAAGAACCGACAAAAATACATTTTTAAATTAACGCTTTTCTGTGTTGCTTCTTCTGAGTCAGAGCGAACTTTTAAGCAAAAAAAATTTTGAAATGTATGTATTAATTTTGTTTGTTTTTATTTATTTATTCTTTTATTTATTCTCGAGACCTATTTAAGTGTTATCAAAAGACGAAAGTCGCCCAAATTAAGTAACAACCGAAAAAAATGCATTTTTAAATTTACGCTTTTCTGTATTGCTTTTTCTGAGCCAGAGCAAACTTATAGGCAAAAAAAATTTCGAAATGTATGTATTAATTTTGTTTGTTTTTTGATTTTATTTATTCTCGAGCCCTATTTAAGTATCATCAAAAGAGAAAAGTCGCCCAAATTAAGTAACAACCGACAAAAATGCATTTTTAAATTAACGCTTTTCTGTGGTGCTTCTTCTGAGCCAGAGCAAACTTTTAGGCAAAAAAAAATTTCGAAATGTATGTATTTATTTTGTTTGTTTTTTGATTTTGTTTATTCTCGAAACCTATTTAAGTATTGTCAAAAGAGAAAAGTCGCCCAAATCAAGTAACAACCGACAAAAATGCATTTTTAAATTAGCGCTTTTCTGTATTGCTTCTTCTGAGCCAGAGCAAAATTTTAGCAAAAAAAAAATTTCGAAATGTATGTATTTATTCTGTTTGTTTTTATTTATTCTCGAGACCTATTTAAGTATTGTCAAAAGAGAAAAGTCGCCCAAATTAAGTAACAACCGACAAAAATGCATTTTTAAATTAACGCTTTTCTGTGGTGCTTTTTCTGAGCCAGAGCAAACTTATAGGCAAAAAAAATTTCGAAATGTATGTATTAATTTTGTTTGTTTTTATTTATTTATTCTTATATTTAATCTCGAGACCTATTTAAGTGTTATCAAAAGACGAAAGTCGCCCAAATTAAGTAACAACCGAAAAAAATGCATTTTTAAATTTACGCTTTTCTGTGGTGCTTCTTCTGAGCCAGAGCAAACTTATAGGCAAAAAAAAATTTCGAAATGTATGTATTTATTTTGTTTGTTTTTTGATTTTATTTATTCTCGAGACCTATTTAAGTATTGTCAAAAGAGAAAAGTCGCCCATATTAAGTAACAACCGACAAAAATGCATTTTTAAATTAACGCTTTCCTGTGGTGCTTCTTCTGAGCCAGAGCAAACTTTTAGGCAAAAAAAATCTCGAAATGTATGTATTAATTTTGTTTGTTTTTTGATTTTATTTATTCTCGAGACCTATTTAAGTATCATCAAAAGAGAAAAGTCGCCCAAATTAAGTAACAACCGACAAAAATGCATTTTTAAATTAACGCTTTTCTGTGGTGCTTCTTCTGAGCCAGAGCAAACTTTTAGGCAAAAAAAAAATTTCGAAATGTATGTATTTATTTTGTTTGTTTTTTGATTTTATTTATTCTCGAGACCTATTTAAGTATTGTCAAAAGAGAAAAGACGCCCAAATTAAGTAACAACCGACAAAAATGCATTTTTAAATTAACGCTTTTCTGTGGTGCTTCTTCTGAGCCAGAGCAAACTTTTAGGCAAAAAAATTTCGAAATGTACATATGTCAAAAATTTAAAAAACTTTTGTTTGTTGAGGGTTTTTAGCTAGTCTATATACATGCATTTCATTGCTGCTAAAGCCAAATCATCAGTAGACCTTAAACCTAATTTTTAAATGTTTCAAACCTCTTTACTTATACAAAAAGCTTTTAAAAACTCAATGAGAGTTATAAAAATTACAATAGTATAAGCATAGTATGCTTTGAAACTTATCAAAAAATCCCAACAAACAAATTATTATATTCGATATGAATCTATTTTATTTTCTTCTGAGCCAGAGCGAACTTTTAAGCAAAAAATTGCGAAATGTATATATTAATGTATGTATTAATTTTGTTTGTTTTTTGATTTTATTTATTCTCGAGACCTATTTAAGTATTGTCAAAAGAGAAAAGTCGCCCAAATTAAGTAACAACCGACAAAAATGCATTTTTAAACTAACGCTTTTCTGTGGTGCTTCTTCTGAGCCAGAGCAAACTTTTAGGCAAAAAAAAAAATTTCGAAATGTATGTATTTATTCTGTTTGTTTTTTGATTTTATTTATTCTCGAGACCTATTTAAGTATTGTCAATAGAGAAAAGTCGCCCAAATTAAGTAACAACCGACAAAAATGCATTTTTAAATTAACGCTTTTCTGTATTGCTTCTTCTGAGCCAGAGCAAAATTGCAAAATGTATGTATTTATTTTGTTTGTTTTTTGATTTTATTTATTCTCGAGACCTATTTAAGTGTTATCAAAAGACGAAAGTCGACCAAATTAAGTGACAACCGAAAAAAATGCATTTTTAAATTAACGCTTTTCTGTGTTGCTTCTTCTGAGTCAGAGCGAACTTTTAAGCAAAAAAAATTTTGAAATGTATGTATTAATTTTGTTTGTTTTTATTTATTTATTCTTTTATTTATTCTCGAGACCTATTTAAGTGTTATCAAAAGACGAAAGTCGCCCAAATTAAGTAACAACCGAAAAAAATGCATTTTTAAATTAACGCTTTTCTGTATTGCTTCTTCTGAGCCAGAGCGAACTTTTAAGCAAAAAAAAAATGCAAAATGTATGTATTTATTTTGTTTGTTTTTTGATTTTATTTATTCTCGAGACCTATTTAAGTGTTATCAAAAGACGAAAGTCGCCCAAATTAAGTAACAACCGAAAAAAATGCATTTTTAAATTAACGCTTTTCTGTGTTGCTTCTTCTGAGCCAGAGCAAACTTTTAGGCAAAAAAAATTGCAAAATGTATCTATTTATTTTGTTTGTTTTTTGATTTTATTTATTCTCGAAACCTATTTAAGTATTGTCAAAAGAGAAAAGTCGCCCAAATCAAGTCACAACCGACAAAAATGCATTTTTAAATTAACGATTTTCTGTATTGCTTCTTCTGAGCCAGAGCAAAATTTAAGGCAAAAAAAATTTCGAAATGTATGTATTTATTCTGTTTGTTTTTATTTATTCTCGAGACCTATTTAAGTGTTATCAAAAGACGAAAGTCGCCCAAATTAAGTGACAACCGAAAAAAATGCATTTTTAAATTAACGCTTTTCTGTGTTGCTTCTTCTGAGTCAGAGCGAACTTTTAAGCAAAAAAAATTTTGAAATGTATGTATTAATTTTGTTTGTTTTTATTTATTTATTCTTTTATTTATTCTCGAGACCTATTTAAGTGTTATCAAAAGACGAAAGTCGCCCAAATTAAGTAACAACCGAAAAAAATGCATTTTTAAATTAACGCTTTTCTGTGTTGCTTCTTCTGAGCCAGAGCAAACTTTTAGGCAAAAAAAATTGCAAAATGTATGTATTTATTTTGTTTGTTTTTTGATTTTATTTATTCTCGAGACCTATTTAAGTGTTATCAAAAGACGAAAGTCGCCCAAATTAAGTGACAACCGAAAAAAATGCATTTTTAAATTAACGCTTTTCTGTGTTGCTTCTTCTGAGTCAGAGCGAACTTTTAAGCAAAAAAAATTTTGAAATGTATGTATTAATTTTGTTTGTTTTTATTTATTTATTCTTTTATTTATTATCGAGAGCTATTTAAGTGTTATCAAAAGACGAAAGTCGCCCAAATTAAGTAACAACCGAAAAAAATGCATTTTTAAAAATACGCTTTTCTGTATAGCTTCTTCTGAGCCAGAGCGAACTTTTAAGCCAAAAAAAATGCAAAATGTATGTATTTATTTTGTTTGTTTTTTGATTTTATTTATTCTCGAGACCTATTTAAGTGTTATCAAAAGACGAAAGTCGCCCAAATTAAGTAACAACCGAAAAAAATGCATTTTTAAATTAACGCTTTTCTGTGTTGCTTCTTCTGAGCCAGAGCAAACTTTTCGGCAAAAAAAATTGCAAAATGTATGTATTTATTTTGTTTGTTTTTTGATTTTATTTATTCTCGAAACCTATTTAAGTATTGTCAAAAGAGAAAAGTCGCCCAAATCAAGTAACAACCGACAAAAATGCATTTTTAAATTAACGATTTTCTGTATTGCTTCTTCTGAGCCAGAGCAAAATTTTAGGCAAAAAAAAATTTCGAAATGTATGTATTTATTCTGTTTGTTTTTATTTATTCTCGAGACCTATTTAAGTATTGTCAAAAGAGAAAAGTCACCCAAATTAAGAAAGAACCGACAAAAATGCATTTTTAAATTAACGCTTTTCTGTGTTGCTTCTTCTGAGTCAGAGCGAACTTTTAAGCAAAAAAAATTTTGAAATGTATGTATTAATTTTGTTTGTTTTTATTTATTTATTCTTTTATTTATTCTCGAGACCTATTTAAGTGTTATCAAAAGACGAAAGTCGCCCAAATTAAGTAACAACCGAAAAAAATGCATTTTTAAATTTACGCTTTTCTGTATTGCTTTTTCTGAGCCAGAGCAAACTTATAGGCAAAAAAAATTTCGAAATGTATGTATTAATTTTGTTTGTTTTTTGATTTTATTTATTCTCGAGCCCTATTTAAGTATCATCAAAAGAGAAAAGTCGCCCAAATTAAGTAACAACCGACAAAAATGCATTTTTAAATTAACGCTTTTCTGTGGTGCTTCTTCTGAGCCAGAGCAAACTTTTAGGCAAAAAAAAATTTCGAAATGTATGTATTTATTTTGTTTGTTTTTTGATTTTGTTTATTCTCGAAACCTATTTAAGTATTGTCAAAAGAGAAAAGTCGCCCAAATCAAGTAACAACCGACAAAAATGCATTTTTAAATTAGCGCTTTTCTGTATTGCTTCTTCTGAGCCAGAGAAAAATTTTAGCAAAAAAAAAATTTCGAAATGTATGTATTTATTCTGTTTGTTTTTATTTATTCTCGAGACCTATTTAAGTATTGTCAAAAGAGAAAAGTCGCCCAAATTAAGTAACAACCGACAAAAATGCATTTTTAAATTAACGCTTTTCTGTGGTGCTTTTTCTGAGCCAGAGCAAACTTATAGGCAAAAAAAATTTCGAAATGTATGTATTAATTTTGTTTGTTTTTATTTATTTATTCTTATATTTAATCTCGAGACCTATTTAAGTGTTATCAAAAGACGAAAGTCGCCCAAATTAAGTAACAACCGAAAAAAATGCATTTTTAAATTTACGCTTTTCTGTATAGCTTCTTCTGAGCCAGAGCGAACTTTTAAGCAAAAAAAATGCAAAATGTATGTATTTATTTTGTTTGTTTTTTGATTTTATTTATTCTCGAGACCTATTTAAGTGTTATCAAAAGACGAAAGTCGCCCAAATTAAGTAACAACCGACAAAAATGCATTTTTAAATAAACGCTTTTCTGTGGTGCTTCTTCTGAGCCAGAGCGAACTTTTAAGGAAAAAAAATTGCAAAATGTATGTATTTATTTTGTTTGTTTTTTGATTTTATTTATTCTCGAGACCTATTTAAGTGTTATCAAAAGACGAAAGTCGCCCAAATTAAGTAACAACCGAAAAAATGCATTTTTAAATTAACGCTTTTCTGTGTTGCTTCTTCTGAGCCAGAGCGAACTTTTAAGCAAAAAAAAAATGCAAAATGTATGTATTTATTTTGTTTGTTTTTTGATTTTATTTATTCTCGAGACCTATTTAAGTGTTATCAAAAGACGAAAGTCGCCCAAATTAAGTAACAACCGAAAAAAATGCATTTTTAAATTAACGCTTTTCTGTGTTGCTTCTTCTGAGCCAGAGCAAACTTTTAGGCAAAAAAAATTGCAAAATGTATGTATTTATTTTGTTTGTTTTTTGATTTTATTTATTCTCGAGACCTATTTAAGTGTTATCAAAAGACGAAAGTCGCCCAAATTAAGTGACAACCGAAAAAAATGCATTTTTAAATTAACGCTTTTCTGTGTTGCTTCTTCTGAGTCAGAGCGAACTTTTAAGCAAAAAAAATTTTGAAATGTATGTATTAATTTTGTTTGTTTTTATTTATTTATTCTTTTATTTATTATCGAGACCTATTTAAGTGTTATCAAAAGACGAAAGTCGCCCAAATTAAGTAACAACCGAAAAAAATGCATTTTTAAAAATACGCTTTTCTGTATAGCTTCTTCTGAGCCAGAGCGAACTTTTAAGCCAAAAAAAATGCAAAATGTATGTATTTATTTTGTTTGTTTTTTGATTTTATTTATTCTCGAGACCTATTTAAGTGTTATCAAAAGACGAAAGTCGCCCAAATTAAGTAACAACCGAAAAAAATGCATTTTTAAATTAACGCTTTTCTGTGTTGCTTCTTCTGAGCCAGAGCAAACTTTTCGGCAAAAAAATTGCAAAATGTATGTATTTATTTTGTTTGTTTTTTGATTTTATTTATTCTCGAAACCTATTTAAGTATTGTCAAAAGAGAAAAGTCGCCCAAATCAAGTAACAACCGACAAAAATGCATTTTTAAATTAACGATTTTCTGTATTGCTTCTTCTGAGCCAGAGCAAAATTTTAGGCAAAAAAAAATTTCGAAATGTATGTATTTATTCTGTTTGTTTTTATTTATTCTCGAGACCTATTTAAGTATTGTCAAAAGAGAAAAGTCACCCAAATTAAGAAAGAACCGACAAAAATGCATTTTTAAATTAACGCTTTTCTGTGTTGCTTCTTCTGAGTCAGAGCGAACTTTTAAGCAAAAAAAATTTTGAAATGTATGTATTAATTTTGTTTGTTTTTATTTATTTATTCTTTTATTTATTCTCGAGACCTATTTAAGTGTTATCAAAAGACGAAAGTCGCCCAAATTAAGTAACAACCGAAAAAAATGCATTTTTAAATTTACGCTTTTCTGTATTGCTTTTTCTGAGCCAGAGCAAACTTATAGGCAAAAAAAATTTCGAAATGTATGTATTAATTTTGTTTGTTTTTTGATTTTATTTATTCTCGAGCCCTATTTAAGTATCATCAAAAGAGAAAAGTCGCCCAAATTAAGTAACAACCGACAAAAATGCATTTTTAAATTAACGCTTTTCTGTGGTGCTTCTTCTGAGCCAGAGCAAACTTTTAGGCAAAAAAAAATTTCGAAATGTATGTATTTATTTTGTTTGTTTTTTGATTTTGTTTATTCTCGAAACCTATTTAAGTATTGTCAAAAGAGAAAAGTCGCCCAAATCAAGTAACAACCGACAAAAATGCATTTTTAAATTAGCGCTTTTCTGTATTGCTTCTTCTGAGCCAGAGCAAAATTTTAGCAAAAAAAAAATTTCGAAATGTATGTATTTATTCTGTTTGTTTTTATTTATTCTCGAGACCTATTTAAGTATTGTCAAAAGAGAAAAGTCGCCCAAATTAAGTAACAACCGACAAAAATGCATTTTTAAATTAACGCTTTTCTGTGGTGCTTTTTCTGAGCCAGAGCAAACTTATAGGCAAAAAAAATTTCGAAATGTATGTATTAATTTTGTTTGTTTTTATTTATTTATTCTTATATTTAATCTCGAGACCTATTTAAGTGTTATCAAAAGACGAAAGTCGCCCAAATTAAGTAACAACCGAAAAAAATGCATTTTTAAATTTACGCTTTTCTGTGGTGCTTCTTCTGAGCCAGAGCAAACTTATAGGCAAAAAAAAAATTTCGAAATGTATGTATTTATTTTGTTTGTTTTTTGATTTTATTTATTCTCGAGACCTATTTAAGTATTGTCAAAAGAGAAAAGTCGCCCATATTAAGTAACAACCGACAAAAATGCATTTTTAAATTAACGCTTTCCTGTGGTGCTTCTTCTGAGCCAGAGCAAACTTTTAGGCAAAAAAAATCTCGAAATGTATGTATTAATTTTGTTTGTTTTTTGATTTTATTTATTCTCGAGACCTATTTAAGCATCATCAAAAGAGAAAAGTCGCCCAAATTAAGTAACAACCGACAAAAATGCATTTTTAAATTAACGCTTTTCTGTGGTGCTTCTTCTGAGCCAGAGCAAACTTTTAGGCAAAAAAAAAATTTCGAAATGTATGTATTTATTTTGTTTGTTTTTTGATTTTATTTATTCTCGAGACCTATTTAAGTATTGTCAAAAGAGAAAAGACGCCCAAATTAAGTAACAACCGACAAAAATGCATTTTTAAATTAACGCTTTTCTGTGGTGCTTCTTCTGAGCCAGAGCAAACTTTTAGGCAAAAAAATTTCGAAATGTACATATGTCAAAAATTTAAAAAACTTTTGTTTGTTGAGGGTTTTTAGCTAGTCTATATACATGCATTTCATTGCTGCTAAAGCCAAATCATCAGTAGACCTTAAACCTAATTTTTAAATGTTTCAAACCTCTTTACTTATACAAAAAGCTTTTAAAAACTCAATGAGAGTTATAAAAATTACAATAGTATAAGCATAGTATGCTTTGAAACTTATCAAAAAATCCCAACAAACAAATTATTATATTCGATATGAATCTATTTTATTTTCTTCTGAGCCAGAGCGAACTTTTAAGCAAAAAATTGCGAAATGTATATATTAATGTATGTATTAATTTTGTTTGTTTTTTGATTTTATTTATTCTCGAGACCTATTTAAGTATTGTCAAAAGAGAAAAGTCGCCCAAATTAAGTAACAACCGACAAAAATGCATTTTTAAACTAACGCTTTTCTGTGGTGCTTCTTCTGAGCCAGAGCAAACTTTTAGGCAAAAAAAAAAATTTCGAAATGTATGTATTTATTCTGTTTGTTTTTTGATTTTATTTATTCTCGAGACCTATTTAAGTATTGTCAATAGAGAAAAGTCGCCCAAATTAAGTAACAACCGACAAAAATGCATTTTTAAATTAACGCTTTTCTGTATTGCTTCTTCTGAGCCAGAGCAAAATTGCAAAATGTATGTATTTATTTTGTTTGTTTTTTGATTTTATTTATTCTCGAGACCTATTTAAGTGTTATCAAAAGACGAAAGTCGACCAAATTAAGTGACAACCGAAAAAAATGCATTTTTAAATTAACGCTTTTCTGTGTTGCTTCTTCTGAGTCAGAGCGAACTTTTAAGCAAAAAAAATTTTGAAATGTATGTATTAATTTTGTTTGTTTTTATTTATTTATTCTTTTATTTATTCTCGAGACCTATTTAAGTGTTATCAAAAGACGAAAGTCGCCCAAATTAAGTAACAACCGAAAAAAATGCATTTTTAAATTAACGCTTTTCTGTATTGCTTCTTCTGAGCCAGAGCGAACTTTTAAGCAAAAAAAAAATGCAAAATGTATGTATTTATTTTGTTTGTTTTTTGATTTTATTTATTCTCGAGACCTATTTAAGTGTTATCAAAAGACGAAAGTCGCCCAAATTAAGTAACAACCGAAAAAAATGCATTTTTAAATTAACGCTTTTCTGTGTTGCTTCTTCTGAGCCAGAGCAAACTTTTAGGCAAAAAAAATTGCAAAATGTATCTATTTATTTTGTTTGTTTTTTGATTTTATTTATTCTCGAAACCTATTTAAGTATTGTCAAAAGAGAAAAGTCGCCCAAATCAAGTCACAACCGACAAAAATGCATTTTTAAATTAACGATTTTCTGTATTGCTTCTTCTGAGCCAGAGCAAAATTTAAGGCAAAAAAAATTTCGAAATGTATGTATTTATTCTGTTTGTTTTTATTTATTCTCGAGACCTATTTAAGTGTTATCAAAAGACGAAAGTCGCCCAAATTAAGTGACAACCGAAAAAAATGCATTTTTAAATTAACGCTTTTCTGTGTTGCTTCTTCTGAGTCAGAGCGAACTTTTAAGCAAAAAAAATTTTGAAATGTATGTATTAATTTTGTTTGTTTTTATTTATTTATTCTTTTATTTATTCTCGAGACCTATTTAAGTGTTATCAAAAGACGAAAGTCGCCCAAATTAAGTAACAACCGAAAAAAATGCATTTTTAAATTTACGCTTTTCTGTATAGCTTCTTCTGAGCCAGAGCGAACTTTTAAGCAAAAAAAATGCAAAATGTATGTATTTATTTTGTTTGTTTTTTGATTTTATTTATTCTCGAGACCTATTTAAGTGTTATCAAAAGACGAAAGTCGCCCAAATTAAGTAACAACCGAAAAAAATGCATTTTTAAATTAACGCTTTTCTGTGTTGCTTCTTCTGAGCCAGAGCAAACTTTTAGGCAAAAAAAAATTGCAAAATGTATGTATTTATTTTGTTTGTTTTTTGATTTTATTTATTCTCGAAACCTATTTAAGTATTGTCAAAAGAGAAAAGTCGCCCAAATCAAGTAACAACCGACAAAAATGCATTTTTAAATTAACGATTTTCTGTATTGCTTCTTCTGAGCCAGAGCAAAATTTTAGGCAAAAAAAAATTTCGAAATGTATGTATTTATTCTGTTTGTTTTTATTTATTCTCGAGACCTCTTTAAGTATTGTCAAAAGAGAAAAGTCACCCAAATTAAGAAAGAACCGACAAAAATGCATTTTTAAATTAACGCTTTTCTGTGTTGCTTCTTCTGAGCCAGAGCAAACTTTTAGGCAAAAAAAATTGCAAAATGTATGTATTTATTTTGTTTGTTTTTTGATTTTATTTATTCTCGAGACCTATTTAAGTGTTATCAAAAGACGAAAGTCGCCCAAATTAAGTGACAACCGAAAAAAATGCATTTTTAAATTAACGCTTTTCTGTGTTGCTTCTTCTGAGTCAGAGCGAACTTTTAAGCAAAAAAAATTTTGAAATGTATGTATTAATTTTGTTTGTTTTTATTTATTTATTCTTTTATTTATTCTCGAGACCTATTTAAGTGTTATCAAAAGACGAAAGTCGCCCAAATTAAGTAACAACCGAAAAAAATGCATTTTTAAATTAACGCTTTTCTGTATAGCTTCTTCTGAGCCAGAGCGAACTTTTAAGCAAAAAAAATGCAAAATGTATGTATTTATTTTGTTTGTTTTTTGATTTTATTTATTCTCGAGACCTATTTAAGTGTTAGCAAAAGACGAAAGTCGCCCAAATTAAGTAACAACCGAAAAAATGCATTTTTAAATTAACGCTTTTCTGTGTTGCTTCTTCTGAGCCAGAGCGAACTTTTAAGCAAAAAAAAAATGCAAAATGTATGTATTTATTTTGTTTGTTTTTTGATTTTATTTATTCTCGAGACCTATTTAAGTGTTATCAAAAGACGAAAGTCGCCCAAATTAAGTAACAACCGAAAAAAATGCATTTTTAAATTAACGCTTTTCTGTGTTGCTTCTTCTGAGCCAGAGCAAACTTTTAGGCAAAAAAAATTGCAAAATGTATGTATTTATTTTGTTTGTTTTTTGATTTTATTTATTCTCGAGACCTATTTAAGTGTTATCAAAAGACGAAAGTCGCCCAAATTAAGTGACAACCGAAAAAAATGCATTTTTAAATTAACGCTTTTCTGTGTTGCTTCTTCTGAGTCAGAGCGAACTTTTAAGCAAAAAAAATTTTGAAATGTATGTATTAATTTTGTTTGTTTTTATTTATTTATTCTTTTATTTATTATCGAGAGCTATTTAAGTGTTATCAAAAGACGAAAGTCGCCCAAATTAAGTAACAACCGAAAAAAATGCATTTTTAAAAATACGCTTTTCTGTATAGCTTCTTCTGAGCCAGAGCGAACTTTTAAGCCAAAAAAAATGCAAAATGTATGTATTTATTTTGTTTGTTTTTTGATTTTATTTATTCTCGAGACCTATTTAAGTGTTATCAAAAGACGAAAGTCGCCCAAATTAAGTAACAACCGAAAAAAATGCATTTTTAAATTAACGCTTTTCTGTGTTGCTTCTTCTGAGCCAGAGCAAACTTTTCGGCAAAAAAAATTGCAAAATGTATGTATTTATTTTGTTTGTTTTTTGATTTTATTTATTCTCGAAACCTATTTAAGTATTGTCAAAAGAGAAAAGTCGCCCAAATCAAGTAACAACCGACAAAAATGCATTTTTAAATTAACGATTTTCTGTATTGCTTCTTCTGAGCCAGAGCAAAATTTTAGGCAAAAAAAAATTTCGAAATGTATGTATTTATTCTGTTTGTTTTTATTTATTCTCGAGACCTATTTAAGTATTGTCAAAAGAGAAAAGTCACCCAAATTAAGAAAGAACCGACAAAAATGCATTTTTAAATTAACGCTTTTCTGTGTTGCTTCTTCTGAGTCAGAGCGAACTTTTAAGCAAAAAAAATTTTGAAATGTATGTATTAATTTTGTTTGTTTTTATTTATTTATTCTTTTATTTATTCTCGAGACCTATTTAAGTGTTATCAAAAGACGAAAGTCGCCCAAATTAAGTAACAACCGAAAAAAATGCATTTTTAAATTTACGCTTTTCTGTATTGCTTTTTCTGAGCCAGAGCAAACTTATAGGCAAAAAAAATTTCGAAATGTATGTATTAATTTTGTTTGTTTTTTGATTTTATTTATTCTCGAGCCCTATTTAAGTATCATCAAAAGAGAAAAGTCGCCCAAATTAAGTAACAACCGACAAAAATGCATTTTTAAATTAACGCTTTTCTGTGGTGCTTCTTCTGAGCCAGAGCAAACTTTTAGGCAAAAAAAAATTTCGAAATGTATGTATTTATTTTGTTTGTTTTTTGATTTTGTTTATTCTCGAAACCTATTTAAGTATTGTCAAAAGAGAAAAGTCGCCCAAATCAAGTAACAACCGACAAAAATGCATTTTTAAATTAGCGCTTTTCTGTATTGCTTCTTCTGAGCCAGAGAAAAATTTTAGCAAAAAAAAAATTTCGAAATGTATGTATTTATTCTGTTTGTTTTTATTTATTCTCGAGACCTATTTAAGTATTGTCAAAAGAGAAAAGTCGCCCAAATTAAGTAACAACCGACAAAAATGCATTTTTAAATTAACGCTTTTCTGTGGTGCTTTTTCTGAGCCAGAGCAAACTTATAGGCAAAAAAAATTTCGAAATGTATGTATTAATTTTGTTTGTTTTTATTTATTTATTCTTATATTTAATCTCGAGACCTATTTAAGTGTTATCAAAAGACGAAAGTCGCCCAAATTAAGTAACAACCGAAAAAAATGCATTTTTAAATTTACGCTTTTCTGTATAGCTTCTTCTGAGCCAGAGCGAACTTTTAAGCAAAAAAAATGCAAAATGTATGTATTTATTTTGTTTGTTTTTTGATTTTATTTATTCTCGAGACCTATTTAAGTGTTATCAAAAGACGAAAGTCGCCCAAATTAAGTAACAACCGACAAAAATGCATTTTTAAATAAACGCTTTTCTGTGGTGCTTCTTCTGAGCCAGAGCGAACTTTTAAGGAAAAAAAATTGCAAAATGTATGTATTTATTTTGTTTGTTTTTTGATTTTATTTATTCTCGAGACCTATTTAAGTGTTATCAAAAGACGAAAGTCGCCCAAATTAAGTAACAACCGAAAAAATGCATTTTTAAATTAACGCTTTTCTGTGTTGCTTCTTCTGAGCCAGAGCGAACTTTTAAGCAAAAAAAAATGCAAAATGTATGTATTTATTTTGTTTGTTTTTTGATTTTATTTATTCTCGAGACCTATTTAAGTGTTATCAAAAGACGAAAGTCGCCCAAATTAAGTAACAACCGAAAAAAATGCATTTTTAAATTAACGCTTTTCTGTGTTGCTTCTTCTGAGCCAGAGCAAACTTTTAGGCAAAAAAAATTGCAAAATGTATGTATTTATTTTGTTTGTTTTTTGATTTTATTTATTCTCGAGACCTATTTAAGTGTTATCAAAAGACGAAAGTCGCCCAAATTAAGTGACAACCGAAAAAAATGCATTTTTAAATTAACGCTTTTCTGTGTTGCTTCTTCTGAGTCAGAGCGAACTTTTAAGCAAAAAAAATTTTGAAATGTATGTATTAATTTTGTTTGTTTTTATTTATTTATTCTTTTATTTATTATCGAGACCTATTTAAGTGTTATCAAAAGACGAAAGTCGCCCAAATTAAGTAACAACCGAAAAAAATGCATTTTTAAAAATACGCTTTTCTGTATAGCTTCTTCTGAGCCAGAGCGAACTTTTAAGCCAAAAAAAATGCAAAATGTATGTATTTATTTTGTTTGTTTTTTGATTTTATTTATTCTCGAGACCTATTTAAGTGTTATCAAAAGACGAAAGTCGCCCAAATTAAGTAACAACCGAAAAAAATGCATTTTTAAATTAACGCTTTTCTGTGTTGCTTCTTCTGAGCCAGAGCAAACTTTTCGGCAAAAAAATTGCAAAATGTATGTATTTATTTTGTTTGTTTTTTGATTTTATTTATTCTCGAAACCTATTTAAGTATTGTCAAAAGAGAAAAGTCGCCCAAATCAAGTAACAACCGACAAAAATGCATTTTTAAATTAACGATTTTCTGTATTGCTTCTTCTGAGCCAGAGCAAAATTTTAGGCAAAAAAAAATTTCGAAATGTATGTATTTATTCTGTTTGTTTTTATTTATTCTCGAGACCTATTTAAGTATTGTCAAAAGAGAAAAGTCACCCAAATTAAGAAAGAACCGACAAAAATGCATTTTTAAATTAACGCTTTTCTGTGTTGCTTCTTCTGAGTCAGAGCGAACTTTTAAGCAAAAAAAATTTTGAAATGTATGTATTAATTTTGTTTGTTTTTATTTATTTATTCTTTTATTTATTCTCGAGACCTATTTAAGTGTTATCAAAAGACGAAAGTCGCCCAAATTAAGTAACAACCGAAAAAAATGCATTTTTAAATTTACGCTTTTCTGTATTGCTTTTTCTGAGCCAGAGCAAACTTATAGGCAAAAAAAATTTCGAAATGTATGTATTAATTTTGTTTGTTTTTTTATTTTATTTATTCTCGAGCCCTATTTAAGTATCATCAAAAGAGAAAAGTCGCCCAAATTAAGTAACAACCGACAAAAATGCATTTTTAAATTAACGCTTTTCTGTGGTGCTTCTTCTGAGCCAGAGCAAACTTTTAGGCAAAAAAAAATTTCGAAATGTATGTATTTATTTTGTTTGTTTTTTGATTTTGTTTATTCTCGAAACCTATTTAAGTATTGTCAAAAGAGAAAAGTCGCCCAAATCAAGTAACAACCGACAAAAATGCATTTTTAAATTAGCGCTTTTCTGTATTGCTTCTTCTGAGCCAGAGCAAAATTTTAGCAAAAAAAAAATTTCGAAATGTATGTATTTATTCTGTTTGTTTTTATTTATTCTCGAGACCTATTTAAGTATTGTCAAAAGAGAAAAGTCGCCCAAATTAAGTAACAACCGACAAAAATGCATTTTTAAATTAACGCTTTTCTGTGGTGCTTTTTCTGAGCCAGAGCAAACTTATAGGCAAAAAAAATTTCGAAATGTATGTATTAATTTTGTTTGTTTTTATTTATTTATTCTTATATTTAATCTCGAGACCTATTTAAGTGTTATCAAAAGACGAAAGTCGCCCAAATTAAGTAACAACCGAAAAAAATGCATTTTTAAATTTACGCTTTTCTGTGGTGCTTCTTCTGAGCCAGAGCAAACTTATAGGCAAAAAAAAAATTTCGAAATGTATGTATTTATTTTGTTTGTTTTTTGATTTTATTTATTCTCGAGACCTATTTAAGTATTGTCAAAAGAGAAAAGTCGCCCATATTAAGTAACAACCGACAAAAATGCATTTTTAAATTAACGCTTTCCTGTGGTGCTTCTTCTGAGCCAGAGCAAACTTTTAGGCAAAAAAAATCTCGAAATGTATGTATTAATTTTGTTTGTTTTTTGATTTTATTTATTCTCGAGACCTATTTAAGCATCATCAAAAGAGAAAAGTCGCCCAAATTAAGTAACAACCGACAAAAATGCATTTTTAAATTAACGCTTTTCTGTGGTGCTTCTTCTGAGCCAGAGCAAACTTTTAGGCAAAAAAAAAATTTCGAAATGTATGTATTTATTTTGTTTGTTTTTTGATTTTATTTATTCTCGAGACCTATTTAAGTATTGTCAAAAGAGAAAAGACGCCCAAATTAAGTAACAACCGACAAAAATGCATTTTTAAATTAACGCTTTTCTGTGGTGCTTCTTCTGAGCCAGAGCAAACTTTTAGGCAAAAAAATTTCGAAATGTACATATGTCAAAAATTTAAAAAACTTTTGTTTGTTGAGGGTTTTTAGCTAGTCTATATACATGCATTTCATTGCTGCTAAAGCCAAATCATCAGTAGACCTTAAACCTAATTTTTAAATGTTTCAAACCTCTTTACTTATACAAAAAGCTTTTAAAAACTCAATGAGAGTTATAAAAATTACAATAGTATAAGCATAGTATGCTTTGAAACTTATCAAAAAATCCCAACAAACAAATTATTATATTCGATATGAATCTATTTTATTTTCTTCTGAGCCAGAGCGAACTTTTAAGCAAAAAATTGCGAAATGTATATATTAATGTATGTATTAATTTTGTTTGTTTTTTGATTTTATTTATTCTCGAGACCTATTTAAGTATTGTCAAAAGAGAAAAGTCGCCCAAATTAAGTAACAACCGACAAAAATGCATTTTTAAACTAACGCTTTTCTGTGGTGCTTCTTCTGAGCCAGAGCAAACTTTTAGGCAAAAAAAAAAATTTCGAAATGTATGTATTTATTCTGTTTGTTTTTTGATTTTATTTATTCTCGAGACCTATTTAAGTATTGTCAATAGAGAAAAGTCGCCCAAATTAAGTAACAACCGAAAAAAATGCATTTTTAAATTTACGCTTTTCTGTATAGCTTCTTCTGAGCCAGAGCGAACTTTTAAGCAAAAAAAATGCAAAATGTATGTATTTATTTTGTTTGTTTTTTGATTTTATTTATTCTCGAGACCTATTTAAGTGTTATCAAAAGACGAAAGTCGCCCAAATTAAGTAACAACCGACAAAAATGCATTTTTAAATAAACGCTTTTCTGTGGTGCTTCTTCTGAGCCAGAGCGAACTTTTAAGGAAAAAAAATTGCAAAATGTATGTATTTATTTTGTTTGTTTTTTGATTTTATTTATTCTCGAGACCTATTTAAGTGTTATCAAAAGACGAAAGTCGCCCAAATTAAGTAACAACCGAAAAAATGCATTTTTAAATTAACGCTTTTCTGTGTTGCTTCTTCTGAGCCAGAGCGAACTTTTAAGCAAAAAAAAAAATGCAAAATGTATGTATTTATTTTGTTTGTTTTTTGATTTTATTTATTCTCGAGACCTATTTAAGTGTTATCAAAAGACGAAAGTCGCCCAAATTAAGTAACAACCGAAAAAAATGCATTTTTAAATTAACGCTTTTCTGTGTTGCTTCTTCTGAGCCAGAGCAAACTTTTAGGCAAAAAAAATTGCAAAATGTATGTATTTATTTTGTTTGTTTTTTGATTTTATTTATTCTCGAGACCTATTTAAGTGTTATCAAAAGACGAAAGTCGCCCAAATTAAGTGACAACCGAAAAAAATGCATTTTTAAATTAACGCTTTTCTGTGTTGCTTCTTCTGAGTCAGAGCGAACTTTTAAGCAAAAAAAATTTTGAAATGTATGTATTAATTTTGTTTGTTTTTATTTATTTATTCTTTTATTTATTATCGAGACCTATTTAAGTGTTATCAAAAGACGAAAGTCGCCCAAATTAAGTAACAACCGAAAAAAATGCATTTTTAAAAATACGCTTTTCTGTATAGCTTCTTCTGAGCCAGAGCGAACTTTTAAGCCAAAAAAAATGCAAAATGTATGTATTTATTTTGTTTGTTTTTTGATTTTATTTATTCTCGAGACCTATTTAAGTGTTATCAAAAGACGAAAGTCGCCCAAATTAAGTAACAACCGAAAAAAATGCATTTTTAAATTAACGCTTTTCTGTGTTGCTTCTTCTGAGCCAGAGCAAACTTTTCGGCAAAAAAATTGCAAAATGTATGTATTTATTTTGTTTGTTTTTTGATTTTATTTATTCTCGAAACCTATTTAAGTATTGTCAAAAGAGAAAAGTCGCCCAAATCAAGTAACAACCGACAAAAATGCATTTTTAAATTAACGATTTTCTGTATTGCTTCTTCTGAGCCAGAGCAAAATTTTAGGCAAAAAAAAATTTCGAAATGTATGTATTTATTCTGTTTGTTTTTATTTATTCTCGAGACCTATTTAAGTATTGTCAAAAGAGAAAAGTCACCCAAATTAAGAAAGAACCGACAAAAATGCATTTTTAAATTAACGCTTTTCTGTGTTGCTTCTTCTGAGTCAGAGCGAACTTTTAAGCAAAAAAAATTTTGAAATGTATGTATTAATTTTGTTTGTTTTTATTTATTTATTCTTTTATTTATTCTCGAGACCTATTTAAGTGTTATCAAAAGACGAAAGTCGCCCAAATTAAGTAACAACCGAAAAAAATGCATTTTTAAATTTACGCTTTTCTGTATTGCTTTTTCTGAGCCAGAGCAAACTTATAGGCAAAAAAAATTTCGAAATGTATGTATTAATTTTGTTTGTTTTTTTATTTTATTTATTCTCGAGCCCTATTTAAGTATCATCAAAAGAGAAAAGTCGCCCAAATTAAGTAACAACCGACAAAAATGCATTTTTAAATTAACGCTTTTCTGTGGTGCTTCTTCTGAGCCAGAGCAAACTTTTAGGCAAAAAAAAATTTCGAAATGTATGTATTTATTTTGTTTGTTTTTTGATTTTGTTTATTCTCGAAACCTATTTAAGTATTGTCAAAAGAGAAAAGTCGCCCAAATCAAGTAACAACCGACAAAAATGCATTTTTAAATTAGCGCTTTTCTGTATTGCTTCTTCTGAGCCAGAGCAAAATTTTAGCAAAAAAAAAATTTCGAAATGTATGTATTTATTCTGTTTGTTTTTATTTATTCTCGAGACCTATTTAAGTATTGTCAAAAGAGAAAAGTCGCCCAAATTAAGTAACAACCGACAAAAATGCATTTTTAAATTAACGCTTTTCTGTGGTGCTTTTTCTGAGCCAGAGCAAACTTATAGGCAAAAAAAATTTCGAAATGTATGTATTAATTTTGTTTGTTTTTATTTATTTATTCTTATATTTAATCTCGAGACCTATTTAAGTGTTATCAAAAGACGAAAGTCGCCCAAATTAAGTAACAACCGAAAAAAATGCATTTTTAAATTTACGCTTTTCTGTGGTGCTTCTTCTGAGCCAGAGCAAACTTATAGGCAAAAAAAAAATTTCGAAATGTATGTATTTATTTTGTTTGTTTTTTGATTTTATTTATTCTCGAGACCTATTTAAGTATTGTCAAAAGAGAAAAGTCGCCCATATTAAGTAACAACCGACAAAAATGCATTTTTAAATTAACGCTTTCCTGTGGTGCTTCTTCTGAGCCAGAGCAAACTTTTAGGCAAAAAAAATCTCGAAATGTATGTATTAATTTTGTTTGTTTTTTGATTTTATTTATTCTCGAGACCTATTTAAGCATCATCAAAAGAGAAAAGTCGCCCAAATTAAGTAACAACCGACAAAAATGCATTTTTAAATTAACGCTTTTCTGTGGTGCTTCTTCTGAGCCAGAGCAAACTTTTAGGCAAAAAAAAAATTTCGAAATGTATGTATTTATTTTGTTTGTTTTTTGATTTTATTTATTCTCGAGACCTATTTAAGTATTGTCAAAAGAGAAAAGACGCCCAAATTAAGTAACAACCGACAAAAATGCATTTTTAAATTAACGCTTTTCTGTGGTGCTTCTTCTGAGCCAGAGCAAACTTTTAGGCAAAAAAATTTCGAAATGTACATATGTCAAAAATTTAAAAAACTTTTGTTTGTTGAGGGTTTTTAGCTAGTCTATATACATGCATTTCATTGCTGCTAAAGCCAAATCATCAGTAGACCTTAAACCTAATTTTTAAATGTTTCAAACCTCTTTACTTATACAAAAAGCTTTTAAAAACTCAATGAGAGTTATAAAAATTACAATAGTATAAGCATAGTATGCTTTGAAACTTATCAAAAAATCCCAACAAACAAATTATTATATTCGATATGAATCTATTTTATTTTCTTCTGAGCCAGAGCGAACTTTTAAGCAAAAAATTGCGAAATGTATATATTAATGTATGTATTAATTTTGTTTGTTTTTTGATTTTATTTATTCTCGAGACCTATTTAAGTATTGTCAAAAGAGAAAAGTCGCCCAAATTAAGTAACAACCGACAAAAATGCATTTTTAAACTAACGCTTTTCTGTGGTGCTTCTTCTGAGCCAGAGCAAACTTTTAGGCAAAAAAAAAAATTTCGAAATGTATGTATTTATTCTGTTTGTTTTTTGATTTTATTTATTCTCGAGACCTATTTAAGTATTGTCAATAGAGAAAAGTCGCCCAAATTAAGTAACAACCGACAAAAATGCATTTTTAAATTAACGCTTTTCTGTATTGCTTCTTCTGAGCCAGAGCAAAATTGCAAAATGTATGTATTTATTTTGTTTGTTTTTTGATTTTATTTATTCTCGAGACCTATTTAAGTGTTATCAAAAGACGAAAGTCGACCAAATTAAGTGACAACCGAAAAAAATGCATTTTTAAATTAACGCTTTTCTGTGTTGCTTCTTCTGAGTCAGAGCGAACTTTTAAGCAAAAAAAATTTTGAAATGTATGTATTAATTTTGTTTGTTTTTATTTATTTATTCTTTTATTTATTCTCGAGACCTATTTAAGTGTTATCAAAAGACGAAAGTCGCCCAAATTAAGTAACAACCGAAAAAAATGCATTTTTAAATTAACGCTTTTCTGTATTGCTTCTTCTGAGCCAGAGCGAACTTTTAAGCAAAAAAAAAATGCAAAATGTATGTATTTATTTTGTTTGTTTTTTGATTTTATTTATTCTCGAGACCTATTTAAGTGTTATCAAAAGACGAAAGTCGCCCAAATTAAGTAACAACCGAAAAAAATGCATTTTTAAATTAACGCTTTTCTGTGTTGCTTCTTCTGAGCCAGAGCAAACTTTTAGGCAAAAAAAATTGCAAAATGTATCTATTTATTTTGTTTGTTTTTTGATTTTATTTATTCTCGAAACCTATTTAAGTATTGTCAAAAGAGAAAAGTCGCCCAAATCAAGTCACAACCGACAAAAATGCATTTTTAAATTAACGATTTTCTGTATTGCTTCTTCTGAGCCAGAGCAAAATTTAAGGCAAAAAAAATTTCGAAATGTATGTATTTATTCTGTTTGTTTTTATTTATTCTCGAGACCTATTTAAGTGTTATCAAAAGACGAAAGTCGCCCAAATTAAGTGACAACCGAAAAAAATGCATTTTTAAATTAACGCTTTTCTGTGTTGCTTCTTCTGAGTCAGAGCGAACTTTTAAGCAAAAAAAATTTTGAAATGTATGTATTAATTTTGTTTGTTTTTATTTATTTATTCTTTTATTTATTCTCGAGACCTATTTAAGTGTTATCAAAAGACGAAAGTCGCCCAAATTAAGTAACAACCGAAAAAAATGCATTTTTAAATTTACGCTTTTCTGTATAGCTTCTTCTGAGCCAGAGCGAACTTTTAAGCAAAAAAAATGCAAAATGTATGTATTTATTTTGTTTGTTTTTTGATTTTATTTATTCTCGAGACCTATTTAAGTGTTATCAAAAGACGAAAGTCGCCCAAATTAAGTAACAACCGAAAAAAATGCATTTTTAAATTAACGCTTTTCTGTGTTGCTTCTTCTGAGCCAGAGCAAACTTTTAGGCAAAAAAAAATTGCAAAATGTATGTATTTATTTTGTTTGTTTTTTGATTTTATTTATTCTCGAAACCTATTTAAGTATTGTCAAAAGAGAAAAGTCGCCCAAATCAAGTAACAACCGACAAAAATGCATTTTTAAATTAACGATTTTCTGTATTGCTTCTTCTGAGCCAGAGCAAAATTTTAGGCAAAAAAAAATTTCGAAATGTATGTATTTATTCTGTTTGTTTTTATTTATTCTCGAGACCTCTTTAAGTATTGTCAAAAGAGAAAAGTCACCCAAATTAAGAAAGAACCGACAAAAATGCATTTTTAAATTAACGCTTTTCTGTGTTGCTTCTTCTGAGCCAGAGCAAACTTTTAGGCAAAAAAAATTGCAAAATGTATGTATTTATTTTGTTTGTTTTTTGATTTTATTTATTCTCGAGACCTATTTAAGTGTTATCAAAAGACGAAAGTCGCCCAAATTAAGTGACAACCGAAAAAAATGCATTTTTAAATTAACGCTTTTCTGTGTTGCTTCTTCTGAGTCAGAGCGAACTTTTAAGCAAAAAAAATTTTGAAATGTATGTATTAATTTTGTTTGTTTTTATTTATTTATTCTTTTATTTATTCTCGAGACCTATTTAAGTGTTATCAAAAGACGAAAGTCGCCCAAATTAAGTAACAACCGAAAAAAATGCATTTTTAAATTAACGCTTTTCTGTATAGCTTCTTCTGAGCCAGAGCGAACTTTTAAGCAAAAAAAATGCAAAATGTATGTATTTATTTTGTTTGTTTTTTGATTTTATTTATTCTCGAGACCTATTTAAGTGTTAGCAAAAGACGAAAGTCGCCCAAATTAAGTAACAACCGAAAAAATGCATTTTTAAATTAACGCTTTTCTGTGTTGCTTCTTCTGAGCCAGAGCAAACTTTTAGGCAAAAAAAAATTGCAAAATGTATGTATTTATTTTGTTTGTTTTTTGATTTTATTTATTCTCGAAACCTATTTAAGTATTGTCAAAAGAGAAAAGTCGCCCAAATCAAGTAACAACCGACAAAAATGCATTTTTAAATTAACGATTTTCTGTATTGCTTCTTCTGAGCCAGAGCAAAATTTTAGGCAAAAAAAAATTTCGAAATGTATGTATTTATTCTGTTTGTTTTTATTTATTCTCGAGACCTATTTAAGTATTGTCAAAAGAGAAAAGTCACCCAAATTAAGAAAGAACCGACAAAAATGCATTTTTAAATTTACGCTTTTCTGTGTTGCTTCTTCTGAGCCAGAGCAAACTTTTAGGCAAAAAAAAATTGCAAAATGTATGTATTTATTTTGTTTGTTTTTTGATTTTATTTATTCTCGAGACCTATTTAAGTGTTATCAAAAGACGAAAGTCGCCCAAATTAAGTGACAACCGAAAAAAATGCATTTTTAAATTAACGCTTTTCTGTGTTGCTTCTTCTGAGTCAGAGCGAACTTTTAAGCAAAAAAAATTTTGAAATGTATGTATTAATTTTGTTTGTTTTTATTTATTTATTCTTTTATTTATTCTCGAGACCTATTTAAGTGTTATCAAAAGACGAAAGTCGCCCAAATTAAGTAACAACCGAAAAAAATGCATTTTTAAATTTACGCTTTTCTGTATTGCTTTTTCTGATCCAGAGCAAACTTATAGGCAAAAAAAAATTTCGAAATGTATGTATTAATTTTGTTTGTTTTTTGATTTTATTTATTCTCGAGCCCTATTTAAGTATCATCAAAAGAGAAAAGTCGCCCAAATTAAGTAACAACCGACAAAAATGCATTTTTAAATTAACGCTTTTCTGTGGTGCTTCTTCTGAGCCAGAGCAAACTTTTAGGCAAAAAAAAATTTCGAAATGTATGTATTTATTTTGTTTGTTTTTTGATTTTGTTTATTCTCGAAACCTATTTAAGTATTGTCAAAAGAGAAAAGTCGCCCAAATCAAGTAACAACCGACAAAAATGCATTTTTAAATTAGCGCTTTTCTGTATTGCTTCTTCTGAGCCAGAGCAAAATTTTAGGCAAAAAAATTTCGAAATGTACATATGTCAAAAATTTAAAAAACTTTTGTTTGTTGAGGGTTTTTAGCTAGTCTATATACATGCATTTCATTGCTGCTAAAGCCAAATCATCAGTAGACCTTAAACCTAATTTTTAAATGTTTCAAACCTCTTTACTTATACAAAAAGCTTTTAAAAACTCAATGAGAGTTATAAAAATTACAATAGTATAAGCATAGTATGCTTTGAAACTTATTCAAAAATCCCAACAAACAAATTATTATATTCGATATGAATCTATTTTATTTTCTTCTGAGCCAGAGCGAACTTTTAAGCAAAAAATTGCAAAATGTATATATTAATGTATGTATTAATTTTGTTTGTTTTTTGATTTTATTTATTCTCGAGACCTATTTAAGTATTGTCAAAAGAGAAAAGTCGCCCAAATTAAGTAACAACCGACAAAAATGCATTTTTAAATTAACGCTTTTCTGTGGTGCTTCTTCTGAGCCAGAGCAAACTTTTAGGCAAAAAAAAAATTTCGAAATGTATGTATTTATTCTGTTTGTTTTTTGATTTTATTTATTCTCGAGACCTATTTAAGTATTGTCAAAAGAGAAAAGTCGCCCAAATTAAGTAACAACCGACAAAAATGCATTTTTAAATTAACGCTTTTCTGTGGTGCTTCTTCTGAGCCAGAGCAAACTTTTAGGCAAAAAAATTTCGAAATGTATGTATTAATTTTGTTTGTTTTTTTATTTTATTAATTTTCGAGACCTATTTAAGTATTGTCAAAAGAGAAAAGTCGCCCAAATTAAGTGACAACCGAAAAAAATGCATTTTTAAATTAACGATTTTCTGTATTGCTTCTTCTGAGCCAGAGCAAAATTTTAGGCAAAAAAAATTTCGAAATGTATGTATTTATTCTGTTTGTTTTTATTTATTCTCGAGACCTATTTAAGTATTGTCAAAAGAGAAAAGTCGCCCAAATTAAGTAACAACCGACAAAAATGCATTTTTAAATTAACGCTTTTCTATGGTGCTTCTTCTGAGCCAGAGCAAACTTTTAAGCAAATAAATTGCAAAATGTATACATTAATTTTGTTTGTTTTTTGAGTTTATTTATTCTCGAGATCTATTTAAGTATCATCAAAAGAACAAAGTTGCCCAAATTAAGTAACAACCGACACAAATGCATTTTTAAATTTACGCTTTTCTGTGTTGCTTCTTCTGAGTCAGAGCGAACTTTTAAGCAAAAAAAATTTCGAAATGTATGTATTAATTTTGTTTGTTTTTTTATTTTATTTATTCTCGAGACCTATTTAAGTGTTATCAAAAGACGAAAGTCGCCCAAATTAAGTAACAGCCGACAAAAATGCATTTTTAAATAAACGCTTTTCTGTGGTGCTTCTTCTGAGCCAGAGCGAACTTTTAAGGAAAAAAAAATTGCAAAATGTATGTATTTATTTTGTTTGTTTTTTTATTTTATTTATTCTCGAGACCTATTTAAGTGTTATCAAAAGACGAAAGTCGCCCAAATTAAGTAACAACCGAAAAAATGCATTTTTAAATTAACGCTTTTCTGTGTTGCTTCTTCTGAGCCAGAGCGAACTTTTAAGCAAAAAAAAAATGCAAAATGTATGTATTTATTTTGTTTGGTTTTTGATTTTATTTATTCTCGAGACCTATTTAAGTGTTATCAAAAGACGAAAGTCGCCCAAATTAAGTAACAACCGAAAAAAATGCATTTTTAAATTAACGCTTTTCTGTGTTGCTTCTTCTGAGCCAGAGCAAACTTTTAGGCAAAAAAAATTGCAAAATGTATGTATTTATTTTGTTTGTTTTTTGATTTTATTTATTCTCGAGACCTATTTAAGTATTGTCAATAGAGAAAAGTCGCCCAAATTAAGTAACAACCGACAAAAATGCATTTTTAAATTAACGCTTTTCTGTATTGCTTCTTCTGAGCCAGAGCAAACTTATAGGCAAAAAAAATTGCAAAATGTATATATTTATTTTGTTTGTTTTTTGATTTTATTTATTCTCGAGACCTATTTAAGTGTTATCAAAAGACGAAAGTCGCCCAAATTAAGTGACAACCGAAAAAAATGCATTTTTAAATTAACGCTTTTCTGTGTTGCTTCTTCTGAGTCAGAGCGAACTTTTAAGCAAAAAAAATTTTGAAATGTATGTATTAATTCTGTTTGTTTTTATTTATTTATTCTTTTATTTATTCTCGAGACCTATTTAAGTGTTATCAAAAGACGAAAGTCTCCCAAATTAAGTAACAACAACAAAGTATTGCTTCTTCTGAGCCAGAGCGAACTTTTAAGCAAAAAAAAAAAATGCAAAATGTATGTATTTATTTTGTTTGTTTTTTGATTTTATTTATTCTCGAGACCTATTTAAGTGTTATCAAAAGACGAAAGTCGCCCAAATTAAGTAACAACCGAAAAAAATGCATTTTTAAATTAACGCTTTTCTGTGTTGCTTCTTCTGAGCCAGAGCAAACTTATAGGCAAAAAAAATTTCGAAATGTATGTATTTATTCTGTTTGTTTTTATTTATTCTCGAGACCTATTTAAGTATTGTCAAAAGAGAAAAGTCGCCCAAATTAAGTCACAACCGACAAAAATGCATTTTTAAATTAACGCTTTTCTGTGGTGCTTCTTCTGAGCCAGAGCAAACTTATAGGCAAAAAAAATTTCGAAATGTATGTATTAATTTTGTTTGTTTTTATTTATTTATTCTTATATTTATTCTCGAGACCTATTTAAGTGTTATCAAAAGACGAAAGTCGCCCAAATTAAGTAACAACCGAAAAAAATGCATTTTTAAATTTACGCTTTTCTGTATTGCTTCTTCTGAGCCAGAGCAAACTTATAGGCAAAAAAAAAATTTCGAAATGTATGTATTTATTCTCTTTGTTTTTTGATTTTATTTATTCTCGAGACCTATTTAAGTATTGTCAAAAGAGAAAAGTCGCCCATATTAAGTAACAACCGACAAAAATGCATTTTTAAATTAACGCTTTCCTGTGGTGCTTCTTCTGAGCCAGAGCAAACTTTTAGGCAAAAAAAATTTCGAAATGTATGTATTAATTTTGTTTGTTTTTTGATTTTATTTATTCTCGAGACCTATTTAAGTATCATCAAAAGAGAAAAGTCGCCCAAATTAAGTAACAACCGACAAAATTGCATTTTTAAATTAACGCTTTTCTGTGGTGCTTCTTCTGAGCCAGAGCAAACTTTTAGGCAAAAAAAAATTTCGAAATGTATGTATTTATTTTGTTTGTTTTTTGATTTTATTTATTCTCGAGACCTATTTAAGTATTGTCAAAAGAGAAAAGTCGCCCAAATTAAGTAACAACCGACAAAAATGCATTTTTAAATTAACGCTTTTCTGTGGTGCTTCTTCTGAGCCAGAGCAAACTTTTAGGCAAAAAAATTTCGAAATGTACATATGTCAAAAATTTAAAAAACTTTTGTTTGTTGAGGGTTTTTAGCTAGTCTATATACATGCATTTCATTGCTGCTAAAGCCAAATCATCAGTAGACCTTAAACCTAATTTTTAAATGTTTCAAACCTCTTTACTTATACAAAAAGCTTTTAAAAACTCAATGAGAGTTATAAAAATTACAATAGTATAAGCATAGTATGCTTTGAAACTTATCAAAAAATCCCAACAAACAAATTATTATATTCGATATGAATCTATTTTATTTTCTTCTGAGCCAGAGCGAACTTTTAAGCAAAAAATTGCAAAATGTATATATTAATTTTGTTTGTTTTTTTATTTTATTTATTCTCGAGACCTATATAAGTGTTATCAAAAGACGAAAGTCGCCCAAATTAAGTAACAACCGAAAAAAATGCATTTTTAAATTAACGCTTTTCTGTATTGCTTCTTCTGAGCCAGAGCAAACTTTTAGGCAAAAAAAATTTCAAAATGTATGTATTTATTTTGTTTGTATTTTGATTTTGTTTCTTCTCGAGACCTATTTAAGTATTGTCAAAAGAGAAAAGTCGCCAATATTAAGTAACAACCGACAAAAATGCATTTTTAAATTAACGCTTTTCTGTGGTGCTTCTTCTGAGCCAGAGCAAACTTTTAGGCCAAAAAAATTTGGAAATGTATGTATTAATTTTGTTTGTTTTTTGATTTTATTTATTCTCGAGACCTATTTAAGTATTGTCAAAAGAGAAAAGTCGCCCAAATTAAGTAACAACCGACAAAAATGCAATTTTAAATTAACGCTTTTCTGTGGTGCTTCTTCTGAGCCAGAGCAAACTTTTAGGCAAAAAATTTCGAAATGTACATTTGTATTAATTTTGTTTGTTTTTTGATTTTATTAATTCTCGAGACCTATTTAAATATTATCAAGAGAGAAAAGTCGCCCAAATTAAGTAACAACCGACAAAAATGCATTTTTAAATTAACGCTTTTCTGTGGTGCTTCTTCTGAGCCAGAGCAAACTTTTAGGCTAAAAAAATTTCGAAATGTATGTATTAATTTTGTTTGTTTTTTGATTTTATTTATTCTCGAGACCTGTTTAAGTATTGTCAAAAGAGAAAAGTCGCCCAAATTAAGTTACAACCGACAAAAATGCATTTTTAAATTAAAGCTTTTCTGTATTGCTTCTTCTGAGCCAGAGCAAACTTATAGGCAAAAAAAAATTTCGAAATGTATGTATTTATTCTGTTTGTTTTTTGATTTTATTTATTCTCGAGACCTATTTAAATATTATCAAGAGAGAAAAGTCGCCCAAATTAAGTAACAACCGACAAAAATGCATTTTAAAATTAACGCTTTTCTGTGGTGCTTCTTCTGAGCCAGAGCAAACTTTTAGGCAAAAAAATTTCGAATTGTATGTATTAATTTTATTTGTTTTTTGATTTTATTTATTCTCGAGACCTATTTAAATATTATCAAGAGAGAAAAGTCGCCCAAATTAAGTAACAACCGAAAAAATTAATTTTTAAATTAACGCTTTTCTGTGTTGCTTCTTCTGAGTCAGAGCGAACTTTTAAGCAAAAAAAATTTTGAAATGTATGTATTAATTTTGTTTGTTATTATTTATTTATTCTTTTATTTATTCTCGAGACCTATTTAAGTGTTATCAAAAGTCGAAAGTCGCCCAAATTAAGTAACAACCGAAAAAAATGCATTTTTAAATTTACGCTTTTCTGTGGTGCTTCTTCTGAGCCAGAGCAAACTTTTAGGCAAAAAATTTCGAAATGTACATTTGTATTAATTTTGTTTGTTTTTTGATTTTATTTATTCTCGAGACCTATTTAAGTGTTATCAAAAGACGAAAGTCGCCCAAATTAAGTAACAACCGACAAAAATGCAATTTTAAATTAACGCTTTTCTGTGGTGCTTCTTCTGAGCCAGAGCAAACTTTTAGGCAAAAAATTTCGAAATGTACATTTGTATTAATTTTGTTTGTTTTTTGATTTTATTTATTCTCGAGACCTATTTAAGTATTGTCAATAGAGAAAAGTCGCCCAAATTAAGTAACAACCGACAAAAATGCATTTTTAAATTAACGCTTTTCTGTATTGCTTCTTCTGAGCCAGAGCAAACTTATAGGCAAAAAAAAATTGCAAAATGTATATATTTATTTTGTTTGTTTTTTGATTTTATTTATTTCGAGACCTATTTAAGTGTTATCAAAAGACGAAAGTCGCCCAAATTAAGTGACAACCGAAAAAAATGCATTTTTAAATTAACGCTTTTCTGTGTTGCTTCTTCTGAGTCAGAGCGAACTTTTAAGCAAAAAAAAATTTTGAAATGTATGTATTAATTTTGTTTGTTTTTATTTATTTATTCTTTTATTTATTCTCGAGACCTATTTAAGTGTTATCAAAAGTCGAAAGTCGCCCAAATTAAGTAACAACCGAAAAAAATGCATTTTTAAATTTACGCTTTTCTGTATTGCTTCTTCTGAGCCAGAGCGAACTTAAAAGCAAAAAAAAAAATTCAAAATGTATGTATTTATTTTGTTTGTTTTTTGATTTTATTTATTCTCGAGACCTATTTAAGTGTTATCAAAAGACGAAAGTCGCCCAAATTAAGTAACAACCGAAAAAATGCATTTTTAAATTTACGCTTTTCTGTATTGCTTTTTCTGAGCCAGAGCAAACTTATAGGCAAAAAAAATTTCGAAATGTATGTATTAATTTTGTTTGTTTTTTGATTTTATTTATTCTCGAGCCCTATTTAAGTATCATCAAAAGAGAAAAGTCGCCCAAATTAAGTAACAACCGACAAAATTGCATTTTTAAATTAACGCTTTTCTGTGGTGCTTCTTCTGAGCCAGAGCAAACTTTTAGGCAAAAAAAAATTTCGAAATGTATGTATTTATTTTGTTTGTTTTTTTATTTTATTTATTCTCGAGACCTATTTAAGTATTGTCAAAAGAGAAAAGTCGCCCAAATTAAGTAACAACCGACAAAAATGCATTTTTAAATTAACGCTTTTCTGTGGTGCTTCTTCTGAGCCAGAGCAAACTTTTAGGCAAAAAAATTTCGAAATGTACATATGTCAAAAATTTAAAAAACTTTTGTTTGTTGAGGGTTTTTAGCTAGTCTATATACATGCATTTCATTGCTGCTAAAGCCAAATCATCAGTAGACCTTAAACCTAATTTTTAAATGTTTCAAACCTCTTTACTTATACAAAAAGCTTTTAAAAACTCAATGAGAGTTATAAAAATTACAATAGTATAAGCATAGTATGCTTTGAAACTTATCAAAAAATCCCAACAAACAAATTATTATATTCGATATGAATCTATTTTATTTTCTTCTGAGCCAGAGCGAACTTTTAAGCAAAAAATTGCAAAATGTATATATTAATTTTGTTTGTTTTTTTATTTTATTTATTCTCGAGACCTATATAAGTGTTATCAAAAGACGAAAGTCGCCCAAATTAAGTAACAACCGAAAAAAATGCATTTTTAAATTAACGCTTTTCTGTATTGCTTCTTCTGAGCCAGAGCAAACTTTTAGGCAAAAAAAATTTCAAAATGTATGTATTTATTTTGTTTGTATTTTGATTTTGTTTCTTCTCGAGACCTATTTAAGTATTGTCAAAAGAGAAAAGTCGCCAATATTAAGTAACAACCGACAAAAATGCATTTTTAAATTAACGCTTTTCTGTGGTGCTTCTTCTGAGCCAGAGCAAACTTTTAGGCCAAAAAAATTTGGAAATGTATGTATTAATTTTGTTTGTTTTTTGATTTTATTTATTCTCGAGACCTATTTAAGTATTGTCAAAAGAGAAAAGTCGCCCAAATTAAGTAACAACCGACAAAAATGCAATTTTAAATTAACGCTTTTCTGTGGTGCTTCTTCTGAGCCAGAGCAAACTTTTAGGCAAAAAATTTCGAAATGTACATTTGTATTAATTTTGTTTGTTTTTTGATTTTATTAATTCTCGAGACCTATTTAAATATTATCAAGAGAGAAAAGTCGCCCAAATTAAGTAACAACCGACAAAAATGCATTTTTAAATTAACGCTTTTCTGTGGTGCTTCTTCTGAGCCAGAGCAAACTTTTAGGCTAAAAAAATTTCGAAATGTATGTATTAATTTTGTTTGTTTTTTGATTTTATTTATTCTCGAGACCTGTTTAAGTATTGTCAAAAGAGAAAAGTCGCCCAAATTAAGTTACAACCGACAAAAATGCATTTTTAAATTAAAGCTTTTCTGTATTGCTTCTTCTGAGCCAGAGCAAACTTATAGGCAAAAAAAAATTTCGAAATGTATGTATTTATTCTGTTTGTTTTTTGATTTTATTTATTCTCGAGACCTATTTAAATATTATCAAGAGAGAAAAGTCGCCCAAATTAAGTAACAACCGACAAAAATGCATTTTAAAATTAACGCTTTTCTGTGGTGCTTCTTCTGAACCAGAGCAAACTTTTAGGCAAAAAAATTTCGAATTGTATGTATTAATTTTATTTGTTTTTTGATTTTATTTATTCTCGAGACCTATTTAAATATTATCAAGAGAGAAAAGTCGCCCAAATTAAGTAACAACCGAAAAAATTAATTTTTAAATTAACGCTTTTCTGTGTTGCTTCTTCTGAGTCAGAGCGAACTTTTAAGCAAAAAAAATTTTGAAATGTATGTATTAATTTTGTTTGTTATTATTTATTTATTCTTTTATTTATTCTCGAGACCTATTTAAGTGTTATCAAAAGTCGAAAGTCGCCCAAATTAAGTAACAACCGAAAAAAATGCATTTTTAAATTTACGCTTTTCTGTGGTGCTTCTTCTGAGCCAGAGCAAACTTTTAGGCAAAAAATTTCGAAATGTACATTTGTATTAATTTTGTTTGTTTTTTGATTTTATTTATTCTCGAGACCTATTTAAGTGTTATCAAAAGACGAAAGTCGCCCAAATTAAGTAACAACCGACAAAAATGCAATTTTAAATTAACGCTTTTCTGTGGTGCTTCTTCTGAGCCAGAGCAAACTTTTAGGCAAAAAATTTCGAAATGTACATTTGTATTAATTTTGTTTGTTTTTTGATTTTATTTATTCTCGAGACCTATTTAAGTATTGTCAATAGAGAAAAGTCGCCCAAATTAAGTAACAACCGACAAAAATGCATTTTTAAATTAACGCTTTTCTGTATTGCTTCTTCTGAGCCAGAGCAAACTTATAGGCAAAAAAAAATTGCAAAATGTATATATTTATTTTGTTTGTTTTTTGATTTTATTTATTTCGAGACCTATTTAAGTGTTATCAAAAGACGAAAGTCGCCCAAATTAAGTGACAACCGAAAAAAATGCATTTTTAAATTAACGCTTTTCTGTGTTGCTTCTTCTGAGTCAGAGCGAACTTTTAAGCAAAAAAAAATTTTGAAATGTATGTATTAATTTTGTTTGTTTTTATTTATTTATTCTTTTATTTATTCTCGAGACCTATTTAAGTGTTATCAAAAGTCGAAAGTCGCCCAAATTAAGTAACAACCGAAAAAAATGCATTTTTAAATTTACGCTTTTCTGTATTGCTTCTTCTGAGCCAGAGCGAACTTAAAAGCAAAAAAAAAAATTCAAAATGTATGTATTTATTTTGTTTGTTTTTTGATTTTATTTATTCTCGAGACCTATTTAAGTGTTATCAAAAGACGAAAGTCGCCCAAATTAAGTAACAACCGAAAAAATGCATTTTTAAATTTACGCTTTTCTGTATTGCTTTTTCTGAGCCAGAGCAAACTTATAGGCAAAAAAAATTTCGAAATGTATGTATTAATTTTGTTTGTTTTTTGATTTTATTTATTCTCGAGCCCTATTTAAGTATCATCAAAAGAGAAAAGTCGCCCAAATTAAGTAACAACCGACAAAAATGCATTTTTAAATTAACGCTTTTCTGTGGTGCTTCTTCTGAGCCAGAGCAAACTTTTAGGCAAAAAAAAATTTCGAACTGTATGTATTTATTTTGTTTGTTTTTTGATTTTGTTTATTCTCGAAACCTATTTAAGTATTGTCAAAAGAGAAAAGTCGCCCAAATCAAGTAACAACCGACAAAAATGCATTTTTAAATTAGCGCTTTTCTGTATTGCTTCTTCTGAGCCAGAGCAAACTTATAGGCAAAAAAAATTTCGAAATGTATGTATTAATTTTGTTTGTTTTTATTTATTTATTCTTATATTTATTCTCGAGACCTATTTAAGTGTTATCAAAAGACGAAAGTCGCCCAAATTAAGTAACAACCGAAAAAAATGCATTTTTAAATTTACGCTTTTCTGTATTGCTTCTTCTGAGCCAGAGCAAACTTATAGGCAAAAAAAAAAATTTCGAAATGTATGTATTTATTCTCTTTGTTTTTTGATTTTATTTATTCTCGAGACCTATTTAAGTATTGTCAAAAGAGAAAAGTCGCCCATATTAAGTAACAACCGACAAAAATGCATTTTTAAATTAACGCTTTCCTGTGGTGCTTCTTCTGAGCCAGAGCAAACTTTTAGGCAAAAAAAATTTCGAAATGTATGTATTAATTTTGTATGTTTTTTGATTTTATTTATTCTCGAGACCTATTTAAGTATCATCAAAAGAGAAAAGTCGCCCAAATTAAGTAACAACCGACAAAATTGCATTTTTAAATTAACGCTTTTCTGTGGTGCTTCTTCTGAGCCAGAGCAAACTTTTAGGCAAAAAAAAATTTCGAAATGTATGTATTTATTTTGTTTGTTTTTTGATTTTATTTATTCTCGAGACCTATTTAAGTATTGTCAAAAGAGAAAAGTCGCCCAAATTAAGTAACAACCGACAAAAATGCATTTTTAAATTAACGCTTTTCTGTGGTGCTTCTTCTGAGCCAGAGCAAACTTTTAGGCAAAAAAATTTCGAAATGTACATATGTCAAAAATTTAAAAAACTTTTGTTTGTTGAGGGTTTTTAGCTAGTCTATATACATGCATTTCATTGCTGCTAAAGCCAAATCATCAGTAGACCTTAAACCTAATTTTTAAATGTTTCAAACCTCTTTACTTATACAAAAAGCTTTTAAAAACTCAATGAGAGTTATAAAAATTACAATAGTATAAGCATAGTATGCTTTGAAACTTATCAAAAAATCCCAACAAACAAATTATTATATTCGATATGAATCTATTTTATTTTCTTCTGAGCCAGAGCGAACTTTTAAGCAAAAAATTGCAAAATGTATATATTAATATTGTTTGTTTTTTTATTTTATTTATTCTCGAGACCTATATAAGTGTTATCAAAAGACGAAAGTCGCCCAAATTAAGTAACAACCGAAAAAAAATGCATTTTTAAATTAACGCTTTTCTGTATTGCTTCTTCTGAGCCAGAGCAAACTTTTAGGCAAAAAAAAATTTCGAAATGTATGTATTTATTTTGTTTGTATTTTGATTTTGTTTCTTCTCGAGACCTATTTAAGTATTGTCAAAAGAGAAAAGTCGCCAATATTAAGTAACAACCGACAAAAATGCATTTTTAAATTAACGCTTTTCTGTGGTGCTTCTTCTGAGCCAGAGCAAACTTTTAGGCCAAAAAAATTTGGAAATGTATGTATTAATTTTGTTTGTTTTTTGATTTTATTTATTCTCGAGACCTATTTAAGTATTGTCAAAAGAGAAAAGTCGCCCAAATTAAGTAACAACCGACTAAAATGCAATTTTAAATTAACGCTTTTCTGTGGTGCTTCTTCTGAGCCAGAGCAAACTTTTAGGCAAAAAATTTCGAAATGTACATTTGTATTAATTTTGTTTGTTTTTTGATTTTATTAATTCTCGAGACCTATTTAAATATTATCAAGAGAGAAAAGTCGCTCAAATTAAGTAACAACCGACAAAAATGCATTTTTAAATTAACGCTTTTCTGTGGTGCTTCTTCTGAGCCAGAGCAAACTTTTAGGCTAAAAAAATTTCGAAATGCATGTATTAATTTTGTTTGTTTTTTTATTTTATTTATTCTCGAGACCTATTTAAGTATTGTCAAAAGAGAAAAGTCGCCCAAATTAAGTTACAACCGACAAAAATGCATTTTTAAATTAAAGCTTTTCTGTATTGCTTCTTCTGAGCCAGAGCAAACTTATAGGCAAAAAAAAATTTCGAAATGTATGTATTTATTCTGTTTGTTTTTTGATTTTATTTATTCTCGAGACCTATTTAAATATTATCAAGAGAGAAAAGTCGCCCAAATTAAGTAACAACCGACAAAAATGCATTTTAAAATTAACGCTTTTCTGTGGTGCTTCTTCTGAGCCAGAGCAAACTTTTAGGCAAAAAAATTTCGAATTGTATGTATTAATTTTATTTGTTTTTTGATTTTATTTATTCTCGAGACCTATTTAAATATTATCAAGAGAGAAAAGTCGCCCAAATTAAGTAACAACCGAAAAAATTAATTTTTAAATTAACGCTTTTCTGTAATGCTTCTTCTGAGCCAGAGCAAATTTTAGGCAAAAAAAATTTCGAAATGTATGTATTAATTTTGTTTGTTTTTTGATTCTATTAATTATCGAGACCATTTAAGTATTATCAAGAGAGAAAAGTTGCCCAAATTAAGGAACAACCGAAAAAATGAATTTTTAAATTAACGCTTTTCTGTGGTACTTCTTCTGAGCCAGAGCAAACTTTTAGGCAAATGTATGTATTAATATTGTTTGTTTTTTGATTTTATTAATTCTCGTGACCATTTAAGTATTATCAAGAGAGAAAAGTTGCCCAAATTAAGGAACAACCGAAAAAATTAATTTTTAAATTAACGCTTTTCTGTGGTGCTTCTTCTGAGCCAGAGCAAACTTTTAGGCAAATGTATGTATTAATTTTGTTTGTTTTTTGATTTTATTTATTCTCGAGACCTATTTAAGTATTGTCAAATGAGAAAAGTCGCCCAAATTAAGGAACAACCGAAAAAATGAATTTTTAAATTAACGCTTTTCTGTGGTGCTTCTTCTGAGCTAGAGCAAACTTTTAGGCAAATGTATGTATTAATTTTGTTTGTTTTTTTATTTTATTTATTCTCGAGACCTATTTAAGTATTGTCAAAAGAGAAAAGTTGCCCAAATTAAGGAACAACCGAAAAAATGAATTTTTAAATTAACGCTTTTCTATGGTGCTTCTTCTGAGCCAGAGCAAACTTTTAAGCAAATAAATTGCAAAATGTATACATTAATTTTGTTTGTTTTTTGAGTTTATTTATTCTCGAGATCTACTTAAGTATCATCAAAAGAACAAAGTTGCCCAAATTAAGTAACAACCGACACAAATGCATTTTTAAATTAACGCTTTTCTGTGTTGGTCCTTCTGAGTCAGAGCGAACTTTTAAGCAAAAAAAATTTCGAAATGTATGTATTAATTTTGTTTGTTTTTTGATTTTATTTATTCTCGAGACTTATTTAAGTATTGTCTTAATTCTTCTGAGCCAGAGTGAACTTTTAAGCAAAAAAAAAATTTCGAAATGTATATATTAATTTTGTTTGTTTTTTTTTTATTTTATTTATTCTCGAGACCTATTTAAGTGTTATCAAAAGACGAAAGTCGCCCAAATTAAGTAACAACCGACAAAAATGCATTTTTAAATAAACGCTTTTCTGTGGTGCTTCTTCTGAGCCAGAGCGAACTTTTAAGCAAAAAAAAATTGCAAAATGTATGTATTTATTTTGTTTGTTTTTTGATTTTATTTATTCTCGAGACCTATTTAAGTGTTATCAAAAGACGAAAGTCGCCCAAATTAAGTAACAACCGAAAAAATGCATTTTTAAATTAACGCTTTTCTGTGTTGCTTCTTCTGAGCCAGAGCGAACTTTTAAGCAAAAAAAAATTGCAAAATGTATGTATTTATTTTGTTTGTTTTTTGATTTTATTTATTCTCGAGACCTATTTAAGTGTTATCAAAAGACGAAAGTCGCCCAAATTAAGTAACAACCGAAAAAAATGCATTTTTAAATTAACGCTTTTCTGTGTTGCTTCTTCTGAGCCAGAGCGAACTTTTAAGCAATAAAAAATTGCAAAATGTAAGTATTTATTTTGTTTGTTTTTTGATTTTATTTATTCTCGAGACCTTTTTAAGTGTTATCAAAAGACGAAAGTCGCCCAAATTAAGTAACAACCGAAAAAAATGCATTTTTCAATTAACGCTTTTCTGTGTTGCTTCTTCTGAGCCAGAGCAAACTTTTAGGCAAAAAAAATTGCAAAATGTATGTATTTATTTTGTTTGTTTTTTGATTTTATATATTCTCGAGACCTATTTAAGTGTTATCAAAAACGAAAGTCGCCCAAATTAAGTGACAACCGAAAAAAATGCATTTTTAAATTAACGCTTTTCTGTGTTGCTTCTTCTGAGTCAGAGCGAACTTTTAAGCAAAAAAAATTTTGAAATGTATGTATTAATTTTGTTTGTTTTTATTTATTTATTCTTTTATTTATTCTCGAGACCTATTTAAGTGTTATCAAAAGACGAAAGTCGCCCAAATTAAGTAACAACCGAAAAAAATGCATTTTTAAATTTACGCTTTTCTGTATTGCTTCTTCTGAGCCAGAGCAAACTTTTAGGCAAAAAAAATTTCGAAATGTATGTATTTATTTTGTTTGTTTTTTGATTTTGTTTATTCTGGAAACCTATTTAAGTATTGTCAAAAGAGAAAAGTCGCCCAAATCAAGTAACAACCGACAAAAATGCATTTTTAAATTAACGCTTTTCTGTATTGCTTCTTCTGAGCCAGAGCAAACTTATAGGCAAAAAAAAAAATCGAAATGTATGTATTTATTCTGTTTGTTTTTTGATTTTATTTATTCTCGAGACCTATTTAAGTATCATCAAAAGAGAAAAGTCGCCCAAGTTAAGTAGCAACCGACAAAAATGCATTTTTAAATTAACGCTTTTCTGTATTGCTTCTTCTGAGCCAGAGCAAACTTATAGGCAAAAAAAAAATCGAAATGTATGTATTTATTCTGTTTGTTTTTTGATTTTATTTATTCTCGAGACCTATTTAAGTATTGTCAAAAGAGAAAAGTCGCCCAAATTAAGTAACAGCCGACAAAAATGCATTTTAAAATTAACGCTTTTCTGTGGTGCTTCTTCTGAGCCAGAGCAAACTTTTAGGTAAAAAAAATTTCGAAATGTATGTATTAATTTTGTTTGTTTTTTTATTTTATTTATTGTCGAGACCTATTTAAGTATTGTCAAAAGAGAAAAGTCGCCCAAGTTAAGTAGCAACCGACAAAAATGCATTTTTAAATTATCGCTTTTCTGTGGTGCTACTTCTGAGCCAGAGCAAACTTTTAGGCAAAAAAAAATTCGAAATGTATGTATTAATTTTGTTTGTTTTTTGATTTTATTAATTCTCGAGATCTATTTAAGTATTATCAAGAGAGAAAAGTTGCCCAAATTAAGGAACAACCGAAAAAATGAATTTTTAAATTAACGCTTTTCTGTGGTGCTTCTTCTGAGCCAGAGCAAACTTTTAGGCAAATGTATATATTAATTTTGTTTGTTTTTTTGATTTTATTAATTCGCGAGACCTATTTAAGTATTGTCAAAAGAGAAAAGTCGCCCAAATTAAGTAACAACCGACAAAAATGCATTTTTAAATTAACGCTTTATGTATTGCTTCTTCTGAGCCAGAGCAAACTTTTAGGCAAAAAAAAAATAATTTCGAAATGTATGTATTTATTTTGTTTGTTTTTTGATTTTGTTTATTCTCGAGACCTATTTAAGTATTGTCAAAAGAGAAAAGTCGCCCAAATTAAGTAACAACCGACAAAAATGCATTTTTAAATTAACGCTTTTCTGTATTGCTTCTTCTGAGCCAGAGCAAACTTATAGGCAAAAAAAAATTTCGAAATGTATGTATTTATTCTGTTTGTTTTTTGATTTTATTTATTCTCGAGACCTATTTAAGTATTGTCAAAAAAGAAAAGTCGCCCAAATTAAGTAACAACCGACAAAAATGCATTTTTAAATTAACGCTTTATGTATTGCTTCTTCTGAGCCAGAGCAAACTTTTAGGCAAAAAAAAATAATTTCGAAATGTATGTATTTATTCTGTTTGTTTTTTGATTTTATTTATTCTCGAGACCTATTTAAGTGTTATCAAAAGACGAAAGTCGCCCAAATTAAGTAACAACCGAAAAAAATGCATTTTTAAATTAACGCTTTTCTGTATTGCTTCTTCTGAGCCAGAGCAAACTTTTAGGCAAAAAAAAATTTCGAAATGTATGTATTTATTTTGTTTGTTTTTTGATTTTGTTTATTCTCGAGACCTATTTAAGTATTGTCAAAAGAGAAAAGTCGCCCAAATTAAGTAACAACCGACAAAAATGCATTTTTAAATTAACGCTTTTCTGTATTGCTTCTTCTGAGCCAGAGCAAACTTATAGGCAAAAAAAAAATTTGGAAATGTATGTATTTATTCTGTTTGTTTTTTGATTTTATTTATTCTCGAGACCTATTTAAGTATTGTCAAAAGAGAAAAGTCGCCCAAATTAAGTAACAGCCGACAAAAATGCATTTTAAAATTAACGCTTTTCTGTGGTGCTTCTTCTGAGCCAGAGCAAACTTTTAGGTAAAAAAAATTTCGAAATGTATGTATTACTTTTGTTTGTTTTTTTATTTTATTTATTGTCGAGACCTATTTAAGTATTGTCAAAAGAGAAAAGTCGCCCAAATTAAGTAGCAACCGACAAAAATGCATTTTTAAATTATCGCTTTTCTGTGGTGCTTCTTCTGAGCCAGAGCAAACTTTTAGGCAAAAAAATTTCGAAATGTACATATGTATTAATTTTGTTTGTTTTTTGATTTTATTTATTCTCGAGACCTATTTAAGTATCATCAAAAGAGAAAAGTCGCCCAAATTAAGTAACAACCGACAAAATTGCATTTTTAAATTAACGCTTTTCTGTGGTGCTTCTTCTGAGCCAGAGCAAACTTTTAGGCAAAAAAAAATTTCGAAATGTATGTATTTATTTTGTTTGTTTTTTGATTTTATTTATTCTCGAGACCTATTTAAGTATTGTCAAAAGAGAAAAGTCGCCCAAATTAAGTAACAACCGACAAAAATGCATTTTTAAATTAACGCTTTTCTGTAATGCTTCTTCTGAGCCACAGCAAATTTTAGGCAAAAAAAATTTCGAAATGTATGTATTAATTTTGTTTGTTTTTTTATTTTATTAATTCCCGAAACCATTTAAGTATTATCAAGAGAGAAAAGTTGCCCAAATTAAGGAACAACCGAAAAAATGAATTTTTAAATTAACGCTTTTCTGTGGTGCTTCTTCTGAGCCAGAGGAAACTTTTAGGCAAATGTATATATTAATTTTGTTTGTTTTTTTATTTTATTTATTCTCGAGATCTATTTAAGTATTATCAAAAGATAAAAGACCCCAAATTAAGTAACAATCGAAAAAATGCATTTTTAAATTAACGTTTTTCTGTGGTGCTTATTCTGAGCCAGAGCAAACTTTTAGGCAAAAAAAAATAATTTCGAAATGTATGTATTTATTCTGTTTGTTTTTTGATTTTAGTTATTCTCGAGACCTATTTAAGTGTTATCAAAAGACGAAAGTCGCCCAAATTAAGTAACAACCGAAAAAAATGCATTTTTAAATTAACGCTTTTCTGTATTGCTTCTTCTGAGCCAGAGCAAACTTTTAGGCAAAAAAAAATTTCGAAATGTATGTATTTATTATGTTTGTTTTTTGATTTTGTTTATTCTCGAGACCTATTTAAGTATTGTCAAAAGAGAAAAGTCGCCCAAATTAAGTAACAACCGACAAAAATGCATTTTTAAATTAACGCTTTTCTGTATTGCTTCTTCTGAGCCAGAGCAAACTTATAGGCAAAAAAAAATTTCGAAATGTATGTATTTATTCTGTTTGTTTTTTGATTTTATTTATTCTCGAGACCTATTTAAGTATTGTCAAAAGAGAAAAGTCGCCCAAATTAAGTGACAACCGACAAAAATGCATTTTTAAATTAACGCTTTTCTGTGGTGCTTCTTCTGAGCCAGAGCAAACTTTTAGGCAAAAAAAATTTCGAAATGTATGTATTAATTTTGTTTCTTTTTTGATTTTATTAATTCTTGAGACCTATTTAAGTATTATCAAGAGAGAAAAGTTGTCCAAATTAAGGAACAACCGAAAAAATGATTTTTTAAATTAACGCTTTTCTGTAATGCTTCTTCTGAGCCACAGCAAATTTTAGGCAAAAAAAATTTCGAAATGTATGTATTAATTTTGTTTGTTTTTTTATTTTATTAATTCTCGAAACCATTTAAGTATTATCAAGAGAGAAAAGTTGCCCAAATTAAGGAACAACCGAAAAAATGAATTTTTAAATTAACGCTTTTCTGTGGTGCTTCTTCTGAGCCAGAGGAAACTTTTAGGCAAATGTATATATTAATTTTGTTTGTTTTTTGATTTTATTTATTCTCGAGATCTATTTAAATATTATCAAAAGATAAAAGACCCCAAATTAAGTAACAATCGAAAAAATGCATTTTTAAATTAACGTTTTTCTGTGGTGCTTATTCTGAGCCAGAGCAAACTTTTAGGCAAAAAAAAAATAATTTCGAAATGTATGTATTTATTCTGTTTGTTTTTTGATTTTAGTTATTCTCGAGACCTATTTAAGTGTTATCAAAAGACGAAAGTCGCCCAAATTAAGTAACAACCGAAAAAAAATGCATTTTTAAATTAACGCTTTTCTGTATTGCTTCTTCTGAGCCAGAGCAAACTTTTAGGCAAAACAAAATTTCGAAATGTATGTATTTATTATGTTTGTTTTTTGATTTTGTTTATTCTCGAGACCTATTTAAGTATTGTCAAAAGAGAAAAGTCGCCCAAATTAAGTAACAACCGACAAAAATGCATTTTTAAATTAACGCTTTTCTGTATTGCTTCTTCTGAGCCAGAGCAAACTTATAGGCAAAAAAAAATTTCGAAATGTATGTATTTATTCTGTTTGTTTTTTGATTTTATTTATTCTCGAGACCTATTTAAGTATTGTCAAAAGAGAAAAGTCGCCCAAATTAAGTAACAACCGACAAAAATGCATTTTTAAATTAACGCTTTTCTGTGGTGCTTCTTCTGAGCCAGAGCAAACTTTTAGGCAAAAAAAATTTCGAAATGTATGTATTAATTTTGTTTGTTTTTTGATTTTATTAATTCTTGAGACCTATTTAAGTATTATCAAGAGAGAAAAGTTGTCCAAATTAAGGAACAACCGAAAAAATGAATTTTTAAATTAACGCTTTTCTGTAATGCTTCTTCTGAGCCACAGCAAATTTTAGGCAAAAAAAATTTCGAAATGTATGTATTAATTTTGTTTGTTTTTTTATTTTATTAATTCTCGAAACCATTTAAGTATTATCAAGAGAGAAAAGTTGCCCAAATTAAGGAACAACCGAAAAAATGAATTTTTAAATTAACGCTTTTCTGTGGTGCTTCTTCTGAGCCAGAGGAAACTTTTAGGCAAATGTATATATTAATTTTGTTTGTTTTTTGATTTTATTTATTCTCGAGATCTATTTAAGTATTATCAAAAGATAAAAGACCCCAAATTAAGTAACAATCGAAAAAATGCATTTTTAAATTAACGTTTTTCTGTGGTGCTTATTCTGAGCCAGAGCAAACTTTTAGGCAAAAAAAATAATTTCGAAATGTATGTATTTATTCTGTTTGTTTTTTGATTTTAGTTATTCTCGAGACCTATTTAAGTGTTATCAAAAGACGAAAGTCGCCCAAATTAAGTAACAACCGAAAAAAAAATGCATTTTTAAATTAACGCTTTTCTGCATTGCTTCTTCTGAGCCAGAGCAAACTTTTAGGCAAAAAAAAATTTCGAAATGTATGTATTTATTATGTTTGTTTTTTGATTTTGTTTATTCTCGAGACCTATTTAAGTATTGTCAAAAGAGAAAAGTCGCCCAAATTAAGTAACAACCGACAAAAATGCATTTTTAAATTAACGCTTTTCTGTATTGCTTCTTCTGAGCCAGAGCAAACTTATAGGCAAAAAAAAATTTCGAAATGTATGTATTTATTCTGTTTGTTTTTTGATTTTATTTATTCTCGAGACCTATTTAAGTATTGTCAAAAGAGAAAAGTCGCCCAAATTAAGTAACAACCGACAAAAATGCATTTTTAAATTAACGCTTTTCTGTGGTGCTTCTTCTGAGCCAGAGCAAACTTTTAGGCAAAAAAAATTTCGAAATGTATGTATTAATTTTGTTTGTTTTTTGATTTTATTAATTCTTGAGACCTATTTAAGTATTATCAAGAGAGAAAAGTTGTCCAAATTAAGGAACAACCGAAAAAATGATTTTTTAAATTAACGCTTTTCTGTAATGCTTCTTCTGAGCCACAGCAAATTTTAGGCAAAAAAAATTTCGAAATGTATGTATTAATTTTGTTTGTTTTTTTATTTTATTAATTCTCGAAACCATTTAAGTATTATCAAGAGAGAAAAGTTGCCCAAATTAAGGAACAACCGAAAAAATGAATTTTTAAATTAACGCTTTTCTGTGGTGCTTCTTCTGAGCCAGAGGAAACTTTTAGGCAAATGTATATATTAATTTTGTTTGTTTTTTGATTTTATTTATTCTCGAGATCTATTTAAGTATTATCAAAAGATAAAAGACCCCAAATTAAGTAACAATCGAAAAAATGCATTTTTAAATTAACGTTTTTCTGTGGTGCTTATTCTGAGCCAGAGCAAACTTTTAGGCAAAAAAAAATAATTTCGAAATGTATGTATTTATTCTGTTTGTTTTTTGATTTTAGTTATTCTCGAGACCTATTTAAGTGTTATCAAAAGACGAAAGTCGCCCAAATTAAGTAACAACCGAAAAAAATGCATTTTTAAATTAACGCTTTTCTGTATTGCTTCTTCTGAGCCAGAGCAAACTTTTAGGCAAAACAAAATTTCGAAATGTATGTATTTATTATGTTTGTTTTTTGATTTTGTTTATTCTCGAGACCTATTTAAGTATTGTCAAAAGAGAAAAGTCGCCCAAATTAAGTAACAACCGACAAAAATGCATTTTTAAATTAACGCTTTTCTGTATTGCTTCTTCTGAGCCAGAGCAAACTTATAGGCAAAAAAAAAATTTCGAAATGTATGTATTTATTCTGTTTGTTTTTTGATTTTATTTATTCTCGAGACCTATTTAAGTATTATCAAAAGATAAAAGACCCCAAATTAAGTAACAATCGAAAAAATGCATTTTTAAATTATCGCTTTTCTGTGGTGCTTCTTCTGAGCCAGAGCAAACTTTTAGGCAAAAAAATTTCGAAATGTACATATGTATTAATTTTGTTTGTTTTTTGATTTTATTTATTCTCGAGACCTATTTAAGTATCATCAAAAGAGAAAAGTCGCCCAAATTAAGTAACAACCGACAAAATTGCATTTTTAAATTAACGCTTTTCTGTGGTGCTTCTTCTGAGCCAGAGCAAACTTTTAGGCAAAAAAAAATTTCGAAATGTATGTATTTATTTTGTTTGTTTTTTGATTTTATTTATTCTCGAGACCTATTTAAGTATTGTCAAAAGAGAAAAGTCGCCCAAATTAAGTAACAACCGACAAAAATGCATTTTTAAATTAACGCTTTTCTGTAATGCTTCTTCTGAGCCACAGCAAATTTTAGGCAAAAAAAATTTCGAAATGTATGTATTAATTTTGTTTGTTTTTTTATTTTATTAATTCTCGAAACCATTTAAGTATTATCAAGAGAGAAAAGTTGCCCAAATTAAGGAACAACCGAAAAAATGAATTTTTAAATTAACGCTTTTCTGTGGTGCTTCTTCTGAGCCAGAGGAAACTTTTAGGCAAATGTATATATTAATTTTGTTTGTTTTTTTATTTTATTTATTCTCGAGATCTATTTAAGTATTATCAAAAGATAAAAGACCCCAAATTAAGTAACAATCGAAAAAATGCATTTTTAAATTAACGTTTTTCTGTGGTGCTTATTCTGAGCCAGAGCAAACTTTTAGGCAAAAAAAAATAATTTCGAAATGTATGTATTTATTCTGTTTGTTTTTTGATTTTAGTTATTCTCGAGACCTATTTAAGTGTTATCAAAAGACGAAAGTCGCCCAAATTAAGTAACAACCGAAAAAAATGCATTTTTAAATTAACGCTTTTCTGTATTGCTTCTTCTGAGCCAGAGCAAACTTTTAGGCAAAAAAAAATTTCGAAATGTATGTATTTATTATGTTTGTTTTTTGATTTTGTTTATTCTCGAGACCTATTTAAGTATTGTCAAAAGAGAAAAGTCGCCCAAATTAAGTAACAACCGACAAAAATGCATTTTTAAATTAACGCTTTTCTGTATTGCTTCTTCTGAGCCAGAGCAAACTTATAGGCAAAAAAAAATTTCGAAATGTATGTATTTATTCTGTTTGTTTTTTGATTTTATTTTTTCTCGAGACCTATTTAAGTATTGTCAAAAGAGAAAAGTCGCCCAAATTAAGTAACAACCGACAAAAATGCATTTTTAAATTAACGCTTTTCTGTGGTGCTTCTTCTGAGCCAGAGCAAACTTTTAGGCAAAAAAAATTTCGAAATGTATGTATTAATTTTGTTTGTTTTTTGATTTTATTAATTCTTGAGACCTATTTAAGTATTATCAAGAGAGAAAAGTTGTCCAAATTAAGGAACAACCGAAAAAATGATTTTTTAAATTAACGCTTTTCTGTAATGCTTCTTCTGAGCCACAGCAAATTTTAGGCAAAAAAAATTTCGAAATGTATGTATTAATTTTGTTTGTTTTTTTATTTTATTAATTCTCGAAACCATTTAAGTATTATCAAGAGAGAAAAGTTGCCCAAATTAAGGAACAACCGAAAAAATGAATTTTTAAATTAACGCTTTTCTGTGGTGCTTCTTCTGAGCCAGAGGAAACTTTTAGGCAAATGTATATATTAATTTTGTTTGTTTTTTGATTTTATTTATTCTCGAGATCTATTTAAGTATTATCAAAAGATAAAAGACCCCAAATTAAGTAACAATCGAAAAAATGCATTTTTAAATTAACGTTTTTCTGTGGTGCTTATTCTGAGCCAGAGCAAACTTTTAGGCAAAAAAAAATAATTTCGAAATGTATGTATTTATTCTGTTTGTTTTTTGATTTTAGTTATTCTCGAGACCTATTTAAGTGTTATCAAAAGACGAAAGTCGCCCAAATTAAGTAACAACCGAAAAAAATGCATTTTTAAATTAACGCTTTTCTGTATTGCTTCTTCTGAGCCAGAGCAAACTTTTAGGCAAAACAAAATTTCGAAATGTATGTATTTATTATGTTTGTTTTTTTATTTTGTTTATTCTCGAGACCTATTTAAGTATTGTCAAAAGAGAAAAGTCGCCCAAATTAAGTAACAACCGACAAAAATGCATTTTTAAATTAACGCTTTTCTGTATTGCTTCTTCTGAGCCAGAGCAAACTTATAGGCAAAAAAAAATTTCGAAATGTATGTATTTATTCTGTTTGTTTTTTGATTTTATTTATTCTCGAGACCTATTTAAGTATTGTCAAAAGAGAAAAGTCGCCCAAATTAAGTAACAACCGACAAAAATGCATTTTTAAATTAACGCTTTTCTGTGGTGCTTCTTCTGAGCCAGAGCAAACTTTTAGGCAAAAAAAATTTCGAAATGTATGTATTAATTTTGTTTGTTTTTTGATTTTATTAATTCTTGAGACCTATTTAAGTATTATCAAGAGAGAAAAGTTGTCCAAATTAAGGAACAACCGAAAAAATGAATTTTTAAATTAACGCTTTTCTGTAATGCTTCTTCTGAGCCACAGCAAATTTTAGGCAAAAAAAATTTCGAAATGTATGTATTAATTTTGTTTGTTTTTTTATTTTATTAATTCTCGAAACCATTTAAGTATTATCAAGAGAGAAAAGTTGCCCAAATTAAGGAACAACCGAAAAAATGAATTTTTAAATTAACGCTTTTCTGTGGTGCTTCTTCTGAGCCAGAGGAAACTTTTAGGCAAATGTATATATTAATTTTGTTTGTTTTTTGATTTTATTTATTCTCGAGATCTATTTAAGTATTATCAAAAGATAAAAGACCCCAAATTAAGTAACAATCGAAAAAATGCATTTTTAAATTAACGTTTTTCTGTGGTGCTTATTCTGAGCCAGAGCAAACTTTTAGGCAAAAAAAATAATTTCGAAATGTATGTATTTATTCTGTTTGTTTTTTGATTTTAGTTATTCTCGAGACCTATTTAAGTGTTATCAAAAGACGAAAGTCGCCCAAATTAAGTAACAACCGAAAAAAAATGCATTTTTAAATTAACGCTTTTCTGCATTGCTTCTTCTGAGCCAGAGCAAACTTTTAGGCAAAAAAAAATTTCGAAATGTATGTATTTATTATGTTTGTTTTTTGATTTTGTTTATTCTCGAGACCTATTTAAGTATTGTCAAAAGAGAAAAGTCGCCCAAATTAAGTAACAACCGACAAAAATGCATTTTTAAATTAACGCTTTTCTGTATTGCTTCTTCTGAGCCAGAGCAAACTTATAGGCAAAAAAAAATTTCGAAATGTATGTATTAATTTTGTTTGTTTTTTTTTATTTTATTTATTCTCGAGACCTATTTAAGTGTTATCAAAAGACGAAAGTCGCCCAAATTAAGTAACAACCGACAAAAATGCATTTTTAAATAAACGCTCTTCTGTGGTGCTTCTTCTGAGCCAGAGCGAACTTTTAAGCAAAAAAAAATTGCAAAATGTATGTATTTATTTTGTTTGTTTTTTGATTTTATTTATTCTCGAGACCTATTTAAGTGTTATCAAAAGACGAAAGTCGCCCAAATTAAGTAACAACCGAAAAAATGCATTTTTAAATTAACGCTTTTCTGTGTTGCTTCTTCTGAGCCAGAGCAAACTTTTAGGCAAAAAAAATTGCAAAACGTATGTATTTATTTTGTTTGTTTTTTGATTTTATTTATTCTCGAGACCTATTTAAGTATTGTCAATAGAGAAAAGTCGCCCAAATTAAGTAACAACCGACAAAAATGCATTTTTAAATAAACGCTCTTCTGTGGTGCTTCTTCTGAGCCAGAGCGAACTTTTAAGCAAAAAAAAATTGCAAAATGTATGTATTTATTTTGTTTGTTTTTTGATTTTATTTATTCTCGAGACCTATTTAAGTGTTATCAAAAGACGAAAGTCGCCCAAATTAAGTAACAACCGAAAAAAATGCATTTTTAAATTAACGCTTTTCTGTGTTGCTTCTTCTGAGCCAGAGCAAACTTTTAGGCAAAAAAAATTGCAAAACGTATGTATTTATTTTGTTTGTTTTTTGATTTTATTTATTCTCGAGACCTATTTAAGTATTGTCAATAGAGAAAAGTCGCCCAAATTAAGTAACAACCGACAAAAATGCATTTTTAAATAAACGCTCTTCTGTGGTGCTTCTTCTGAGCCAGAGCGAACTTTTAAGCAAAAAAAAATTGCAAAATGTATGTATTTATTTTGTTTGTTTTTTGATTTTATTTATTCTCGAGACCTATTTAAGTGTTATCAAAAGACGAAAGTCGCCCAAATTAAGTAACAACCGAAAAAAATGCATTTTTAAATTAACGCTTTTCTGTGTTGCTTCTTCTGAGCCAGAGCAAACTTTTAGGCAAAAAAAATTGCAAAACGTATGTATTTATTTTGTTTGTTTTTTGATTTTATTTATTCTCGAGACCTATTTAAGTATTGTCAATAGAGAAAAGTCGCCCAAATTAAGTAACAACCGACAAAAATGCATTTTTAAATAAACGCTCTTCTGTGGTGCTTCTTCTGAGCCAGAGCGAACTTTTAAGCAAAAAAAAATTGCAAAATGTATGTATTTATTTTGTTTGTTTTTTTATTTTATTTATTCTCGAGACCTATTTAAGTGTTATCAAAAGACGAAAGTCGCCCAAATTAAGTAACAACCGAAAAAAATGCATTTTTAAATTAACGCTTTTCTGTGTTGCTTCTTCTGAGCCAGAGCAAACTTTTAGGCAAAAAAAATTGCAAAACGTATGTATTTATTTTGTTTGTTTTTTGATTTTATTTATTCTCGAGACCTATTTAAGTATTGTCAATAGAGAAAAGTCGCCCAAATTAAGTAACAACCGACAAAAATGCATTTTTAAATTAACACTTTTCTGTATTGCTTCTTCTGAGCCAGAGCAAACTTATAGGCAAAAAAAATTGCAAAATGTATGTATTTATTTTGTTTGTTTTTTGATTTTATTTATTCTCGAGACCTATTTAAGTGTTATCAAAAGACGAAAGTCGCCCAAATTAAGTGACAACCGAAAAAAATGCATTTTTAAATTAACGCTTTTCTGTGTTGCTTCTTCTGAGTCAGAGCGAACTTTTAAGCAAAAAAAAATTTTGAAATGTATGTATTAATTTTGTTTGTTTTTATTTATTTATTCTTTTATTTATTCTCGAGACCTATTTAAGTGTTATCAAAAGACGAAAGTCGCCCAAATTAAGTAACAACCGAAAAAAATGCATTTTTAAATTTACGCTTTTCTGTATTGCTTTTTCTGAGCCAGAGCAAACTTATAGGCAAAAAAAATTTCGAAATGTATGTATTAATTTTGTTTGTTTTTTGATTTTATTTATTCTCGAAACCTATTTAAGTATTGTCAAAAGAGAAAAGTCGTCCAAATCAAGTAACAACCGACAAAAATGCATTTTTAAATTAACGCTTTTCTGTATTGCTTCTTCTGAGCCAGAGCAAAATTTTAGGCAAAAAAAAATTTCGAAATGTATGTATTTATTCTGTTTGTTTTTATTTATTCTCGAGACCTATTTAAGTATTGTCAAAAGAGAAAAGTTGCCCAAATTAAGGAACAACCGAAAAAATGAATTTTTAAATTAACGCTTTTCTATGGTGCTTCTTCTGAGTCAGAGCGAACTTTTAAGCAAAAAAAATTTGAAATGTATGTATTAATTTTGTTTGTTTTTATTTATTTATTCTTTTATTTATTCTCGAGACCTATTTAAGTGTTATCAAAAGACGAAAGTCGCCCAAATTAAGTAACAACCGAAAAAAATGCATTTTTAAATTTACGCTTTTCTGTATTGCTTTTTTTTCTGAGCCAGAGCAAACTTATAGGCAAAAAAATTTCGAAATGTATGTATTAATTTTGTTTGTTTTTTGATTTTATTTATTCTCGAGCCCTATTTAAGTATCATCAAAAGAGAAAAGTCGCCCAAATTAAGTAACAACCGACAAAAATGCATTTTTAAATTAACGCTTTTCTGTGGTGCTTCTTCTGAGCCAGAGCAAAGTTTTAGGCAAAAAAAAATTTCGAAATGTATGTATTTATTTTGTTTGTTTTTTGATTTTGTTTATTCTCGAAACCTATTTAAGTATTGTCAAATGAGAAAAGTCGCCAAATCAAGTAACAACCGACAAAAATGCATTTTTAAATTAGCGCTTTTCTGTATTGCTTCTTCTGAGCCAGAGCAAAATTTTAGCAAAAAAAAAATTTCGAAATGTATGTATTTATTCTGTTTGTTTTTATTTATTCTCGAGACCTATTTAAGTATTGTCAAAAGAGAAAAGTCGCCCAAATTAAGTAACAACCGACAAAAATGAATTTTTAAATTAACGCTTTTCTGTATTGCTTTTTCTGAGCCAGAGCAAACTTATAGGCAAAAAAAAATTCGAAATGTATGTATTAATTTTGTTTGTTTTTTGATTTTATTTATTCTCGAGACCTATTTCAGTATCATCAAAAGAGAAAAGTCGCCCAAATTAAGTAACAACCGACAAAAATGCATTTTTAAATTAACGCTTTTCTGTGGTGCTTCTTCTGAGCCAGAGCAAACTTTTAGGCAAAAAAAAATTTCGAAATGTATGTATTTATTTTGTTTGTTTTTTGATTTTATTTATTCTCGAGACCTATTTAAGTATTGTCAAAAGAAAAAAGTCGCCCAAATTAAGTAAAAACCGACAAAATGCATTTTTAAATTAACGCTTTTCTGTGGTGCTTCTTCTGAGCCAGAGCAAACTTTTAGGCAAAAAAATTTCGATATGTACATATGTCAAAAATTTAAAAAACTTTTGTTTGTTGAGGGTTTTTAGCTAGTCTATATACATGCATTTCATTGGTGCTAAAGCCAAATCATCAGTAGACCTTAAACCTAATTTTTAAATGTTTCAAACCTCTTTACTTATACAAAAACTTTTAAAAACTCAATCAGAGTTATAAAAATTACAATAGTATAAGCATAGTATGCTTTGAAACTTATTCAAAAATCCCAACAAACAAATTATTATATTCGATATGAATCTATTTTATTTTCTTCTGAGCCAGAGCGAACTTTTAAGCAAAAAATTGCAAAATGTATATATTAATTTTGTTTGTTTTTTGATTTTATTTATTCTCGAGACCATTTAAGTATTATCAAGAGAGAAAAGTTGCCCAAATTAAGGAACAACCGAAAAAATGAATTTTTAAATTAACGCTTTTCTGTGGTGCTTCTTCTGAGCCAGAGCAAACTTTTAGGCAAAAAATTTCGAAATGTACATATGTATTAATTTTGTTTTTTTTTTTTTGATTTTATTAATTCTCGAGACCTATTTAAATATTATCAAGAGAGAAAAGTCGCCCAAATTAAGTAACAACCGACAAAAATGCATTTTTAAATTAACGCTTTTCTGTGGTGCTTCTTCTGAGCCAGAGCAAACTTTTAGGCTAAAAAAATTTCGAAATGTATGTATTAATTTTGTTTGTTTTTTGATTTTATTTATTCTCGAGACCTATTTAAGTATTGTCAAAAGAGAAAAGTCGCCCAAATTAAGTTACAACCGACAAAAATGCATTTTTAAATTAACGCTTTTCTGTGGTGCTTCTTCTGAGCCAGAGCAAACTTTTAGGCAAAAAAATTTCGAATTGTATGTATTAATTTTATTTGTTTTTTGATTTTATTAATCCTCGAGACCATTTAAGTATTATCAAGAGAGAAAAGTTGCCCAAATTAAGGAACAACCGAAAAAATGAATTTTTAAATTAACGCTTTTCTGTGGTGCTTCTTCTGAGCCAGAGCAAACTTTTAGGCAAATGTATGTATTAATTTTGTTTGTTTTTTGATTTTATTAATTCTCGAGACCATTTAAGTATTATCAAGAGAGAAAAGTTGCCCTAATTAAGGAACAACCGAATAAATGAATTTTTAAATTAACGCTTTTCTGTGGTGCTTCTTCTGAGCCAGAGCAAACTTTTAGGCAAATGTATGTATTAATTTTGTTTGTTTTTTGATTTTATTTATTCTCGAGACCTATTTAAGTATTGTCAAAAGAGAAAAGTTGCCCAAATTAAGGAACAACCGAAAAAATGAATTTTTAAATTAACGCTTTTCTATGGTGCTTCTTCTGAGCCAGAGCAAACTTTTAAGCAAAAAAAAATAATTTCGAAATGTATGTATTTATTCTGTTTGTTTTTTGATTTTATTTATTCTCGAGACCTATTTAAGTATTGTCAAAAGAGAAAAGTCGCCCAAATTAAGTAACAACCGACAAAAATGCATTTTTAAATTAACGCTTTTCTGTATTGCTTCTTCTGAGCCAGAGCAAACTTATAGGCAAAAAAAAATTTCGAAATGTATGTATTTATTCTGTTTGTTTTTTGATTTTATTTATTCTCGAGACCTATTTAAGTATTGTCAAAAGAGAAAAGTCGCCCAAATTAAGTAACAGCCGACAAAAATGCATTTTAAAGTTAACGCTTTTCTGTGATGCTTCTTCTGAGCCAGAGCAAACTTTTAGGTAAAAAAAATTTCGAAATGTATGTATTAATTTTGTTTGTTTTTTGATTTTATTTATTGTCGAGACCTATTTAAGTATTGTCAAAAGAGAAAAGTCGCCCAAATTAAGTAACAACCGACAAAAATGCATTTTTAAATTAACGCTTTTCTGTGGTGCTTCTTCTGAGCCAGAGCAAACTTTTAGGCAAAAAAATTTCGAAATGTATGTATTAATTTTGTTTGTTTTTTATTTTATTAATTTTCGAGACCTATTTAAGTATCATCAAAAGAACAAAGTTGCCCAAATTAAGTAACAACCGACACAAATGCATTTTTAAACTTACGCTTTTCTGTATTGCTTCTTCTGAGTCAGAGCGAACTTTTAAGCAAAAAAAATTTCGAAATGTATGTATTAATTTTGTTTGTTTTTTGATGTTATTTATTCTCGAGACCCATCTAAGTATTGTCTTAATTCTTCTGAGCCAGAGTGAACTTTTAAGCAAAAAAAAATTTCGAAATGTATGTATTAATTTTGTTTGTTTTTTTTTATTTTATTTATTCTCGAGACCTATTTAAGTGTTATCAAAAGACGAAAGTCGCCCAAATTAAGTAACAACCGACAAAAATGCATTTTTAAATAAACGCTCTTCTGTGGTGCTTCTTCTGAGCCAGAGCGAACTTTTAAGCAAAAAAAAATTGCAAAATGTATGTATTTATTTTGTTTGTTTTTTGATTTTATTTATTCTCGAGACCTATTTAAGTGTTATCAAAAGACGAAAGTCGCCCAAATTAAGTAACAACCGAAAAAATGCATTTTTAAATTAACGCTTTTCTGTGTTGCTTCTTCTGAGCCAGAGCAAACTTTTAGGCAAAAAAAATTGCAAAACGTATGTATTTATTTTGTTTGTTTTTTGATTTTATTTATTCTCGAGACCTATTTAAGTATTGTCAATAGAGAAAAGTCGCCCAAATTAAGTAACAACCGACAAAAATGCATTTTTAAATAAACGCTCTTCTGTGGTGCTTCTTCTGAGCCAGAGCGAACTTTTAAGCAAAAAAAAATTGCAAAATGTATGTATTTATTTTGTTTGTTTTTTGATTTTATTTATTCTCGAGACCTATTTAAGTGTTATCAAAAGACGAAAGTCGCCCAAATTAAGTAACAACCGAAAAAAATGCATTTTTAAATTAACGCTTTTCTGTGTTGCTTCTTCTGAGCCAGAGCAAACTTTTAGGCAAAAAAAATTGCAAAACGTATGTATTTATTTTGTTTGTTTTTTGATTTTATTTATTCTCGAGACCTATTTAAGTATTGTCAATAGAGAAAAGTCGCCCAAATTAAGTAACAACCGACAAAAATGCATTTTTAAATAAACGCTCTTCTGTGGTGCTTCTTCTGAGCCAGAGCGAACTTTTAAGCAAAAAAAAATTGCAAAATGTATGTATTTATTTTGTTTGTTTTTTGATTTTATTTATTCTCGAGACCTATTTAAGTGTTATCAAAAGACGAAAGTCGCCCAAATTAAGTAACAACCGAAAAAAATGCATTTTTAAATTAACGCTTTTCTGTGTTGCTTCTTCTGAGCCAGAGCAAACTTTTAGGCAAAAAAAATTGCAAAACGTATGTATTTATTTTGTTTGTTTTTTGATTTTATTTATTCTCGAGACCTATTTAAGTATTGTCAATAGAGAAAAGTCGCCCAAATTAAGTAACAACCGACAAAAATGCATTTTTAAATAAACGCTCTTCTGTGGTGCTTCTTCTGAGCCAGAGCGAACTTTTAAGCAAAAAAAAATTGCAAAATGTATGTATTTATTTTGTTTGTTTTTTGATTTTATTTATTCTCGAGACCTATTTAAGTGTTATCAAAAGACGAAAGTCGCCCAAATTAAGTAACAACCGAAAAAAATGCATTTTTAAATTAACGCTTTTCTGTGTTGCTTCTTCTGAGCCAGAGCAAACTTTTAGGCAAAAAAAATTGCAAAACGTATGTATTTATTTTGTTTGTTTTTTGATTTTATTTATTCTCGAGACCTATTTAAGTATTGTCAATAGAGAAAAGTCGCCCAAATTAAGTAACAACCGACAAAAATGCATTTTTAAATTAACACTTTTCTGTATTGCTTCTTCTGAGCCAGAGCAAACTTATAGGCAAAAAAAAATTGCAAAATGTATGTATTTATTTTGTTTGTTTTTTGATTTTATTTATTCTCGAGACCTATTTAAGTGTTATCAAAAGACGAAAGTCGCCCAAATTAAGTGACAACCGAAAAAAATGCATTTTTAAATTAACGCTTTTCTGTGTTGCTTCTTCTGAGTCAGAGCGAACTTTTAAGCAAAAAAAAATTTTGAAATGTATGTATTAATTTTGTTTGTTTTTATTTATTTATTCTTTTATTTATTCTCGAGACCTATTTAAGTGTTATCAAAAGACGAAAGTCGCCCAAATTAAGTAACAACCGAAAAAAATGCATTTTTAAATTTACGCTTTTCTGTATTGCTTTTTCTGAGCCAGAGCAAACTTATAGGCAAAAAAAATTTCGAAATGTATGTATTAATTTTGTTTGTTTTTTGATTTTATTTATTCTCGAAACCTATTTAAGTATTGTCAAAAGAGAAAAGTCGCCCAAATCAAGTAACAACCGACAAAAATGCATTTTTAAATTAACGCTTTTCTGTATTGCTTCTTCTGAGCCAGAGCAAAATTTTAGGCAAAAAAAAATTTCGAAATGTATGTATTTATTCTGTTTGTTTTTATTTATTCTCGAGACCTATTTAAGTATTGTCAAAAGAGAAAAGTTGCCCAAATTAAGGAACAACCGAAAAAATGAATTTTTAAATTAACGCTTTTCTATGGTGCTTCTTCTGAGTCAGAGCGAACTTTTAAGCAAAAAAAATTTGAAATGTATGTATTAATTTTGTTTGTTTTTATTTATTTATTCTTTTATTTATTCTCGAGACCTATTTAAGTGTTATCAAAAGACGAAAGTCGCCCAAATTAAGTAACAACCGAAAAAAATGCATTTTTAAATTTACGCTTTTCTGTATTGCTTTTTCTGAGCCAGAGCAAACTTATAGGCAAAAAAAATTTCGAAATGTATGTATTAATTTAGTTTGTTTTTTGATTTTATTTATTCTCGAGCCCTATTTAAGTATCATCAAAAGAGAAAAGTCGCCCAAATTAAGTAACAACCGACAAAAATGCATTTTTAAATTAACGCTTTTCTGTGGTGCTTCTTCTGAGCCAGAGCAAAGTTTTAGGCAAAAAAAAATTTCGAAATGTATGTATTTATTTTGTTTGTTTTTTGATTTTGTTTATTCTCGAAACCTATTTAAGTATTGTCAAATGAGAAAAGTCGCCAAATCAAGTAACAACCGACAAAAATGCATTTTTAAATTAGCGCTTTTCTGTATTGCTTCTTCTGAGCCAGAGCAAAATTTTAGCAAAAAAAAAATTTCGAAATGTATGTATTTATTCTGTTTGTTTTTATTTATTCTCGAGACCTATTTAAGTATTGTCAAAAGAGAAAAGTCGCCCAAATTAAGTAACAACCGACAAAAATGAATTTTTAAATTAACGCTTTTCTGTATTGCTTTTTCTGAGCCAGAGCAAACTTATAGGCAAAAAAAAATTCGAAATGTATGTATTAATTTTGTTTGTTTTTTGATTTTATTTATTCTCGAGACCTATTTCAGTATCATCAAAAGAGAAAAGTCGCCCAAATTAAGTAACAACCGACAAAAATGCATTTTTAAATTAACGCTTTTCTGTGGTGCTTCTTCTGAGCCAGAGCAAACTTTTAGGCAAAAAAAAATTTCGAAATGTATGTATTTATTTTGTTTGTTTTTTGATTTTATTTATTCTCGAGACCTATTTAAGTATTGTCAAAAGAAAAAAGTCGCCCAAATTAAGTAAAAACCGACAAAATGCATTTTTAAATTAACGCTTTTCTGTGGTGCTTCTTCTGAACCAGAGCAAACTTTTAGGCAAAAAAATTTCGAAATGTACATATGTCAAAAATTTAAAAAACTTTTGTTTGTTGAGGGTTTTTAGCTAGTCTATATACATGCATTTCATTGGTGCTAAAGCCAAATCATCAGTAGACCTTAAACCTAATTTTTAAATGTTTCAAACCTCTTTACTTATACAAAAACTTTTAAAAACTCAATCAGAGTTATAAAAATTACAATAGTATAAGCATAGTATGCTTTGAAACTTATTCAAAAATCCCAACAAACAAATTATTATATTCGATATGAATCTATTTTATTTTCTTCTGAGCCAGAGCGAACTTTTAAGCAAAAAATTGCAAAATGTATATATTAATTTTGTTTGTTTTTTGATTTTATTTATTCTCGAGACCATTTAAGTATTATCAAGAGAGAAAAGTTGCCCAAATTAAGGAACAACCGAAAAAATGAATTTTTAAATTAACGCTTTTCTGTGGTGCTTCTTCTGAGCCAGAGCAAACTTTTAGGCTAAAAAAATTTCGAAATGTATGTATTAATTTTGTTTGTTTTTTGATTTTATTTATTCTCGAGACCTATTTAAGTATTGTCAAAAGAGAAAAGTCGCCCAAATTAAGTTACAACCGACAAAAATGCATTTTTAAATTAACGCTTTTCTGTGGTGCTTCTTCTGAGCCAGAGCAAACTTTTAGGCAAAAAAATTTCGAATTGTATGTATTAATTTTATTTGTTTTTTGATTTTATTAATCCTCGAGACCATTTAAGTATTATCAAGAGAGAAAAGTTGCCCAAATTAAGGAACAACCGAAAAAATGAATTTTTAAATTAACGCTTTTCTGTGGTGCTTCTTCTGAGCCAGAGCAAACTTTTAGGCAAATGTATGTATTAATTTTGTTTGTTTTTTGATTTTATTAATTCTCGAGACCATTTAAGTATTATCAAGAGAGAAAAGTTGCCCAAATTAAGGAACAACCGAAAAAATGAATTTTTAAATTAACGCTTTTCTGTGGTGCTTCTTCTGAGCCAGAGCAAACTTTTAGGCAAATGTATGTATTAATTTTGTTTGTTTTTTGATTTTATTTATTCTCGAGACCTATTTAAGTATTGTCAAAAGAGAAAAGTTGCCCAAATTAAGAAACAACCGAAAAAATGAATTTTTAAATTAACGCTTTTCTATGGTGCTTCTTCTGAGCCAGAGCAAACTTTTAAGCAAATAAATTGCAAAATGTATACATTAATTTTGTTTGTTTTTTGAGTTTATTTATTCTCGAGATCTATTTAAGTATCATCAAAAGAACAAAGTTGCCCAAATCAAGTAACAACCGAAAAAAATGCATTTTTAAATTAACGCTTTTCTGTATTGCTTCTTCTGAGCCAGAGCAAACTTTTAGGCAAAAAACATTTCGAAATGTATGTATTTATTTTGTTTGTATTTTGATTTTATTTATTCTCGAGACCTATTTAAGTATTGTCAAAAGAGAAAAGTCGCCCAAATTAAGTAACAACCGACAAAAATGCAATTTTAAATTAACGCTTTTCTGTGGTGCTTCTTCTGAGCCAGAGCAAACTTTTAGGCAAAAAATTTCGAAATGTACATATGTATTAATTTTGTTTTTTTTTTTGATTTTATTAATTCTCGAGACCTATTTAAATATTATCAAGAGAGAAAAGTCGCCCAAATTAAGTAACAACCGACAAAAATGCATTTTTAAATTAACGCTTTTCTGTGGTGCTTCTTCTGAGCCAGAGCAAACTTTTAGGCTAAAAAAATTTCGAAATGTATGTATTAATTTTGTTTGTTTTTTGATTTTATTTATTCTCGAGACCTATTTAAGTATTGTCAAAAGAGAAAAGTCGCCCAAATTAAGTTACAACCGACAAAAATGCATTTTTAAATTAACGCTTTTCTGTGGTGCTTCTTCTGAGCCAGAGCAAACTTTTAGGCAAAAAAATTTCGAATTGTATGTATTAATTTTATTTGTTTTTTGATTTTATTAATCCTCGAGACCATTTAAGTATTATCAAGAGAGAAAAGTTGCCCAAATTAAGGAACAACCGAAAAAATGAATTTTTAAATTAACGCTTTTCTGTGGTGCTTCTTCTGAGCCAGAGCAAACTTTTAGGCAAATGTATGTATTAATTTTGTTTGTTTTTTGATTTTATTAATTCTCGAGACCATTTAAGTATTATCAAGAGAGAAAAGTTGCCCAAATTAAGGAACAACCGAAAAAATGAATTTTTAAATTAACGCTTTTCTGTGCTGCTTCTTCTGAGCCAGAGCAAACTTTTAGGCAAATGTATGTATTAATTTTGTTTGTTTTTTGATTTTATTTATTCTCGAGACCTATTTAAGTATTGTCAAAAGAGAAAAGTTGCCCAAATTAAGGAACAACCGAAAAAATGAATTTTTAAATTAACGCTTTTCTATGGTGCTTCTTCTGAGCCAGAGCAAACTTTTAAGCAAATAAATTGCAAAATGTATACATTAATTTTGTTTGTTTTTTGAGTTTATTTATTCTCGAGATCTATTTAAGTATCATCAAAAGAACAAAGTTGCCCAAATTAAGTAACAACCGACACAAATGCATTTTTAAATTAACGCTTTTCTGTGTTGCTTCTTCTGAGTCAGAGCGAACTTTTAAGCAAAAAAAATTTCGAAATGTATGTATTAATTTTGTTTGTTTTTTGATTTTATTTATTCTCGAGACTTATTTAAGTATTGTCTTAATTCTTCTGAGCCAGAGTGAACTTTTAAGCAAAAAAAAATTTCAAAATGTATATATTGATTTTGTTTGTTTTTTTTATTTTATTTATTCTCGAGACCTATTTAAGTGTTATCAAAAGACGAAAGTCGCCCAAATTAAGTAACAACCGAAAAAATGCATTTTTAAATTAACGCTTTTCTGTGTTGCTTCTTCTGAGCCAGAGCGAACTTTTAAGCAAAAAAAAAAATTGCAAAATGTATGTATTTATTTTGTTTGTTTTTTGATTTTATTTATTCTCGAGACCTATTTAAGTGTTATCAAAAGACGAAAGTCGCCCAAATTAAGTAACAACCGAAAAAAATGCATTTTTAAATTAACGCTTTTCTGTGTTGCTTCTTCTGAGCCAGAGCGAACTTTTAAGCAATAAAAAATTGCAAAATGTAAGTATTTATTTTGTTTGTTTTTTTATTTTATTTATTCTCGAGACCTTTTTAAGTGTTATCAAAAGACGAAAGTCGCCCGAATCAAGTAACAACCGAAAAAAATGCATTTTTCAATTAACGCTTTTCTGTGTTGCTTCTTCTGAGTCAGAGCGAACTTTTAAGCAAAAAAAATTGCAAAATGTATGTATTAATTTTGTTTGTTTTTATTTATTTATTCTTTTATTTATTCTCGAGACCTATTTAAGTGTTATCAAAAGACAAAAGTCGCCCAAATTAAGTAACAACCGAAAAAAATGCATTTTTAAATTTACGCTTTTCTGTATTGCTTCTTCTGAGCCAGAGCAAACTTTTAGGCAAAAAAAATTTCGAAATGTATGTATTTATTTTGTTTGTTTTTTGATTTTGTTTATTCTGGAAACCTATTTAAGTATTGTCAAAAGAGAAAAGTCGCCCAAATCAAGTAACAACCGACAAAAATGCATTTTTAAATTAACGCTTTTCTGTATTGCTTCTTCTGAGCCAGAGCAAACTTATAGGCAAAAAAAATTTCGAAATGTATGTATTAATTTTGTTTGTTTTTTGATTTTATTTATTCTCGAGACTTATTTAAGTACATCAAAAGAGAAAAGTCGCCCAAATTAAATAACAACCGACAAAAATGCATTTTTAAATTAACGCTTTTCTGTATTGCTTCTTCTGAGCCAGAGCAAACTTATAGGCAAAAAAAAATTTCGAAATGTATGTATTTATTCTGTTTGTTTTTTGATTTTATTTATTCTCGAGACCTATTTAAGTATTGTCAAAAGAGAAAAGTCGCCCAAATTAAGTAACAACCGACAAAAATGCATTTTTAAATTAACGCTTTCCTGTGGTGCTTCTTCTGAGCCAGAGCAAACTTTTAGGCAAAAAAAATTTCGAAATGTATGTATTAATTTTGTTTGTTTTTTGATTTTATTTATTCTCGAGACCTATTTAAGTATCATCAAAAGAGAAAAGTCGCCCAAATTAAGTAACAACCGACAAAAATGAATTTTTAAATTAACGCTTTTCTGTGGTGCTTCTTCTGAGCCAGAGCAAACTTTTAGGCAAATGTATGTATTAATTTTGTTTGTTTTTTGATTTTATTAATTCTCGCGACCATTTAAGTATTATCAAGAGAGAAAAGTTGCCCAAATTAAGGAACAACCGAAAAAATGAATTTTTAAATTAACGCTTTTCTGTGGTGCTTCTTCTGAGCCAGAGCAAACTTTTAGGCAAATGTATGTATTAATTTTGTTTGTTTTTTGATTTTATTTATTCTCGAGACCTATTTAAGTATTGTCAAATGAGAAAAGTCGCCCAAATTAAGGAACAACCGAAAAAATGAATTTTTAAATTAACGCTTTTCTGTGGTGCTTCTTCTGAGCCAGAGCAAACTTTTAGGCAAATGTATGTATTAATTTTGTTGTTTTTTGATTTTATTTATTCTCGAGACCTATTTAAGTATTGTCAAAAGAGAAAAGTTGCCCAAATTAAGGAACAACCGAAAAAATGAATTTTTAAATTAACGCTTTTCTATGGTGCTTCTTCTGAGCCAGAGCAAACTTTTAAGCAAATAAATTGCAAAATGTATACATTAATTTTGTTTGTTTTTTGAGTTTATTTATTCTCGAGATCTATTTAAGTATCATCAAAAGAACAAAGTTGCCCAAATTAAGTAACAACCGACACAAATGCATTTTTAAATTAACGCTTTTCTGTGTTGCTTCTTCTGAGTCAGAGCGAACTTTTAAGCAAAAAAAAATTTCGAAATGTATGTATTAATTTTGTTTGTTTTTTTATTTTATTTATTCTCGAGACCTATTTAAGTGTTATCAAAAGCCGAAAGTCTTTTATTTAAGTGTTATCAAAAGACGAAAGTCGCCCAAATTAAGTAACAACCGAAAAAAATGCATTTTTAAATTTACGCTTTTCTGTATTGCTTCTTCTGAGCCAGAGCAAACTTTTAGGCAAACAAAATTTCGAAATGTATGTATTTATTTTGTTTGTTTTTTGATTTTGTTTATTCTGGAAACCTATTTAAGTATTGTCAAAAGAGAAAAGTCGCCCAAATCAAGTAACAACCGACAAAAATGCATTTTTAAATTAACGCTTTTCTGTATTGCTTCTTCTGAGCCAGAGCAAAATTTTAGGCAAAAAAAAATTTCGAAATGTATGTATTTATTCTGTTTGTTTTTATTTATTCTCGAGACCTATTTAAGTATTGTCAAAAGAGAAAAGTCGCCCAAATTAAGTAACAACCGACAAAAATGCATTTTTAAATTAACGCTTTTCTGTATTGCTTTTTCTGGGCCAGAGCAAACTTATAGGCAAAAAAAATTTCGAAATGTATGTATTAATTTTGTTTGTTTTTTGATTTTATTTATTCTCGAGACCTATTTAAGTATCATCAAAAGAGAAAAGTCGCCCAAATTAAATAACAACCGACAAAAATGCATTTTTAAATTAACGCTTTTCTGTGGTGCTTCTTCTGAGCCAGAGCAAACTTTTAGGCAAAAAAAATTTCGAAATGTATGTATTAAATTTGTTTGTTTTTTGATTTTATTTATTCTCGAGACCTATTTAAGTATTGTCAATAGAGAAAAGTCGCCCAAATTAAGTAACAACCGACAAAAATGCATTTTTAAATTAACGCTTTTCTGTATTGCTTCTTCTGAGCCAGAGCAAACTTTTAGGCAAAAAAAATTTCGAAATGTATGTATTTATTTTGTTTGTTTTTTGATTTTGTTTATTCTGGAAACCTATTTAAGTATTGTCAAAAGAGAAAAGTCGCCCAAATCAAGTAACAACCGACAAAAATGCATTTTTAAATTAACGCTTTTCTGTATTGCTTCTTCTGAGCCAGAGCAAAATTTTAGGCAAAAAAAAAATTTCGAAATGTATGTATTTATTCTGTTTGTTTTTATTTATTCTCGAGACCTATTTAAGTATTGTTAAAAGAGAAAAGTCGCCCAAATTAAGTAACAACCGACAAAAATGCATTTTTAAATTAACGCTTTTCTGTATTGCTTTTTCTGAGCAAACTTATAGGCAAAAAAAAATTCGAAATGTATGTATTTATTTTGTTTGTTTTTTGATTTTGTTTATTCTGGAAACCTATTTAAGTATTGTCAAAAGAGAAAAGTCGCCAAAATTAAGTAACAACCGACAAAAATGCATTTTGAAATTAACGCTTTTCTGTATTGCTTCTTCTGAGCCAGAGCAAACTTATAGGCAAAAAAAAAATTCGAAATGTATGTATTTATTCTGTTTGTTTTTTGATTTTATTTATTCTCGAGACCTATTTAAGTATTGTCAAAAGAGAAAAGTCGCCCAAATTAAGTAACAACCGACAAAAATGCATTTTTAAATTAACGCTTTCCTGTGGTGCTTCTTCTGAGCCAGAGCAAACTTTTAGGCAAATGTATGTATTAATTTTGTTGTTTTTTGATTTTATTTATTCTCGAGACCTATTTAAGTATTGTCAAAAGAGAAAAGTTGCCCAAATTAAGGAACAACCGAAAAAATGAATTTTTAAATTAACGCTTTTCTATGGTGCTTCTTCTGAGCCAGAGCAAACTTTTAAGCAAATAAATTGCAAAATGTATACATTAATTTTGTTTGTTTTTTGAGTTTATTTATTCTCGAGATCTATTTAAGTATCATCAAAGGAACAAAGTTGCCCAAATTAAGTAACAACCGACACAAATGCATTTTTAAATTAACGTTTTTCTGTGTTGCTTCTTCTGAGTCAGAGCGAACTTTTAAGCAAAAAAAAATTTCGAAATATATGTATTAATTTTGTTTGTTTTTTGATTTTATTTATTCTCGAGACTTATTTAAGTATTGTCTTAATTCTTCTGAGCCAGAGTGAACTTTTAAGCAAAAAAAAATTTCGAAATGTATATATTAATTTTGTTTGTTTTTTTTTATTTTATTTATTCTCGAGACCAATTTAAGTGTTATCAAAAGACGAAAGTCGCCCAAATTAAGTAACAACCGACAAAAATACATTTTTAAATAAACGCTTTTCTGTGGTGCTTCTTCTGAGCCAGAGCGAACTTTTAAGCAAAAAAATTGCAAAATGTATGTATTTATTTTGTTTGTTTTTTGATTTTATTTATTCTCGAGACCTATTTAAGTGTTATCAAAAGACGAAAGTCGCCCAAATTAAGTAACAACCGAAAAAATGCATTTTTAAATTAACGCTTTTCTGAGTTGCTTCTTCTGAGCCAGAGCGAACTTTTAAGCAAAAAAAAAATTGCAAAATGTATGTATTTATTTTGTTTGTTTTTTGATTTTATTTATTCTCGAGACCTATTTAAGTGTTATCAAAAGACGAAAGTCGCCCAAATTAAGTAACAACCGAAAAAAATGCATTTTTAAATTAACGCTTTTCTGTGTTGCTTCTTCTGAGCCAGAGCGAACTTTTAAGCAATAAAAAATTGCAAAATGTAAGTATTTATTTTGTTTGTTTTTTGATTTTATTTATTCTCGAGACCTTTTTAAGTGTTATCAAAAGACGAAAGTCGCCCAAATTAAGTAACAACCGAAAAAAATGCATTTTTCAATTAACGCTTTTCTGTGTTGCTTCTTCTGAGCCAGAGCAAACTTTTAGGCAAAAAAATTGAAAAATGTATGTATTTATTTTGTTTGTTTTTTGATTTATTTATTCTCGAGACCTATTTAAGTGTTATCAAAAGACGAAAGTCGCCCAAATTAAGTAACAACCGAAAAAAATGCATTTTTAAATTAACGCTTTTCTGTGTTGCTTCTTCTGAGTCAGAGCGAACTTTTAAGCAAAAAAAATTTTGAAATGTATGTATTAATTTTGTTTGTTTTTATTTATTTATTCTTTTATTTATTCTCGAGACCTATTTAAGTGTTATCAAAAGACGAAAGTCGCCCAAATTAAGTAACAACCGAAAAAAATGCATTTTTAAATTTACGCTTTTCTGTATTGCTTCTTCTGAGCCAGAGCAAACTTTTAGGCAAAAAAAATTTCGAAATGTATGTATTTATTTTGTTTGTTTTTTGATTTTGTTTATTCTGGAAACCTATTTAAGTATTGTCAAAAGAGAAAAGTCGCCCAAATCAAGTAACAACCGACAAAAATGCATTTTTAAATTAACGCTTTTCTGTATTGCTTCTTCTGAGCCAGAGCAAAATTTTAGGCAAAAAAAAATTCGAAATGTATGTATTTATTCTGTTTGTTTTTATTTATTCTCGAGACCTATTTAAGTATTGTCAAAAGAGAAAAGTCGCCCAAATTAAGTAACAACCGACAAAAATGCATTTTTAAATTAACGCTTTTCTGTATTGCTTTTTCTGAGCCAGAGCAAACTTATAGGCAAAAAAAATTTCGAAATGTATGTATTAATTTTGTTTGTTTTTTGATTTTATTTATTCTCGAGACCTATTTAAGTATTGTCAATAGAGAAAAGTCGCCCAAATTAAGTAACAACCGACAAAAATGCATTTTTAAATTAACGCTTTTCTGTATTGCTTCTTCTGAGCCAGAGCAAACTTATAGGCAAAAAAAAATTTCTAAATGTATGTATTTATTCTGTTTGTTTTTTGATTTTATTTATTCTCGAGACCTATTTAAGTATTGTCAAAAGAGAAAAGTCGCCCAAATTAAGTAACAACCGACAAAAATGCATTTTTAAATTAACGCTTTCATGTGGTGCTTCTTCTGAGCCAGAGCAAACTTTTAGGCAAAAAAAAAATTTCGAAATGTATGTATTAATTTTGTTTGTTTTTTGATTTTATTTATTCTCGAGACCTATTTAAGTATCATCAAAAGAGAAAAGTCGCCCAAATTAAGTAACAACCGACAAAAATGCATTTTTAAATTAACGCTTTTCTGTGGTGCTTCTTCTGAGCCAGAGCAAACTTTTAGGCAAAAAAATTTCGAAATGTATGTATTTATTTTGTTTGTTTTTTGATTTTATTTATTCTCGAGACCTATTTAAGTATTGTCAAAAGAGAAAAGTCGCCCAAATTAAGTAACAACCGACAAAATGCATTTTTAAATTAACGCTTTTCTGTGGTGCTTCTTCTGAGCCAGAGCAAACTTTTAGGCAAAAAAATTTCGAAATGTACATATGTCAAAGATTTAAAAAACTTTTGTTTGTTGAGGGTTTTTAGCTAGTCTATATACATGCATTTCATTGGTGCTGAAGCCAAATCATCAGTAGACCTTAAACCTAATTTTTAAATGTTTCAAACCTCTTTACTTATACAAAAACTTTTAAAAACTCAATGAGAGTTATAAAAATTACAATAGTATAAGCATAGTATGCTTTGAAACTTATTCAAAAATCCCAACAAACAAATTATTATATTCGCTATGAATCTATTTTATTTTCTTCTGAGCCAGAGCGAACTTTTAAGCAAAAAATTGCAAAATGTATATATTAATTTTGTTTGTTTTTTGATTTTATTTATTCTCGAGACCTATATAAGTGTTATCAAAAGACGAAAGTCGCCCAAATTAAGTAACAACCGACAAAAATGCATTTTTAAATTAACGCTTTTCTGTGGTGCTTCTTCTGAGCCAGAGCAAACTTTTAGGCAAAAAAAAATTTCGAAATGTATGTATTAATTTTGTTTGTTTTTTGATTTTATTTATTCTCGAGACCTATTTAAGTATCATTAAAAGAGAAAAGTCGCCCAAATTAAATAACAACCGACAAAAATGCATTTTTAAATTAACGCTTTTCTGTGGTGCTTCTTCTGAGCCAGAGCAAACTTTTAGGCAAAAAAAAATTTCGAAATGTATGTATTAATTTTGTTTGTTTTTTTATTTTATTTATTCTCGAGACCTATTTAAGTATTGTCAAAAGAGAAAAGTCGCCAAAATTAAGTAACAACCGACAAAAATGCATTTTGAAATTAACGCTTTTCTGTATTGCTTCTTCTGAGCCAGAGCAAACTTATAGGCAAAAAAAAATTTCGAAATGTATGTATTTATTCTGTTTGTTTTTTGATTTTATTTATTCTCGAGACCTATTTAAGTATTGTCAAAAGAGAAAAGTCGCCCAAATTAAGTAACAACCGACAAAAATGCATTTTTAAATTAACGCTTTCCTGTGGTGCTTCTTCTGAGCCAGAGCAAACTTTTAGGCAAAAAAAATTTCGAAATGTATGTATTAATTTTGTTTGTTTTTTGATTTTATTTATTCTCGAGACCTATTTAAGTATCATCAAAAGAGAAAAGTCGCCCAAATTAAGTAACAACCGACAAAAATGAATTTTTAAATTAACGCTTTTCTGTGGTGCTTCTTCTGAGCCAGAGCAAACTTTTAGGCAAATGTATGTATTAATTTTGTTTGTTTTTTGATTTTATTAATTCTCGCGACCATTTAAGTATTATCAAGAGAGAAAAGTTGCCCAAATTAAGGAACAACCGAAAAAATGAATTTTTAAATTAACGCTTTTCTGTGGTGCTTCTTCTGAGCCAGAGCAAACTTTTAGGCAAATGTATGTATTAATTTTGTTGTTTTTTGATTTTATTTATTCTCGAGACCTATTTAAGTATTGTCAAAAGAGAAAAGTTGCCCAAATTAAGGAACAACCGAAAAAATGAATTTTTAAATTAACGCTTTTCTATGGTGCTTCTTCTGAGCCAGAGCAAACTTTTAAGCAAATAAATTGCAAAATGTATACATTAATTTTGTTTGTTTTTTGAGTTTATTTATTCTCGAGATCTATTTAAGTATCATCAAAAGAACAAAGTTGCCCAAATTAAGTAACAACCGACACAAATGCATTTTTAAATTAACGCTTTTCTGTGTTGCTTCTTCTGAGTCAGAGCGAACTTTTAAGCAAAAAAAAATTTCGAAATATATGTATTAATTTTGTTTGTTTTTTGATTTTATTTATTCTCGAGACTTATTTAAGTATTGTCTTAATTCTTCTGAGCCAGAGTGAACTTTTAAGCAAAAAAAAATTTCGAAATGTATATATTAATTTTGTTTGTTTTTTTTTTTTTATTTTATTTATTCTCGAGACCTTAAGTGTTATCAAAAGACGAAAGTCGCCCAAATTAAGTAACAACCGACAAAAATACATTTTTAAATAAACGCTTTTCTGTGGTGCTTCTTCTGAGCCAGAGCGAACTTTTAAGCAAAAAAAATTGCAAAATGTATGTATTTATTTTGTTTGTTTTTTGATTTTATTTATTCTCGAGACCTATTTAAGTGTTATCAAAAGACGAAAGTCGCCCAAATTAAGTAACAACCGAAAAAAATGCATTTTTAAATTAACGCTTTTCTGAGTTGCTTCTTCTGAGCCAGAGCGAACTTTTAAGCAAAAAAAAAATTGCAAAATGTATGTATTTATTTTGTTTGTTTTTTGATTTTATTTATTCTCGAGACCTATTTAAGTGTTATCAAAAGACGAAAGTCGCCCAAATTAAGTAACAACCGAAAAAAATGCATTTTTAAATTAACGCTTTTCTGTGTTGCTTCTTCTGAGCCAGAGCGAACTTTTAAGCAATAAAAAATTGCAAAATGTAAGTATTTATTTTGTTTGTTTTTTGATTTTATTTATTCTCGAGACCTTTTTAAGTGTTATCAAAAGACGAAAGTCGCCCAAATTAAGTAACAACCGAAAAAAATGCATTTTTCAATTAACGCTTTTCTGTGTTGCTTCTTCTGAGCCAGAGCAAACTTTTAGGCAAAAAAATTGCAAAATGTATGTATTTATTTTGTTTGTTTTTTGATTTATTTATTCTCGAGACCTATTTAAGTGTTATCAAAAGACGAAAGTCGCCCAAATTAAGTAACAACCGAAAAAAATGCATTTTTAAATTAACGCTTTTCTGTGTTGCTTCTTCTGAGTCAGAGCGAACTTTTAAGCAAAAAAAATTTTGAAATGTATGTATTAATTTTGTTTGTTTTTTGATTTTATTTATTCTCGAGACCTTTTTAAGTGTTATCAAAAGACGAAAGTCGCCCAAATTAAGTAACAACCGAAAAAAATGCATTTTTCAATTAACGCTTTTCTGTGTTGCTTCTTCTGAGCCAGAGCAAACTTTTAGGCAAAAAAATTGCAAAATGTATGTATTTATTTTGTTTGTTTTTTGATTTATTTATTCTCGAGACCTATTTAAGTGTTATCAAAAGACGAAAGTCGCCCAAATTAAGTAACAACCGAAAAAAATGCATTTTTAAATTAACGCTTTTCTGTGTTGCTTCTTCTGAGTCAGAGCGAACTTTTAAGCAAAAAAAATTTTGAAATGTATGTATTAATTTTGTTTGTTTTTATTTATTTATTCTTTTATTTATTCTCGAGACCTATTTAAGTGTTATCAAAAGACGAAAGTCGCCCAAATTAAGTAACAACCGAAAAAAATGCATTTTTAAATTTACGCTTTTCTGTATTGCTTCTTCTGAGCCAGAGCAAACTTTTAGGCAAAAAAAATTTCGAAATGTATGTATTTATTTTGTTTGTTTTTTGATTTTGTTTATTCTGGAAACCTATTTAAGTATTGTCAAAAGAGAAAAGTCGCCCAAATCAAGTAACAACCGACAAAAATGCATTTTTAAATTAACGCTTTTCTGTATTGCTTCTTCTGAGCCAGAGCAAAATTTTAGGCAAAAAAAATTTCGAAATGTATGTATTTATTCTGTTTGTTTTTATTTATTCTCGAGACCTATTTAAGTATTGTCAAAAGAGAAAAGTCGCCCAAATTAAGTAACAACCGACAAAAATGCATTTTTAAATTAACGCTTTTCTGTATTGCTTTTTCTGAGCCAGAGCAAACTTATAGGCAAAAAAAATTTCGAAATGTATGTATTAATTTTGTTTGTTTTTTGATTTTATTTATTCTCGAGACCTATTTAAGTATTGTCAATAGAGAAAAGTCGCCCAAATTAAGTAACAACCGACAAAAATGCATTTTTAAATTAACGCTTTTCTGTATTGCTTCTTCTGAGCCAGAGCAAACTTATAGGCAAAAAAAAATTTCGAAATGTATGTATTTATTCTGTTTGTTTTTTGATTTTATTTATTCTCGAGACCTATTTAAGTATTGTCAAAAGAGAAAAGTCGCCCAAATTAAGTAACAACCGACAAAAATGCATTTTTAAATTAACGCTTTCATGTGGTGCTTCTTCTGAGCCAGAGCAAACTTTTAGGCAAAAAAAAAATTTCGAAATGTATGTATTAATTTTGTTTGTTTTTTGATTTTATTTATTCTCGAGACCTATTTAAGTATCATCAAAAGAGAAAAGTCGCCCAAATTAAGTAACAACCGACAAAAATGCATTTTTAAATTAACGCTTTTCTGTGGTGCTTCTTCTGAGCCAGAGCAAACTTTTAGGCAAAAAAATTTCGAAATGTACATATGTCAAAGATTTAAAAAACTTTTGTTTGTTGAGGGTTTTTAGCTAGTCTATATACATGCATTTCATTGGTGCTGAAGCCAAATCATCAGTAGACCTTAAACCTAATTTTTAAATGTTTCAAACCTCTTTACTTATACAAAAACTTTTAAAAACTCAATGAGAGTTATAAAAATTACAATAAAAATCCCAACAAACAAATTATTATATTCGCTATGAATCTATTTTATTTTCTTCTGAGCCAGAGCGAACTTTTAAGCAAAAAATTGCAAAATGTATATATTAATTTTGTTTGTTTTTTGATTTTATTTATTCTCGAGACCTATATAAGTGTTATCAAAAGACGAAAGTCGCCCAAATTAAGTAACAACCGACAAAAATGCATTTTTAAATAACCGCTTTTCTGTGGTGATTCTTGTGAGCCAGAGCGAACATTTAAGCAAAAAAATTGCAAAATGTATACATTAATTTTGTTTGTTTTTTGATTTTATTTATTCTCGAGACCTATTTAAGTATTGTCAAAAGAGAAAAGTCGCCCAAATTAATTAACAACCGACAAAAATGCAATTTTAAATTAACGCTTTTCTGTGGCGCTTCTTCTGAGCCAGAGCAAACTTTTAGGCAAAAAATTTCGAAATGTACATATGTATTAATTTTGTTTGTTTTTTGATTTTATTAATTCTCGAGACCTATTTAAATATTATCAAGAGAGAAAAGTCGCCCAAATTAAGTAACAACCGACAAAAATGCATTTTTAAATTAACGCTTTTCTGTGGTGCTTCTTCTGAGCCAGAGCAAACTTTTAAGGAAAAAAAAAAATTTCGAAATGTATGTATTAATTTTGTTTGTTTTTTGATTTTATTTATTCTCGAGACCTATTTAAGTATTGTCAAAAGAGAAAAGTCGCCCAAATTAAGTAACAACCGACAAAAATGCATTTTTAAATTAACGCTTTTCTGTATTGCTTCTTCTGAGCCAGAGCAAACTTATAGGCAAAAAAAAATTTCGAAATGTATGTATTTATTCTGTTTGTTTTTTGATTTTATTTATGCTCGAGACCTATTTAAGTATTGTCAAAAGAGAAAAGTCGCCCAAATTAAGTAACAACCAACAAAAATGCATTTTAAAATTAACGCTTTTCTGTGGTGCTTCTTCTGAGCCAGAGCAAACTTTTAGGCAAAAAAATTTCGAATTGTATGTATTAATTTTATTTGTTTTTTGATTTTATTTATTCTCGAGACCTATTTAAATATTATCAAGAGAGAAAAGTCGCCCAAATTAAGTAACAACCGAAAAAATGAATTTTTAAATTAACGCTTTTCTGTAATGCTTCTTCTGAGCCAGAGCAAATTTTAGGCAAAAAAAATTTCGAAATGTATGTATTAATTTTGTTTGTTTTTTGATTTTATTAATTCTCGAGACCATTTAAGTATTATCAAGAGAGAAAAGTTGCCCAAATTAAGGAACAACCGAAAAAATGAATTTTTAAATTAACGCTTTTCTGTGGTGCTTCTTCTGAGCCAGAGCAAACTTTTAGGCAAATGTATGTATTAATTTTGTTTGTTTTTTGATTTTATTTATTCTCGAGACCTATTTAAGTATTGTCAAAAGAGAAAAGTCGCCCAAATTAAGTAACAACCGACAAAAATGCATTTTTAAATTAACGCTTTATGTATTGCTTCTTCTGAGCCAGAGCAAACTTTTAGGCAAAAAAAATAATTTCGAAATGTATGTATTTATTTTGTTTGTTTTTTGATTTATTTATTCTCGAGACCTATTTAAGTGTTAACAAAAGACGAAAGTCGCCCAAATTAAGTGACAACCGAAAAAAATGCATTTTTAAATTAACGCTTTTCTGTGTTGCTTCTTCTGAGTCAGAGCGAACTTTTAAGCAAAAAAAATTTTGAAATGTATGTATTAATTATGTTTGTTTTTATTTATTTATTCTTTTATTTATTCTCGAGACCTATTTAAGTGTTATCAAAAGACGAAAGTCGCCCAAATTAAGTAACAACCGAAAAAAATGCATTTTTAAATTTACGCTTTTCTGTATTGCTTCTTCTGAGCCAGAGCAAACTTTTAGGCAAAAAAAATTTCGAAATGTATGTATTTATTTTGTTTGTTTTTTGATTTTGTTTATTCTGGAAACCTATTTAAGTATTGTCAAAAGAGAAAAGTCGCCCAAATCAAGTAACAACCGACAAAAATGCATTTTTAAATTAACGCTTTTCTGTATTGCTTCTTCTGAGCCAGAGCAAAATTTTAGGCAAAAAAAATTTCGAAATGTATGTATTTATTCTGTTTGTTTTTATTTATTCTCGAGACCTATTTAAGTATTGTCAAAAGAGAAAAGTCGCCCAAATTAAGTAACAACCGACAAAAATGCATTTTTAAATTAACGCTTTTCTGTATTGCTTCTTCTGAGCCAGAGCAAACTTATAGGCAAAAAAAAATTTCGAAATGTATGTATTTATTCTGTTTGTTTTTTGATTTTATTTATTCTCGAGACCTATTTAAGTATTGTCAAAAGAGAAAAGTCGCCCAAATTAAGTAACAACCGACAAAAATGCATTTTTAAATTAACGCTTTCATGTGGTGCTTCTTCTGAGCCAGAGCAAACTTTTAGGCAAAAAAAAAATTTCGAAATGTATGTATTAATTTTGTTTGTTTTTTGATTTTATTTATTCTCGAGACCATTTAAGTATTATCAAGAGAGAAAAGTTGCCCAAATTAAGGAACAACCGAAAAAATGAATTTTTAAATTAACGCTTTTCTGTGGTGCTTCTTCTGAGCCAGAGCAAACTTTTAGGCAAATGTATGTATTAATTTTGTTTGTTTTTTGATTTTATTTATTCTCGAGACCTATTTAAGTATTGTCAAAACAGAAAAGTCGCCCAAATTAAGTAACAACCGACAAAAATGCATTTTTAAATTAACGCTTTATGTATTGCTTCTTCTGAGCCAGAGCAAACTTTTAGGCAAAAAAAATAATTTCGAAATGTATGTATTTATTTTGTTTGTTTTTTGATTTATTTATTCTCGAGACCTATTTAAGTGTTAACAAAAGACGAAAGTCGCCCAAATTAAGTGACAACCGAAAAAAATGCATTTTTAAATTAACGCTTTTCTGTGTTGCTTCTTCTGAGTCAGAGCGAACTTTTAAGCAAAAAAAATTTTGAAATGTATGTATTAATTTTGTTTGTTTTTATTTATTTATTCTTTTATTTATTCTCGAGACCTATTTAAGTGTTATCAAAAGACGAAAGTCGCCCAAATTAAGTAACAACCGAAAAAAATGCATTTTTAAATTTACGCTTTTCTGTATTGCTTCTTCTGAGCCAGAGCAAACTTTTAGGCAAAAAAAATTTCGAAATGTATGTATTTATTTTGTTTGTTTTTTGATTTTGTTTATTCTGGAAACCTATTTAAGTATTGTCAAAAGAGAAAAGTCGCCCAAATCAAGTAACAACCGACAAAAATGCATTTTTAAATTAACGCTTTTCTGTATTGCTTCTTCTGAGCCAGAGCAAAATTTTAGGCAAAAAAAATTTCGAAATGTATGTATTTATTCTGTTTGTTTTTATTTATTCTCGAGACCTATTTAAGTATTGTCAAAAGAGAAAAGTCGCCCAAATTAAGTAACAACCGACAAAAATGCATTTTTAAATTAACGCTTTTCTGTATTGCTTTTTCTGAGCCAGAGCAAACTTATAGGCAAAAAAAAATTTCGAAATGTATGTATTAATTTTGTTTGTTTTTTGATTTTATTTATTCTCGAGACCTATTTAAGTATTGTCAATAGAGAAAAGTCGCCCAAATTAAGTAACAACCGACAAAAATGCATTTTTAAATTAACGCTTTTCTGTATTGCTTCTTCTGAGCCAGAGCAAACTTTTAGGCAAAAAAAAAATTTCGAAATGTATGTATTAATTTTGTTTGTTTTTTGATTTTATTTATTCTCGAGACCTATTTAAGTATCATCAAAAGAGAAAAGTCGCCCAAATTAAGTAACAACCGACAAAAATGCATTTTTAAATTAACGCTTTTCTGTGGTGCTTCTTCTGAGCCAGAGCAAACTTTTAGGCAAAAAAATTTCGAAATGTATGTATTTATTTTGTTTGTTTTTTGATTTTATTTATTCTCGAGACCTATTTAAGTATTGTCAAAAGAGAAAAGTCGCCCAAATTAAGTAACAACCGACAAAATGCATTTTTAAATTAACGCTTTTCTGTGGTGCTTCTTCTGAGCCAGAGCAAACTTTTAGGCAAAAAAATTTCGAAATGTACATATGTCAAAGATTTAAAAAACTTTTGTTTGTTGAGGGTTTTTAGCTAGTCTATATACATGCATTTCATTGGTGCTGAAGCCAAATCATCAGTAGACCTTAAACCTAATTTTTAAATGTTTCAAACCTCTTTACTTATACAAAAACTTTTAAAAACTCAATGAGAGTTATAAAAATTACAATAGTATAAGCATAGTATGCTTTGAAACTTATTCAAAAATCCCAACAAACAAATTATTATATTCGCTATGAATCTATTTTATTTTCTTCTGAGCCAGAGCGAACTTTTAAGCAAAAAATTGCAAAATGTATATATTAATTTTGTTTGTTTTTTGATTTTATTTATTCTCGAGACCTATATAAGTGTTATCAAAAGACGAAAGTCGCCCAAATTAAGTAACAACCGACAAAAATGCATTTTTAAATTAACGCTTTTCTGTATTGCTTCTTCTGAGCCAGAGCAAACTTTTAGGCAAAAAAAAAAAAATTTCGAAATGTATGTATTTATTTTGTTTGTATTTTGATTTTGTTTATTCTCGAGACCTATTTAAGTATTGTCAAAAGAGAAAAGTCGCCCATATTAGGTAATAACCGACAAAAATGCATTTTTAAATTAACGCTTTTCTGTGGTGCTTCTTCTGAGCCAGAGCAAACTTTTAGGCCAAAAAAATTTCGAAATGTATGTATTAATTTTGTTTGTTTTTTGATTTTATTTATTCTCGAGACCTATTTAAGTATTGTCAAAAGAGAAAAGTCGCCCAAATTAATTAACAACCGACAAAAATGCAATTTTAAATTAACGCTTTTCTGTGGCGCTTCTTCTGAGCCAGAGCAAACTTTTAGGCAAAAAATTTCGAAATGTACATATGTATTAATTTTGTTTGTTTTTTGATTTTATTAATTCTCGAGACCTATTTAAATATTATCAAGAGAGAAAAGTCGCCCAAATTAAGTAACAACCGACAAAAATGCATTTTTAAATTAACGCTTTTCTGTGGTGCTTCTTCTGAGCCAGAGCAAACTTTTAGGCAAAAAAAATTTCGAAATGTATGTATTAATTTTGTTTGTTTTTTGATTTTATTTATTCTCGAGACCTATTTAAGTATTGTCAAAAGAGAAAAGTCGCCCAAATTAAGTAACAACCGACAAAAATGCATTTTTAAATTAACGCTTTTCTGTATTGCTTCTTCTGAGCCAGAGCAAACTTATAGGCAAAAAAAAATTTCGAAATGTATGTATTTATTCTGTTTGTTTTTTGATTTTATTTATGCTCGAGACCTATTTAAGTATTGTCAAAAGTGAAAAGTCGCCCAAATTAAGTAACAACCAACAAAAATGCATTTTAAAATTAACGCTTTTCTGTGGTGCTTCTTCTGAGCCAGAGCAAACTTTTAGGCAAAAAAATTTCGAATTGTATGTATTAATTTTATTTGTTTTTTGATTTTATTTATTCTCGAGACCTATTTAAATATTATCAAGAGAGAAAAGTCGCCCAAATTAAGTAACAACCGAAAAAATGAATTTTTAAATTAACGCTTTTCTGTAATGCTTCTTCTGAGCCAGAGCAAATTTTAGGGAAAAAAAATTTCGAAATGTATGTATTAATTTTGTTTGTTTTTTGATTTTATTAATTCTCGAGACCATTTAAGTATTATCAAGAGAGAAAAGTTGCCCAAATTAAGGAACAACCGAAAAAATGAATTTTTAAATTAACGCTTTTCTGTGGTGCTTCTTCTGAGCCAGAGCAAACTTTTAGGCAAATGTATGTATTAATTTTGTTTGTTTTTTGATTTTATTTATTCTCGAGACCTATTTAAGTATTGTCAAAAGAGAAAAGTCGCCCAAATTAAGTAACAACCGACAAAAATGCATTTTTAAATTAACGCTTTATGTATTGCTTCTTCTGAGCCAGAGCAAACTTTTAGGCAAAAAAAATAATTTCGAAATGTATGTATTTATTTTGTTTGTTTTTTGATTTATTTATTCTCGAGACCTATTTAAGTGTTATCAAAAGACGAAAGTCGCCCAAATTAAGTGACAACCGAAAAAAATGCATTTTTAAATTAACGCTTTTCTGTGTTGCTTCTTCTGAGTCAGAGCGAACTTTTAAGCAAAAAAAATTTTGAAATGTATGTATTAATTTTGTTTGTTTTTATTTATTTATTCTTTTATTTATTCTCGAGACCTATTTAAGTGTTATCAAAAGACGAAAGTCGCCCAAATTAAGTAACAACCGAAAAAAATGCATTTTTAAATTTACGCTTTTCTGTATTGCTTCTTCTGAGCCAGAGCAAACTTTTAGGCAAAAAAAATTTCGAAATGTATGTATTTATTTTGTTTGTTTTTTGATTTTGTTTATTCTGGAAACCTATTTAAGTATTGTCAAAAGAGAAAAGTCGCCCAAATCAAGTAACAACCGACAAAAATGCATTTTTAAATTAACGCTTTTCTGTATTGCTGCTTCTGAGCCAGAGCAAAATTTTAGGCAAAAAAAATTTCGAAATGTATGTATTTATTCTGTTTGTTTTTATTTATTCTCGAGACCTATTTAAGTATTGTCAAAAGAGAAAAGTCGCCCAAATTAAGTAACAACCGACAAAAATGCATTTTTAAATTAACGCTTTTCTGTATTGCTTTTTCTGAGCCAGAGCAAACTTATAGGCAAAAAAAAATTTCGAAATGTATGTATTAATTTTGTTTGTTTGATTTTATTTATTCTCGAGACCTATTTAAGTATTGTCAATAGAGAAAAGTCGCCCAAATTAAGTAACAACCGACAAAAATGCATTTTTAAATTAACGCTTTTCTGTATTGCTTCTTCTGAGCCAGAGCAAACTTATAGGCAAAAAAAAATTTCGAAATGTATGTATTTATTCTGTTTGTTTTTTGATTTTATTTATTCTCGAGACCTATTTAAGTATTGTCAAAAGAGAAAAGTCGCCCAAATTAAGTAACAACCGACAAAAATGCATTTTTAAATTAACGCTTTCATGTGGTGCTTCTTCTGAGCCAGAGCAAACTTTTAGGCAAAAAAAAAATTTCGAAATGTATGTATTAATTTTGTTTGTTTTTTGATTTTATTTATTCTCGAGACCTATTTAAGTATCATCAAAAGAGAAAAGTCGCCCAAATTAAGTAACAACCGACAAAAATGCATTTTTAAATTAACGCTTTTCTGTGGTGCTTCTTCTGAGCCAGAGCAAACTTTTAGGCAAAAAAATTTCGAAATGTATGTATTTATTTTGTTTGTTTTTTGATTTTATTTATTCTCGAGACCTATTTAAGTATTGTCAAAAGAGAAAAGTCGCCCAAATTAAGTAACAACCGACAAAATGCATTTTTAAATTAACGCTTTTCTGTGGTGCTTCTTCTGAGCCAGAGCAAACTTTTAGGCAAAAAAATTTCGAAATGTACATATGTCAAAGATTTAAAAAACTTTTGTTTGTTGAGGGTTTTTAGCTAGTCTATATACATGCATTTCATTGGTGCTGAAGCCAAATCATCAGTAGACCTTAAACCTAATTTTTAAATGTTTCAAACCTCTTTACTTATACAAAAACTTTTAAAAACTCAATGAGAGTTATAAAAATTACAATAGTATAAGCATAGTATGCTTTGAAACTTATTCAAAAATCCCAACAAACAAATTATTATATTCGCTATGAATCTATTTTATTTTCTTCTGAGCCAGAGCGAACTTTTAAGCAAAAAATTGCAAAATGTATATATTAATTTTGTTTGTTTTTTGATTTTATTTATTCTCGAGACCTATATAAGTGTTATCAAAAGACGAAAGTCGCCCAAATTAAGTAACAACCGACAAAAATGCATTTTTAAATTAACGCTTTTCTGTATTGCTTCTTCTGAGCCAGAGCAAACTTTTAGGCAAAAAAAAAAAAATTTCGAAATGTATGTATTTATTTTGTTTGTATTTTGATTTTGTTTATTCTCGAGACCTATTTAAGTATTGTCAAAAGAGAAAAGTCGCCCATATTAGGTAACAACCGACAAAAATGCATTTTTAAATTAACGCTTTTCTGTGGTGCTTCTTCTGAGCCAGAGCAAACTTTTAGGCCAAAAAAATTTCGAAATGTATGTATTAATTTTGTTTGTTTTTTGATTTTATTTATTCTCGAGACCTATTTAAGTATTGTCAAAAGAGAAAAGTCGCCCAAATTAATTAACAACCGACAAAAATGCAATTTTAAATTAACGCTTTTCTGTGGCGCTTCTTCTGAGCCAGAGCAAACTTTTAGGCAAAAAATTTCGAAATGTACATATGTATTAATTTTGTTTGTTTTTTGATTTTATTAATTCTCGAGACCTATTTAAATATTATCAAGAGAGAAAAGTCGCCCAAATTAAGTAACAACCGACAAAAATGCATTTTTAAATTAACGCTTTTCTGTGGTGCTTCTTCTGAGCCAGAGCAAACTTTTAGGCAAAAAAAATTTCGAAATGTATGTATTAATTTTGTTTGTTTTTTGATTTTATTTATTCTCGAGACCTATTTAAGTATTGTCAAAAGAGAAAAGTCGCCCAAATTAAGTAACAACCGACAAAAATGCATTTTTAAATTAACGCTTTTCTGTATTGCTTCTTCTGAGCCAGAGCAAACTTATAGGCAAAAAAAAATTTCGAAATGTATGTATTTATTCTGTTTGTTTTTTGATTTTATTTATGCTCGAGACCTATTTAAGTATTGTCAAAAGAGAAAAGTCGCCCAAATTAAGTAACAACCAACAAAAATGCATTTTAAAATTAACGCTTTTCTGTGGTGCTTCTTCTGAGCCAGAGCAAACTTTTAGGCAAAAAAATTTCGAATTGTATGTATTAATTTTATTTGTTTTTTGATTTTATTTATTCTCGAGACCTATTTAAATATTATCAAGAGAGAAAAGTCGCCCAAATTAAGTAACAACCGAAAAAATGAATTTTTAAATTAACGCTTTTCTGTAATGCTTCTTCTGAGCCAGAGCAAATTTTAGGCAAAAAAAATTTCGAAATGTATGTATTAATTTTGTTTGTTTTTTGATTTTATTAATTCTCGAGACCATTTAAGTATTATCAAGAGAGAAAAGTTGCCCAAATTAAGGAACAACCGAAAAAATGAATTTTTAAATTAACGCTTTTCTGTGGTGCTTCTTCTGAGCCAGAGCAAACTTTTAGGCAAATGTATGTATTAATTTTGTTTGTTTTTTGATTTTATTTATTCTCGAGACCTATTTAAGTATTGTCAAAAGAGAAAAGTCGCCCAAATTAAGTAACAACCGACAAAATGCATTTTTAAATTAACGCTTTTCTGTGGTGCTTCTTCTGAGCCAGAGCAAACTTTTAGGCAAAAAAATTTCGAAATGTACATATGTCAAAGATTTAAAAAACTTTTGTTTGTTGAGGGTTTTTAGCTAGTCTATATACATGCATTTCATTGGTGCTGAAGCCAAATCATCAGTAGACCTTAAACCTAATTTTTAAATGTTTCAAACCTCTTTACTTATACAAAAACTTTTAAAAACTCAATGAGAGTTATAAAAATTACAATAGTATAAGCATAGTATGCTTTGAAACTTATTCAAAAATCCCAACAAACAAATTATTATATTCGCTATGAATCTATTTTATTTTCTTCTGAGCCAGAGCGAACTTTTAAGCAAAAAATTGCAAAAGTTATATATTAATTTTGTTTGTTTTTTGATTTTATTTATTCTCGAGACCTATATAAGTGTTATCAAAAGGCGAAAGTCGCCCAAATTAAGTAACAACCGACAAAAATGCATTTTTAAATTAACGCTTTTCTGTATTGCTTCTTCTGAGCCAGAGCAAACTTTTAGGCAAAAAAAAAAAAAAAATTTCGAAATGTATGTATTTATTTTGTTTGTATTTTGATTTTGTTTATTCTCGAGACCTATTTAAGTATTGTCAAAAGAGAAAAGTCGCCCATATTAGGTAACAACCGACAAAAATGCATTTTTAAATTAACGCTTTTCTGTGGTGCTTCTTCTGAGCCAGAGCAAACTTTTAGGCCAAAAAAATTTCGAAATGTATGTATTAATTTTGTTTGTTTTTTGATTTTATTTATTCTCGAGACCTATTTAAGTATTGTCAAAAGAGAAAAGTCGCCCAAATTAATTAACAACCGACAAAAATGCAATTTTAAATTAACGCTTTTCTGTGGCGCTTCTTCTGAGCCAGAGCAAACTTTTAGGCAAAAAATTTCGAAATGTACATATGTATTAATTTTGTTTGTTTTTTGATTTTATTAATTCTCGAGACCTATTTAAATATTATCAAGAGAGAAAAGTCGCCCAAATTAAGTAACAACCGACAAAAATGCATTTTTAAATTAACGCTTTTCTATGGTGCTTCTTCTGAGCCAGAGCAAACTTTTAGGCAAAAAAAATTTCGAAATGTATGTATTAATTTTGTTTGTTTTTTGTTTTTATTTATTCTCGAGACCTATTTAAGTATTGTCAAAAGAGAAAAGTCGCCCAAATTAAGTAACAACCGACAAAAATGCATTTTTAAATTAACGCTTTTCTGTATTGCTTCTTCTGAGCCAGAGCAAACTTATAGGCAAAAAAAAATTTCGAAATGTATGTATTTATTCTGTTTGTTTTTTTATTTTATTTATGCTCGAGACCTATTTAAGTATTGTCAAAAGAGAAAAGTCGCCCAAATTAAGTAACAACCAACAAAAATGCATTTTAAAATTAACGCTTTTCTGTGGTGCTTCTTCTGAGCCAGAGCAAACTTTTAGGCAAAAAAATTTCGAATTGTATGTATTAATTTTATTTGTTTTTTGATTTTATTTATTCTCGAGACCTATTTAAATATTATCAAGAGAGAAAAGTCGCCCAAATTAAGTAACAACCGAAAAAATGAATTTTTAAATTAACGCTTTTCTGTAATGCTTCTTCTGAGCCAGAGCAAATTTTAGGCAAAAAAAATTTCGAAATGTATGTATTAATTTTGTTTGTTTTTTGATTTTATTAATTCTCGAGACCATTTAAGTATTATCAAGAGAGAAAAGTTGCCCAAATTAAGGAACAACCGAAAAAATGAATTTTTAAATTAACGCTTTTCTGTGGTGCTTCTTCTGAGCCAGAGCAAACTTTTAGGCAAATGTATGTATTAATTTTGTTTGTTTTTTGATTTTATTTATTCTCGAGACCTATTTAAGTATTGTCAAAAGAGAAAAGTCGCCCAAATTAAGTAACAACCGACAAAAATGCATTTTTAAATTAACGCTTTATGTATTGCTTCTTCTGAGCCAGAGCAAACTTTTAGGCAAAAAAAATAATTTCGAAATGTATGTATTTATTTTGTTTGTTTTTTGATTTATTTATTCTCGAGACCTATTTAAGTGTTATCAAAAGACGAAAGTCGCCCAAATTAAGTGACAACCGAAAAAAATGCATTTTTAAATTAACGCTTTTCTGTGTTGCTTCTTCTGAGTCAGAGCGAACTTTTAAGCAAAAAAAATTTTGAAATGTATGTATTAATTTTGTTTGTTTTTATTTATTTATTCTTTTATTTATTCTCGAGACCTATTTAAGTGTTATCAAAAGACGAAAGTCGCCCAAATTAAGTAACAACCGAAAAAAATGCATTTTTAAATTTACGCTTTTCTGTATTGCGTCTTCTGAGCCAGAGCAAACTTTTAGGCAAAAAAAATTTCGAAATGTATGTATTTATTTTGTTTGTTTTTTGATTTTGTTTATTCTGGAAACCTATTTAAGTATTGTCAAAAGAGAAAAGTCGCCCAAATCAAGTAACAACCGACAAAAATGCATTTTTAAATTAACGCTTTTCTGTATTGCTTCTTCTGAGCCAGAGCAAAATTTTAGGCAAAAAAAAATTTCGAAATGTATGTATTTATTCTGTTTGTTTTTATTTATTCTCGAGACCTATTTAAGTATTGTCAAAAGAGAAAAGTCGCCCAAATTAAGTAACAACCGACAAAAATGCATTTTTAAATTAACGCTTTTCTGTATTGCTTTTTCTGAGCCAGAGCAAACTTATAGGCAAAAAAAATTTCGAAATGTATGTATTAATTTTGTTTGTTTTTTGATTTTATTTATTCTCGAGACCTATTTAAGTATTGTCAATAGAGAAAAGTCGCCCAAATTAAGTAACAACCGACAAAAATGCATTTTTAAATTAACGCTTTTCTGTATTGCTTCTTCTGAGCCAGAGCAAACTTATAGGCAAAAAAAAATTTCGAAATGTATGTATTTATTCTGTTTGTTTTTTGATTTTATTTATTCTCGAGACCTATTTAAGTATTGTCAAAAGAGAAAAGTCGCCCAAATTAAGTAACAACCGACAAAAATGCATTTTTAAATTAACGCTTTCATGTGGTGCTTCTTCTGAGCCAGAGCAAACTTTTAGGCAAAAAAAAAATTTCGAAATGTATGTATTAATTTTGTTTGTTTTTTGATTTTATTTATTCTCGAGACCTATTTAAGTATCATCAAAAGAGAAAAGTCGCCCAAATTAAGTAACAACCGACAAAAATGCATTTTTAAATTAACACTTTTCTGTGGTGCTTCTTCTGAGCCAGAGCAAACTTTTAGGCAAAAAAATTTCGAAATGTATGTATTTATTTTGTTTGTTTTTTGATTTTATTTATTCTCGAGACCTATTTAAGTATTGTCAAAAGAGAAAAGTCGCCCAAATTAAGTAACAACCGACAAAATGCATTTTTAAATTAACGCTTTTCTGTGGTGCTTCTTCTGAGCCAGAGCAAACTTTTAGGCAAAAAAATTTCGAAATGTACATATGTCAAAGATTTAAAAAACTTTTGTTTGTTGAGGGTTTTTAGCTAGTCTATATACATGCATTTCATTGGTGCTGAAGCCAAATCATCAGTAGACCTTAAACCTAATTTTTAAATGTTTCAAACCTCTTTACTTATACAAAAACTTTTAAAAACTCAATGAGAGTTATAAAAATTACAATAGTATAAGCATAGTATGCTTTGAAACTTATTCAAAAATCCCAACAAACAAATTATTATATTCGCTATGAATCTATTTTATTTTCTTCTGAGCCAGAGCGAACTTTTAAGCAAAAAATTGCAAAATGTATATATTAATTTTGTTTGTTTTTTGATTTTATTTATTCTCGAGACCTATATAAGTGTTATCAAAAGACGAAAGTCGCCCAAATTAAGTAACAACCGACAAAAATGCATTTTTAAATTAACGCTTTTCTGTATTGCTTCTTCTGAGCCAGAGCAAACTTTTAGGCAAAAAAAAAAAAAATTTCGAAATGTATGTATTTATTTTGTTTGTATTTTGATTTTGTTTATTCTCGAGACCTATTTAAGTATTGTCAAAAGAGAAAAGTCGCCCATATTAGGTAACAACCGACAAAAATGCATTTTTAAATTAACGCTTTTCTGTGGTGCTTCTTCTGAGCCAGAGCAAACTTTTAGGCCAAAAAAATTTCGAAATGTATGTATTAATTTTGTTTGTTTTTTGATTTTATTTATTCTCGAGACCTATTTAAGTATTGTCAAAAGAGAAAAGTCGCCCAAATTAATTAACAACCGACAAAAATGCAATTTTAAATTAACGCTTTTCTGTGGCGCTTCTTCTGAGCCAGAGCAAACTTTTAGGCAAATGTATGTATTAATTTTGTTTGTTTTTTGATTTTATTTATTCTCGAGACCTATTTAAGTATTGTCAAAAGAGAAAAGTCGCCCAAATTAAGTAACAACCGACAAAAATGCATTTTTAAATTAACGCTTTATGTATTGCTTCTTCTGAGCCAGAGCAAACTTTTAGGCAAAAAAAATAATTTCGAAATGTATGTATTTATTCTGTTTGTTTTTTGATTTTATTTACTCTCGAGACCTATTTAAGTGTTATCAAAAGACGAAAGTCGCCCAAATTAAGTAACAACCGAAAAAATGCATTTTTAAATTAACGCTTTTCTGTATTGCTTCTTCTGAGCCAGAGCAAACTTTTAGGCAAAAAAAAAATTTCGAAATGTATGTATTTATTTTGTTTGTTTTTTGATTTTGTTTATTCTCGAGACCTATTTAAGTATTGTCAAAAGAGAAAAGTCGCCCAAATTAAGTAACAACCGACAAAAATGCATTTTTAAATTAACGCTTTTCTGTATTAAGTAACAACCGACAAAAATGCATTTTTAAATTAACGCTTTTCTGTATTGCTTCTTCTGAGCCAGAGCAAACTTTTAGGCAAAAAAAATTTCGAAATGTATGTATTAATTTTGTTTGTTTTTTGATTTTGTTTATTCTCGAGACCTATTTAAGTATTGTCAAAAGAGAAAAGTCGCCCAAATTAAGTAGCAACCGACAAAAATGCATTTTTAAATTATCGCTTTTCTGTGGTGCTTCTTCTGACCCAGAGCAAACTTTTAGACAAAAAAAAAATTTTTCGAAATGTATGTATTTATTCTGTTTGTTTTTTGAGTTTATTTGTTCTCGAGACCTATTTAAGTATTGTCAAAAGAGAAAAGTCGCCCATATTAAGTAACAACCGACAAAAATGCATTTTTAAATTAACGCTTTTCTGTGGTGCTTCTTCTGAGCCAGAGCAAACTTTTAGGCAAAAAAAAAATTCGAAATGTATGTACTAATTTTGTTTGTTTTTTGATTTTATTTATTCTCGAGACCTATTTAAGTATTGTCAAAAGAGAAAAGTCGCCCAAATTAAGTAACAACCGACAAAAATGCATTTTTAAATTAACGCTTTTCTGTGGTGCTTCTTCTGAGCCAGAGCAAACTTTTAGGCAAAAAAATTTCGAAATGTATGTATTAATTTTGTTTGTTTTTTTATTTTATTAATTTTCGAGACCTATTTAAGTATTATCAAGAGAGAAAAGTTGCCCAAATTAAGGAACAACCGAAAAATGAATTTTTAAATTAACGCTTTTCTATGGTGCTTCTTCTGAGCCAGAGCAAACTTTTAAGCAAATAAATTGCAAAATGTATACATTAATTTTGTTTTTTTTTTGAGTTTATTTATTCTCGAGATCTATTTAAGTATCATCAAAAGAACAACGTTGCCCAAATTAAGTAACAACCGACACAAATGCATTTTTAAATTAACGCTTTTCTGTGTTGCTTCTTCTGAGTCAGAGCGAACTTTTAAGCAAAAAAAAATTCGAAATGTATGTATTAATTTTGTTTGTTTTTTGATTTTATTCATTCTCGAGACTTATTTAAGTATTGTCTTAATTCTTCTGAGCCAGAGTGAACTTTTAAGCAAAAAAAAATTTCGAAATGTATATATTAATTTTGTTTGTTTTTTTTTATTTTATGAAAAGACGAAAGTCGCCCAAATTAAGTAACAACCGACAAAAATGCATTTTTAAATAAACGCTTTTCTGTGGTGCTTCTTCTGAGCCAGAGCGAACTTTTAATCAAAAAAAAAAAATTGCAAAATGTATGTATTTATTTTGTTTGTTTTTTGATTTTATTTATTCTCGAGACCTATTTAAGAGTTATCAAAAGACGAAAGTCGCCCAAATTAAGTAACAACCGAAAAAATGCATTTTTAAATTAACGCTTTTCTGTGTTGCTTCTTCTGAGCCAGAGCGAACTTTTAAGCAAAAAAAAATTGCAAAATGTATGTATTTATTTTGTTTGTTTTTTGATTTTATTTATTCTCGAGACCTATTTAAGTGTTATCAAAAGACGAAAGTCGCCCAAATTAAGTAACAACCGAATAAAATGCATTTTTAAATTAACGCTTTTCTGTGTTGCTTCTTCTGAGCCAGAGCGAACTTTTAAGCAATAAAAAATTGCAAAATGTAAGTATTTATTTTGTTTTTTTTTATTTTATTTATTCTCGAGACCTTTTTAAGTGTTATCAAAAGACGAAATCGCCCAAATAAAGTGACAACCGAAAAAAATGCATTTTTAAATTAACGCTTTTCTGTGTTGCTTCTTCTGAGTCAGAGCGAACTTTTAAGCAAAAAAATTTTGAAATGTATGTATTAATTTTGTTTGTTTTTATTTATTTATTCTTTTATTTATTCTCGAGACCTATTTAAGTGTCATCAAAACACGAAAGTCGCCCAAATTAAGTAACAACCGAAAAAAATGCATTTTTAAATTTACGCTTTTCTGTATAGCTTCTTCTGAGCCAGAGCAAACTTTTAGGAAAAAAAAATTTGGAAATGTATGTATTAATTTTGTTTGTTTTTTGATTTTATTTATTCTCGAGACCTATTTAAGTATTATCAAAAGAGAAAAGAAAAGCATTTTTAAATTAACGCTTTTCTGTGGTGCTTCTTCTGAGCCAGAGCAAACTTTTAGGCAAAAAAATTTCGAAATGTACATATGTATTAATTTTGTTTGTTTTTTGATTTTATTAATTCTCGAGACCTATTTAAATATTATCAAGAGAGAAAAGTCACCCAAATTAAGTAACAACCGACAAAAATGCATTTTTAAATTAACGCTTTTCTGTGGTGCTTCTTCTGAGCCAGAGCAAACTTTTAGGCAAAAAAAAAATTCGAAATGTATGTATTAATTTTGTTTGTTTTTTGATTTTATTAATTCTCGAGACCATTTAAGTATTACCAAGAGAGAAAAGTTGCCCAAATTAAGGAACAACCGAAAAAATGAATTTTTAAATTAACGCTTTTCTGTGGTGCTTCTTCTGAGCCAGAGCAAACTTTTAGGCAAATGTATGTATTAATTTTGTTTGTTTTTTGATTTTATTTATTCTCGAGACCTATTTAAGTATTGTCAAAAGAGAAAAGTCGCCCAAATTAAGTAACAACCGACAAAAATGCATTTTTAAATTAACGCTTTATGTATTGCTTCTTCTGAGCCAGAGCAATCTTTTAGGCAAAAAAAATAATTTCGAAATGTATGTATTTATTCTGTTTGTTTTTTGATTTTATTTACTCTCGAGACCTATTTAAGTGTTATCAAAAGACGAAAGTCGCCCAAATTAAGTAACAACCGAAAAAATGCATTTTTAAATTAACGCTTTTCTGTATTGCTTCTTCTGAGCCAGAGCAAACTTTTAGGCAAAAAAAATTTCGAAATGTTTGTATTTATTTTGTTTGTTTTTTGATTTTGTTTATTCTCGAGACCTATTTAAGTATTGTCAAAAGAGAAAAGTCGCCCAAATTAAGTAACAACCGACAAAAATGCATTTTTAAATTAACGCTTTTCTGTATTAAGTAACAACCGACAAAAATGCATTTTTAAATTAACGCTTTTCTGTGGTGCTTCTTCTGAGCCAGAGCAAACTTTTAGGCAAAAAAAATTTCGAAATGTATGTATTAATTTTGTTTGTTTTTTGATTTTGTTTATTCTCGAGACCTATTTAAGTATTGTCAAAAGAGAAAAGTCGCCCAAATTAAGTAGCAACCGACAAAAATGCATTTTTAAATTATCGCTTTTCTGTGGTGCTTCTTCTGACCCAGAGCAAACTTTTAGGCAAAAAAAAAATTTTTCGAAATGTATGTATTTATTCTGTTTGTTTTTTGAGTTTATTTATTCTCGAGACCTATTTAAGTATTGTCAAAAGAGAAAAGTCGCCCATATTAAGTAACAACCGACAAAAATGCATTTTTAAATTAACGCTTTTCTGTGGTGCTTCTTCTGAGCCAGAGCAAACTTTTAGGCAAAAAAAAAATTCGAAATGTATGTACTAATTTTGTTTGTTTTTTGATTTTATTTATTCTCGAGACCTATTTAAGTATTGTCAAAAGAGAAAAGTCGCCCAAATTAAGTAACAACCGACAAAAATGCATTTTTAAATTAACGCTTTTCTGTGGTGCTTCTTCTGAGCCAGAGCAAACTTTTAGGCAAAAAAATTTCGAAATGTATGTATTAATTTTGTTTGTTTTTTGATTTTATTAATTTTCGAGACCTATTTAAGTATTGTCAAGAGAGAAAAGTTGCCCAAATTAAGGAACAACCGAAAAATGAATTTTTAAATTAACGCTTTTCTATGGTGCTTCTTCTGAGCCAGAGCAAACTTTTAAGCAAATAAATTGCAAAATGTATACATTAATTTTGTTCGTTTTTTGAGTTTATTTATTCTCGAGATCTATTTAAGTATCATCAAAAGAACAACGTTGCCCAAAGTAACAACCGACACAAATGCATTTTTAAATTAACGCTTTTCTGTGTTGCTTCTTCTGAGTCAGAGCGAACTTTTAAGCAAAAAAAATTTCGAAATGTATGTATTAATTTTGTTTGTTTTTTGATTTTATTCATTCTCGAGACTTATTTAAGTATTGTCTTAATTCTTCTGAGCCAGAGTGAACTTTTAAGCAAAAAAAAATTTCGAAATGTATATATTAATTTTGTTTGTTTTTTTTATTTTATGTATTCTCGAGACCTATTTAAGTGTTATCAAAAGACGAAAGTCGCCAAAATTAAGTAACAACCGACAAAAATGCATTTTTAAATAAACTCTTTTCTGTGGTGCTTCTTCTGAGCCAGAGCGAACTTTTAAGCAAAAAAAAAATTGCAAAATGTATGTATTTATTTGGTTTGTTTTTTGATTTTATTTGTTCTCGAGACCTATTTAAGTGTTATCAAAAGACGAAAGTCGCCCAAATTAAGTAACAACCGAAAAAATGCATTTTTAAATTAACGCTTTTCTGTGTTGCTTCTTCTGAGGCAGAGCGAACTTTTAAGCAAAAAAAAATTGCAAAATGTATGTATTTATTTTGTTTGTTTTTTGATTTTATTTATTCTCGAGACCTATTTAAGTGTTATCAAAAGACGAAAGTCGCCCAAATTAAGTAACAACCGAATAAAATGCATTTTTAAAGTAACGCTTTTCTGTGTTGCTTCTTCTGAGTCAGAGCGAACTTTTAAGCAAAAAAATTTTGAAATGTATGTATTAATTTTGTTTGTTTTTATTTATTTATTCTTTTATTTATTCTCGAGACCTATTTAAGTGTTATCAAAACACGAAAGTCGCCCAAATTAAGTAACAACCGAAAAAATGCATTTTTAAATTAACGCTTTTCTGTATTGCTTCTTCTGAGCCAGAGCAAACTTTTAGGCAAAAAAAAATTTCGAAATGTATGTATTTATTTTGTTTGTTTTTTGATTTTGTTTATTCTCGAGACCTATTTAAGTATTGTCAAAAGAGAAAAGTCGCCCAAATTAAGTAACAACCGACAAAAATGCATTTTTAAATTAACGCTTTTCTGTATTAAGTAACAACCGACAAAAATGCATTTTTAAATTAACGCTTTTCTGTGGTGCTTCTTCTGAGCCAGAGCAAACTTTTAGGCAAAAAAATTTCGAAATGTATGTATTAATTTTGTTTGTTTTTTGATTTTGTTTATTCTCGAGACCTATTTAAGTATTGTCAAAAGAGAAAAGTCACCCAAATTAAGTAACAACCGAAAAAATGCATTTTTAAATTAACGCTTTTCTGTATTGCTTCTTCTGAGCCAGAGCAAACTTTTAGGCAAAAAAAAATTTCGAAATGTATGTATTTATTTTGTTTGTTTTTTGATTTTGTTTATTCTCGAGACCTATTTAAGTATTGTTAAAAGAGAAAAGTCGCCCAAATTAAGGAACAACCGAAAAAATGAATTTTTAAATTAACGCTTTTCTGTGGTGCTTCTTCTGAGCCAGAGCAAACTTTTAGGCAAATGTATGTATTAATTTTGTTTGTTTTTTGATTTTATTTATTCTCGAGACCTATTTAAGTATTGTCAAAAGAGAAAAGTCGCCCAAATTAAGTAACAACCGACAAAAATGCATTTTTAAATTAACGCTTTATGTATTGCTTCTTCTGAGCCAGAGCAAACTTTTAGGCAAAAAAAATAATTTCGAAATGTATGTATTTATTCTGTTTGTTTTTTGATTTTATTTACTCTCGAGACCTATTTAAGTGTTATCAAAAGACGAAAGTCGCCCAAATTAAGTAACAACCGAAAAAATGCATTTTTAAATTAACGCTTTTCTGTATTAAGTAACAACCGACAAAAATGCATTTTTAAATTAACGCTTTTCTGTGGTGCTTCTTCTGAGCCAGAGCAAACTTTTAGGCAAAAAAAATTTCGAAATGTATGTATTAATTTTGTTTGTTTTTTGATTTTGTTTATTCTCGAGACCTATTTAAGTATTGTCAAAAGAGAAAAGTCGCCCAAATTAAGTAACAACCGACAAAAATGCATTTTTAAATTAACGCTTTTCTGTATTAAGTAACAACCGACAAAAATGCATTTTTAAATTAACGCTTTTCTGTGGTGCTTCTTCTGAGCCAGAGCAAACTTTTAGGCAAAAAAAATTTCGAAATGTATGTATTAATTTTGTTTGTTTTTTGATTTTGTTTATTCTCGAGACCTATTTAAGTATTGTCAAAAGAGAAAAGTCGCCCAAATTAAGTAGCAACCGACAAAAATGCATTTTTAAATTATCGCTTTTCTGTGGTGCTTCTTCTGACCCAGAGCAAACTTTTAGGCAAAAAAAAAATTTTTCGAAATGTATGTATTTATTCTGTTTGTTTTTTGAGTTTATTTATTCTCGAGACCTATTTAAGTATTGTCAAAAGAGAAAAGTCGCCCATATTAAGTAACAACCGACAAAAATGCATTTTTAAATTAACGCTTTTCTGTGGTGCTTCTTCTGAGCCAGAGCAAACTTTTAGGAAAAAAAAAATTCGAAATGTATGTACTAATTTTGTTTGTTTTTTGATTTTATTTATTCTCGAGACCTATTTAAGTATTGTCAAAAGAGAAAAGTCGCCCAAATTAAGTAACAACCGACAAAAATGCATTTTTAAATGAACGCTTTTCTGTGGTGCTTCTTCTGAGCCAGAGCAAACTTTTAGGCAAAAAAATTTCGAAATGTATGTATTAATTTTGTTTGTTTTTTGATTTTATTAATTTTCGAGACCTATTTAAGTATTGTCAAGAGAGAAAAGTTGCCCAAATTAAGGAACAACCGGAAAATGAATTTTTAAATTAACGCTTTTCTGTGTTGCTTCTAAAGAGTCAGAGCGAACTTTTAAGCAAAAAAAAATTTCGAAATGTATGTATTAATTTTGTTTGTTTTTTGATTTTATTCATTCTCGAGACTTATTTAAGTATTGTCAAGAGAGAAAAGTTGCCCAAATTAAGGAACAACCGAAAAATGAATTTTTAAATTAACGCTTTTCTATGGTGCTTCTTCTGAGCCAGAGCAAACTTTTAAGCAAATAAATTGCAAAATGTATACATTAATTTTGTTTGTTTTTTGAGTTTATTTATTCTCGAGATGTATTTAAGTATCATCAAAAGAACAACGTTGCCCAAAGTAACAACCGACACAAATGCATTTTTAAATTAACGCTTTTCTGTGTTGCTTCTTCTGAGTCAGAGCGAACTTTTAAGCAAAAAAAATTTCGAAATGTATGTATTAATTTTGTTTGTTTTTTGATTGTATTCATTCTCGAGACTTATTTAAGTATTGTCTTAATTCTTCTGAGCCAGAGTGAACTTTTAAGCAAAAAAAATTTCGAAATGTATATATTAATTTTGTTTGTTTTTTTTATTTTATGTATTCTCGAGACCTATTTAAGTGTTATCAAAAGACGAAAGTCGCCAAAATTAAGTAACAACCGACAAAAATGCATTTTTAAATTAACGCTTTTCTGTGGTGCTTCTTCTGAGCCAGAGCAAACTTTTAGGCAAAAAAATTTCGAAATGTACATATGTATTAATTTTGTTTGTTTTTTGATTTTATTAATTCTCGAGACCTATTTAAATATTATCAAGAGAGAAAAGTCACCCAAATTAAGTAACAACCGAAAAAATGCATTTTTAAATTAACGCTTTTCTGTATTGCTTCTTCTGAGCCAGAGCAAACTTTTAGGCAAAAAAAAATTTCGAAATGTATGTATTTATTTTGTTAGTTTTTTGATTTTGTTTATTCTCGAGACTTATTTAAGTATTGTCAAAAGAGAAAAGTCGCCCAAATTAAGGAACAACCGAAAAAATGAATTTTTAAATTAACGCTTTTCTGTGGTGCTTCTTCTGAGCCAGAGCAAACTTTTAGGCAAATGTATGTATTAATTTTGTTTGTTTTTTGATTTTATTTATTCTCGAGACCTATTTAAGTATTGTCAAAAGAGAAAAGTCGCCCAAATTAAGTAACAACCGACAAAAATGCATTTTTAAATTAACGCTTTATGTATTGCTTCTTCTGAGCCAGAGCAAACTTTTAGGCAAAAAAAATAATTTCGAAATGTATGTATTTATTCTGTTTGTTTTTTGATTTTATTTACTCTCAAGACCTATTTAAGTGTTATCAAAAGACGAAAGTCGCCCAAATTAAGTAACAACCGAAAAAATGCATTTTTAAATTAACGCTTTTCTGTATTGCTTCTTCTGAGCCAGAGCAAACTTTTAGGCAAAAAAAAATTTCGAAATGTATGTATTTATTTTGTTTGTTTTTTGATTTTGTTTATTCTCGAGACCTATTTAAGTATTGTCAAAAGAGAAAAGTCGCCCAAATTAAGTAACAACCGACAAAAATGCATTTTTAAATTAACGCTTTTCTGTATTAAGTAACAACCGACAAAAATGCATTTTTAAATTAACGCTTTTCTGTGGTGCTTCTTCTGAGCCAGAGCAAACTTTTAGGCAAAAAAATTTCGAAATGTATGTATTAATTTTGTTTGTTTTTTGATTTTGTTTATTCTCGAGACCTATTTAAGTATTGTCAAAAGAGAAAAGTCACCCAAATTAAGTAACAACCGAAAAAATGCATTTTTAAATTAACGCTTTTCTGTATTGCTTCTTCTGAGCCAGAGCAAACTTTTAGGCAAAAAAAAATTTCGAAATGTATGTATTTATTTTGTTTGTTTTTTGATTTTGTTTATTCTCGAGACCTATTTAAGTATTGTTAAAAGAGAAAAGTCGCCCAAATTAAGGAACAACCGAAAAAATGAATTTTTAAATTAACGCTTTTCTGTGGTGCTTCTTCTGAGCCAGAGCAAACTTTTAGGCAAATGTATGTATTAATTTTGTTTGTTTTTTGATTTTATTTATTCTCGAGACCTATTTAAGTATTGTCAAAAGAGAAAAGTCGCCCAAATTAAGTAACAACCGACAAAAATGCATTTTTAAATTAACGCTTTATGTATTGCTTCTTCTGAGCCAGAGCAAACTTTTAGGCAAAAAAAATAATTTCGAAATGTATGTATTTATTCTGTTTGTTTTTTGATTTTATTTACTCTCGAGACCTATTTAAGTGTTATCAAAAGACGAAAGTCGCCCAAATTAAGTAACAACCGAAAAAATGCATTTTTAAATTAACGCTTTTCTGTATTGCTTCTTCTGAGCCAGAGCAAACTTTTAGGCAAAAAAAAATTTCGAAATGTATGTATTTATTTTGTTTGTTTTTTGATTTTGTTTATTCTCGAGACCTATTTAAGTATTGTCAAAACAGAAAAGTCGCCCAAATTAAGTAACAACCGACAAAAATGCATTTTTAAATTAACGCTTTTCTGTATTAAGTAACAACCGACAAAAATGCATTTTTAAATTAACGCTTTTCTGTGGTGCTTCTTCTGAGCCAGAGCAAACTTTTAGGCAAAAAAAATTTCGAAATGTATGTATTAATTTTGTTTGTTTTTTGATTTTGTTTATTCTCGAGACCTATTTAAGTATTGTCAAAAGAGAAAAGTCGCCCAAATTAAGTAGCAACCGACAAAAATGCATTTTTAAATTATCGCTTTTCTGTGGTGCTTCTTCTGACCCAGAGCAAACTTTTAGGCAAAAAAAAAATTTTTCGAAATGTATGTATTTATTCTGTTTGTTTTTTGAGTTTATTTATTCTCGAGACCTATTTAAGTATTGTCAAAAGAGAAAAGTCGCCCATATTAAGTAACAACCGACAAAAATGCATTTTTAAATTAACGCTTTTCTGTGGTGCTTCTTCTGAGCCAGAGCAAACTTTTAGGAAAAAAAAATTCGAAATGTATGTACTAATTTTGTTTGTTTTTTGATTTTATTTATTCTCGAGACCTATTTAAGTATTGTCAAAAGAGAAAAGTCGCCCAAATTAAGTAACAACCGACAAAAATGCATTTTTAAATGAACGCTTTTCTGTGGTGCTTCTTCTGAGCCAGAGCAAACTTTTAGGCAAAAAAATTTCGAAATGTATGTATTAATTTTGTTTGTTTTTTGATTTTATTAATTTTCGAGACCTATTTAAGTATTGTCAAGAGAGAAAAGTTGCCCAAATTAAGGAACAACCGAAAAATGAATTTTTAAATTAACGCTTTTCTGTGTTGCTTCTTCTGAGTCAGAGCGAACTTTTAAGCAAAAAAAATTTCGAAATGTATGTATTAATTTTGTTTGTTTTTTGATTTTATTCATTCTCGAGACTTATTTAAGTATTGTCTTAATTCTTCTGAGCCAGAGTGAACTTTTAAGCAAAAAAAAATTTCGAAATGTATATATTAATTTTGTTTGTTTTTTTTATTTTATGTATTCTCGAGACCTATTTAAGTGTTATCAAAAGACGAAAGTCGCCAAAATTAAGTAACAACCGACAAAAATGCATTTTTAAATAAACGCTTTTCTGTGGTGCTTCTTCTGAGCCAGAGCGAACTTTTAAGCAAAAAAAAAATTGCAAAATGTATGTATTTATTTGGTTTGTTTTTTGATTTTATTTATTCTCGAGACCTATTTAAGTATTGTCAAGAGAGAAAAGTTGCCCAAATTAAGGAACAACCGAAAAATGAATTTTTAAATTAACGCTTTTCTATGGTGCTTCTTCTGAGCCAGAGCAAACTTTTAAGCAAATAAATTGCAAAATGTATACATTAATTTTGTTTGTTTTTTGAGTTTATTTATTCTCGAGATGTATTTAAGTATCATCAAAAGAACAACGTTGCCCAAAGTAACAACCGACACAAATGCATTTTTAAATTAACGCTTTTCTGTGTTGCTTCTTCTGAGTCAGAGCGAACTTTTAAGCAAAAAAAATTTCGAAATGTATGTATTAATTTTGTTTGTTTTTTGATTGTATTCATTCTCGAGACTTATTTAAGTATTGTCTTAATTCTTCTGAGCCAGAGTGAACTTTTAAGCAAAAAAAAATTTCGAAATGTATATATTAATTTTGTTTGTTTTTTTTATTTTATGTATTCTCGAGACCTATTTAAGTGTTATCAAAAGACGAAAGTCGCAAAAATTAAGTAACAACCGACAAAAATGCATTTTTAAATTAACGCTTTTCTGTGTTGCTTCTTCTGAGCCAGAGCGAACTTTTAAGCAAAAAAAAATTGCAAAATGTATGTATTTATTTTGTTTGTTTTTTGATTTTATTTATTCTCGAGACCTATTTAAGTGTTATCAAAAGACGAAAGTCGCCCAAATTAAGTAACAACCGAATAAAATGCATTTTTAAATTAACGCTTTTCTGTGTTGCTTCCTCTGAGCCAGAGCGAACTTTTAAGCAATAAAAAATTGCAAAATGTAAGTATTTATTTTGTTTGTTTTTATTTATTTATTCTTTTATTTATTCTCGAGACCTATTTAAGTGTTATCAAAACACGAAAGTCGCCCAAATTAAGTAACAACCGAAAAAAATGCATTTTTAAATTTACGCTTTTCTGTATTGCTTCTTCTGAGCCAGAGCAAACTTTTAGGAAAAAAAAATTTGGAAATGTATGTATTAATTTTGTTTGTTTTTTGATTTTATTTATTCTCGAGACCTATTTAAGTATTATCAAAATAGAAAAGAAAAGCATTTTTAAATTAACGCTTTTCTGTGGTGCTTCTTCTGAGCCAGAGCAAACTTTTAGGCAAAAAAATTTCGAAATGTACATATGTATTAATTTTGTTTGTTTTTTGATTTTATTAATTCTCGAGACCTATTTAAATATTATCAAGAGAGAAAAGTCACCCAAATTAAGTAACAACCGACAAAAATGCATTTTTAAATTAACGCTTTTCTGTGGTGCTTCTTCTGAGCCAGAGCAAACTTTTAGGCAAAAAAAATTCGAAATGTATGTATTAATTTTGTTTGTTTTTTGATTTTATTAATTCTCGAGACCGTTTAAGTATTACCAAGAGAGAAAAGTTGCCCAAATTAAGGAACAACCGAAAAAATGAATTTTTAAATTAACGCTTTTCTGTGGTGCTTCTTCTGAGCCAGAGCAAACTTTTAGGCAAATGTATGTATTAATTTTGTTTGTTTTTTGATTTTATTTATTCTCGAGACCTATTTAAGTATTGTCAAAAGAGAAAAGTCGCCCAAATTAAGTAACAACCGACAAAAATGCATTTTTAAATTAACGCTTTATGTATTGCTTCTTCTGAGCCAGAGCAAACTTTTAGGCAAAAAAAATAATTTCGAAATGTATGTATTTATTCTGTTTGTTTTTTGATTTTATTTACTCTCGAGACCTATTTAAGTGTTATCAAAAGACGAAAGTCGCCCAAATTAAGTAACAACCGACAAAAATGCATTTTTAAATTAACGCTTTTCTGTATTAAGTAACAACCGGCAAAAATGCATTTTTAAATTAACGCTTTTCTGTGGTGCTTCTTCTGAGCCAGAGCAAACTTTTAGGCAAAAAAAATTTCGAAATGTATGTATTAATTTTGTTTGTTTTTTGATTTTGTTTATTCTCGAGACCTATTTAAGTATTGTCAAAAGAGAAAAGTCGCCCAAATTAAGTAGCAACCGACAAAAATGCATTTTTAAATTATCGCTTTTCTGTGGTGCTTCTTCTGACCCAGAGCAAACTTTTAGGCAAAAAAAAAAATTTTCGAAATGTATGTATTTATTCTGTTTGTTTTTTGAGTTTATTTATTCTCGAGACCTATTTAAGTATTGTCAAAAGCGAAAAGTCGCCCATATTAAGTAACAACCGACAAAAATGCATTTTTAAATTAACGCTTTTCTGTGGTGCTTCTTCTGAGCCAGAGCAAACTTTTAGGCAAAAAAAAAATTCGAAATGTATGTACTAATTTTGTTTGTTTTTTTATTTTATTTATTCTCGAGACCTATTTAAGTATTGTCAAAAGAGAAAAGTCGCCCAAATTAAGTAACAACCGACAAAAATGCATTTTTAAATTAACGCTTTTCTGTGGTGCTTCTTCTGAGCCAGAGCAAACTTTTAGGCAAAAAAATTTCGAAATGTATGTATTAATTTTGTTTGTTTTTTGATTTTATTTACTCTCGAGACCTATTTAAGTGTTATCAAAAGACGAAAGTCGCCCAAATTAAGTAACAACCGAAAAAATGCATTTTTAAATTAACGCTTTTCTGTATTGCTTCTTCTGAGCCAGAGCAAACTTTTAGGCAAAAAAAAATTTCGAAATGTATGTATTTATTTTGTTTGTTTTTTGATTTTGTTTATTCTCGAGACCTATTTAATTATTGTCAAAAGAGAAAAGTCGCCCAAATTAAGTAACAACCGACAAAAATGCATTTTTAAATTAACGCTTTTCTGTATTAAGTAACAACCGACAAAAATGCATTTTTAAATTAACGCTTTTCTGTGGTGCTTCTTCTGAGCCAGAGCAAACTTTTAGGCAAAAAAAATTTCGAAATGTATGTATTAATTTTGTTTGTTTTTTGATTTTGTTTATTCTCGAGACCTATTTAAGTATTGTCAAAAGAGAAAAGTCGCCCAAATTAAGTAGCAACCGACAAAAATGCATTTTTAAATTATCGCTTTTCTGTGGTGCTTCTTCTGACCCAGAGCAAACTTTTAGGCAAAAAAAAAATTTTTCGAAATGTATGTATTTATTCTGTTTGTTTTTTGAGTTTATTTATTCTCGAGACCTATTTAAGTATTGTCAAAAGAGAAAAGTCGCCCATATTAAGTAACAACCGACAAAAATGCATTTTTAAATTAACGCTTTTCTGTGGTGCTTCTTCTGAGCCAGAGCAAACTTTTAGGCAAAAAAAAAATTCGAAATGTATGTACTAATTTTGTTTGTTTTTTGATTTTATTTATTCTCGAGACCTATTTAAGTATTGTCAAAAGAGAAAAGTCGCCCAAATTAAGTAACAACCGACAAAAATGCATTTTTAAATTAACGCTTTTCTGTGGTGCTTCTTCTGAGCCAGAGCGAACTTTTAAGCAAAAAAAAAAATTGCAAAATGTATGTATTTATTTGGTTTGTTTTTTGATTTTATTTATTCTCGAGACCTATTTAAGTGTTATCAAAAAACGAAAGTCGCCCAAATTAAGTAACAACCGAAAAAATGCATTTTTAAATTAACGCTTTTCTGTGTTGCTTCTTCTGAGCCAGAGCGAACTTTTAAGCAAAAAAAAATTGCAAAATGTATGTATTTATTTTGTTTGTTTTTTGATTTTATTTATTCTCGAGACCTATTTAAGTGTTATCAAAAGACGAAAGTCGCCCAAATTAAGTAACAACCGAATAAAATGCATTTTTAAATTAACGCCTTTCTGTGTTGCTTCTTCTGAGCCAGAGCGAACTTTTAAGCAATAAAAAATTGCAAAATGTAAGTATTTATTTTGTTTTTTTTTTATTTTATTTATTCTCGAGACCTTTTTAAGTGTTATCAAAAGACGAAATCGCCCAAATAAAGTGACAACCGAAAAAAATGCATTTTTAAATTAACGCTTTTCTGTGTTGCTTCTTCTGAGTCAGAGCGAACTTTTAAGCAAAAAAATTTTGAAATGTATGTATTAATTTTGTTTGTTTTTATTTATTTATTCTTTTATTTATTCTCGAGACCTATTTAAGTGTTATCAAAACACGAAAGTCGCCCAAATTAAGTAACAACCGAAAAAAATGCATTTTTAAATTTACGCTTTTCTGTATTGCTTCTTCTGAGCCAGAGCAAAAAAAAATTTCGAAATGTATGTATTTATTTTGTTTGTTTTTTGATTTTGTTTATTCTCGAAACCTATTTAAGTATTGTCAAAAGAGAAAAGTCGCCCAAATCAAGTAACAACCGACAAAAATGCATTTTTAAATTAACGCTATTCTGTGGTGCTTCTTCTGAGCCAGAGCAAACTTTTAGGAAAAAAAATTTGGAAATGTATGTATTAATTTTGTTTGTTTTTTGATTTTATTTATTCTCGAGACCTATTTAAGTATTATCAAAAGAGAAAAGAAAAGCATTTTTAAATTAACGCTTTTCTGTGGTGCTTCTTCTGAGCCAGAGCAAACTTTTAGGCAAAAAAATTTCGAAATGTACATATGTATTAATTTTGTTTGTTTTTTGATTTTATTAATTCTCGAGACCTATTTAAATATTATCAAGAGAGAAAAGTCACCCAAATTAAGTAACAACCGACAAAAATGCATTTTTAAATTAACGCTTTTCTGTGGTGCTTCTTCTGAGCCAGAGCAAACTTTTAGGAAAAAAAATTTGGAAATGTATGTATTAATTTTGTTTGTTTTTTGATTTTATTAATTCTTGAGACCTATTTAAGTATTGTCAAAAGAGAAAAGTTGCCCAAATTAAGGAACAACCGAAAAAATGAATTTTTAAATTAACGCTCTTTTGTGGTGCTTCTTCTGAGCCAGAGCAAACTTTTCGGCAAAAAAAAATTTCGAAATGTATGTATTTATTTTGTTTGTTTTTTGATTTTGTTTATTCTCGAAACCTATTTAAGTATTGTCAAAAGAGAAAAGTCGCCCAAATCAAGTAACAACCGACAAAAATGCATTTTTAAATTAACGCTTTTCTGTATTGCTTCTTCTGAGCCAGAGCAAAATTTTAGGTAAAAAAAAATTTCGAAATGTATGTATTTATTCTGTTTGTTTTTTGATTTTATTTATTCGCGAGACCTATTTAGGTATTGTCAAAAGAGAAAAGTCGCCCAAATTAAGTAGCAACCGACAAAAATGCATTTTTAAATTAACGCTTTTCTGTGGTGCTTCTTCTGAGCCAGAGCAAAATTTTAGGCAAAAAAATTTCGAAATGTACATATGTATTAATTTTGTTTGTTTTTTGATTTTATTTATTCGCGAGACCTATTTAGGTATTGTCAAAAGAGAAAAGTCGCCCAAATTAAGTAACAACCGACAAAAATGCATTTTTAAATTAACGCTTTTCTGTATTGCTTCTTCTGAGCCAGAGCAAACTTATAGGCAAAAAAAAATTTCGAAATGTATGTAGTTATTCTGTTTGTTTTTTGATTTTATTTATTCGCGAGACCTATTTAAGTATTGTCACAAGAAAAAAGTCGCCCAAATTAATTAACAACCGACAAAAATGCATTTTAAAATTAACGCTTTTCTGTGGTGCTTCTTCTGAGCCAGAGCAAACTTTTAGGGAAAAAAAATTTCGAAATGTATGTATTAATTTTGCTTGTTTTTTTATTTTATTTATTCTCGAGACCTATTTAAGTATTGTCAAAAGAGAAAAGTCGCCCAAATTAAGTAACAACCGAAAAAAATTAATTTTTAAATTAAGGCTTTTCTGTGGTGCTTCTTCTGAGCCAGAGCGAACTTTTAAGCAAAAAAAATTGCAAAACGTATATATTTTTTTTTTTAGTTTTTTGATTTTATTTATTCTCGGGACATATTTAAGTATTATCAAACGAGAAAAGTCGCCCAAATTAAGTAACAACCGAAAAAATGCATTTTTAAATTAACGCTTTTCTGTGGTGCTTCTTCTGAGCCAGAGCGAACATTTAAGCAAAAAAATTGCAAAACGTATATAATGTTTTTTTGTTTTTGATTTTATTTATTCTTAAGACCTATTTAAGTATTATCAAAAGAGAAAAGTGGCCTAAATTAAGTAACAACCGAAAAAATGCATTTTTAAATAACCGCTTTTCTGTGGCGCAAAACCTATACAATATACCAATATATTGTTTCTTTTTTTGTTTTTGATTTTATTTATTCTCGAGACCTATCTAAGTATTATCAAAAGAGAAAAGTTGCCCAAATTAAGCAACAAGCGAAAAATTGCATATTTAAATTAACGGTTTTCTGTGGTGATTCTTCTGAGCCAGAGCGAATATTTAGGAAAAAAAAATTGCAAAATGTATATATTAATTTTGTTTGTTTTTTATTTTATTTATTCTCGAGACCTATTTAAGTATTATCAAAAGAGAAAAGTCGCCCAAATTAAGTAGCAACCGAAAAAATTTAATTTTTAAATTAACGCTTTTCTGTGGTGATTCTTCTCAGCCAAAGCGAACATTTAAGCAAAAAAAAATTGCAAAATATATACTTATATTAATTTTGTTTGTTTTTTGATTTTATTTATTATCGAGACCTACTTACGTATTATCAAAAGAGAAAAGTCGCCCAAATTAAGTAACAACCGAAAAAATTTAATTTTTAAATTAACGCTTTTCTGTGATGCTTCTTCTGAGCCAGAGCGAACTTTTAAGCAAAAAAAATTGCAATATGTATACATTAATTTTGTTTGTTTTTTGATTTTATTTATTCTTGAGACCTATTTAAGTATTATCAAAAGAGAAAAGTCGCCCAAATTAACTAACAACCGAAAAAATTTAATTTTTAAATTAACGCTTTTCTGTGATGCTTCTTCTGAGCCAGAGCGAACTTTTAAGCAAAAAAAATTGCAATACGTATATATTGTTTTTTTTTTGTTTTTTGGTTTTATTTATTCTCGAGGCATATTTAAGAATTGTCAAAAGAGAAAAGTCGCCCAAATTAAGTAACAACCGAAAAAATGCATTTTTAAATTAACGCTTGTCTGTGGTGCTTCTTCTGAGCCAGAGGGAACTTTTAAGCAAAAAAATTGCAAAACGTATATGTGTTTTTTTGTTTTTGATTTTATTTATTCTTAAGACCTATTTAAGTATTATCAAAAGAGAAAAGTCGCCCAAATTAAGTAACAACCAAAAAAATTCATTTTTAAAGTAACGCTTTTCTGTGGTGCTTCTTCTGAGCCAGAGCGAACTTTTAAGCAAAACAAATTGCAAAATGTATACATTAATTTTGTTTGTTTTTGATTTTATTTATTCTCGAGACCTATTTATGTATTATCAAAAGGAAAAGTCGCCCAAATTAAGTAACAAGCGAAAAAAATGCGTATATAAATTAACGCTTTTCTGTAGTGCGTCTTCTGAGCCAGAGCGAACTTTTAAGCAAAAAAAAAATTGCAAAATGTATATATTAATTTGTTTGTTTTTTTACTTTATTTATTCTCGAGATCTATTTAAGTATTATCAAAAGAGAAAAGTCGCCCAAATTAAGTAACAACCAAAAAAATTCATTTTTAAAGTAACGCTTTTCTGTAGTGCTTCTTCTGAGCCAGAACGAACTTTTAAGCAAAACAAATTGCAAAACGTATATATTATTTTTTTTTGTTTTTGATTTTATTTATTCTCGAGACCTATTTAAGTATTATCAAAAGAGAAAAGTCGCCCAAATTAAGTAACAACCGAAAAAATTTAATTTTTAAATTAACGCTTTTCTGTGGAAATTCTTCTGAACCAGAGCGAACATTTAAGCAAAAAAAAAATTGCAAAATATATACATATATTAATTTTGTTTGTTTTTTGATTTTATTTATTCTCGAGACCTACTTAAGTATTATCAAATGAGAAAAGTCGCCCAAATTAAGCAACAACCGTAAATGCATTTTTAAATTAACGCTTTTCTGTGGTGCTTCTTCTGAGCCAGAACAAACTTTTAAGCAAAAAAAATGGAAAATGTATGTATTAATTTTGTTTGTTTTTTGATTTTATTCATTATCGAACCTATTTATGTATTACCAAAAGAGAAAAGACGCCAAAATTAAGTAACAACCGAAAAAATGCATTTTTAAATTACGCATTTCTGTAGTGCTTCTTCTGAGCCAGAGCGAACTTTTAAGCAAAAAAAATTGCAAAATGTATATATTAATTTTGTGTGTTTTTTGATTTTATTTATTCTCGAGACCTATTTAATTATTATCAAACGAGAAAAGTAGCCTAAATTTAGTAACAACCGAAAAAATGCATTTTTATATTAACGCTTTTCTGTGGTGCTTCTTCTGAGCCAGAACGAACTTTTAAGCAAAACAAATTGCAAAACGTATATATTATTTTTTTTTTTGTTTTTGATTTTATTTATTCTCGAGACCTATTTAAGTATTATCAAAAGAGAAAAGTCGCCCAAATTAAGTAACAACCGAAAAAATTTAATTTTTAAATTAACGCTTTTCTGTGGAAATTCTTCTGAACCAGAGCGAAAATTTAAGCAAAAAAAAAATTTCAAAATATATACATATATTAATTTTGTTTGTTTTTTGATTTTATTTATTCTCGAGACCTACTTAAGTATTATCAAATGAGAAAAGTCGCCCAAATTAAGCAACAACCGTAAATGCATTTTTAAATTAACGCTTTTCTGTGGTGCTTCTTCTGAGCCAGAACAAACTTTTAAGCAAAAAAAATGGAAAATGTATGTATTAATTTTGTTTGTTTTTTGATTTTATTCATTATCGAACCTATTTATGTATTACCAAAAGAGAAAAGACGCCAAAATTAAGTAACAACCGAAAAAATGCATTTTTAAATTACGCATTTCTGTAGTGCTTCTTCTCAGCCAGAGCGAACTTTTAAGCAAAAAAAATTGCAAAATGTATATATTAATTTTGTGTGTTTTTTGATTTTATTTATTCTCGAGACCTATTTAAGTATTATCAAAAGAGAAAAGTAGCCCAAATTTAGTAACAACCGAAAAAATGCATTTTTATATTAACGCTTTTCTGTGGTGCTTCTTCTGAGCCAGAACGAACTTTTAAGCAAAACAAATTGCAAAACGCATATTATTTTTTTTTTGGTTTTTGATTTTATTTATTCTCGAGACCTATTTAAGTATTATCAAAAGAGAAAAGTCGCCCAAATTAAGTAACAACCGAAAAAATTTAATTTTTAAATTAACGCTTTTCTGTGATGCTTCTTCTGAGCCAGAGCGAACTTTTAAGCAAAAAAATTGCAAAACGTATATATTGTTTTTTTTTTGTTTTTTGGTTTTGTTTATTCTCGGGACATATTTAAGAATTGTCAAAAGAGAAAAGTCGCCCAAATTAAGTAACAACCGAAAAAATGCATTTTTAAATTAACGCTTGTCTGTGGTGCTTCTTCTGAGCCAGAGCGAACTTTTAAGCAAAAAAATTGCAAAACGTATATGTGTTTTTTTTGTTTTTGATTTTATTTATTCTTAAGACCTATTTAAGTATTATCAAAAGAGAAAAGTCGCCCAAATTAAGTAACAACCAAAAAAAAATCATTTTTAAAGTAACGCTTTTCTGTGGTGCTTCTTCTGAGCCAGAGCGAACTTTTAAGCAAAACAAATTGCAAAATGTATACATTAATTTTGTTTGTTTTTGATTTTATTTATTCTCGAGACCTATTTATGTATTATCAAAAGGAAAAGTCGCCCAAATTAAGTAACAAGCGAAAAAAATGCGTATATAAATTAACGCTTTTCTGTAGTGCGTCTTCTGAGCCAGAGCGAACTTTTAAGCAAAAAAAAAATTGCAAAATGTATATATTAATTTGTTTGTTTTTTTACTTTATTTATTCTCGAGATCTATTTAAGTATTATCAAAAGAGAAAAGTCGCCCAAATTAAGTAACAACCAAAAAAATTCATTTTTAAAGTAACGCTTTTCTGTAGTGCTTCTTCTGAGCCAGAACGAACTTTTAAGCAAAACAAATTGCAAAACGCATATTATTTTTTTTTTGGTTTTTGATTTTATTTATTCTCGAGACCTATTTAAGTATTATCAAAAGAGAAAAGTCGCCCAAATTAAGTAACAACCGAAAAAATTTAATTTTTAAATTAACGCTTTTCTGTGATGCTTCTTCTGAGCCAGAGCGAACTTTTAAGCAAAAAAATTGCAAAACGTATATATTGTTTTTTTTTTGTTTTTTGGTTTTGTTTATTCTCGGGACATATTTAAGAATTGTCAAAAGAGAAAAGTCGCCCAAATTAAGTAACAACCGAAAAAATGCATTTTTAAATTAACGCTTGTCTGTGGTGCTTCTTCTGAGCCAGAGCGAACTTTTAAGCAAAAAAATTGCAAAACGTATATGTGTTTTTTTTGTTTTTGATTTTATTTATTCTTAAGACCTATTTAAGTATTATCAAAAGAGAAAAGTCGCCCAAATTAAGTAACAACCAAAAAAAAATCATTTTTAAAGTAACGCTTTTCTGTGGTGCTTCTTCTGAGCCAGAGCGAACTTTTAAGCAAAACAAATTGCAAAATGTATACATTAATTTTGTTTGTTTTTGATTTTATTCATTATCGAACCTATTTATGTATTACCAAAAGAGAAAAGACGCCAAAATTAAGTAACAACCGAAAAAATGCATTTTTAAATTACGCATTTCTGTAGTGCTTCTTCTGAGCCAGAGCGAACTTTTAAGCAAAAAAAATTGCAAAATGTATATATTAATTTTGTGTGTTTTTTGATTTTATTTATTCTCGAGACCTATTTAAGTATTATCAAACGAGAAAAGTAGCCTAAATTTAGTAACAACCGAAAAAATGCATTTTTATATTAACGCTTTTCTGTGGTGCTTCTTCTGAGCCAGAACGAACTTTTAAGAAAAACAAATTGCAAAACGTATATATTATTTTTTTTTTGTTTTTGATTTTATTTATTCTCGAGACCTATTTAAGTATTATCAAAAGAGAAAAGTCGCCCAAATTAAGTAACAACCGAAAAAATTTAATTTTTAAATTAACGCTTTTCTGTGGAAATTCTTCTGAACCAGAGCGAACATTTAAGCAAAAAAAAAATTGCAAAATATGTACATATATTAATTTTGTTTGTTTTTTAATTTTATTTATTCTCGAGACCTACTTACGTATTATCAAACGAGAAAAGTAGCCTAAATTTAGTAACAACCGAAAAAATGCATTTTTATATTAACGCTTTTCTGTGGTGCTTCTTCTGAGCCAGAACGAACTTTTAAGAAAAACAAATTGCAAAACGTATATATTATTTTTTTTTTGTTTTTGATTTTATTTATTCTCGAGACCTATTTAAGTATTGTCAAAAGAGAAAAGTTGCCCAAATTAAGGAACAACCGAAAAAATGAATTTTTAAATTAACGCTCTTTTGTGGTGCTTCTTCTGAGCCAGAACAAACTTTTAAGCAAAAAAAATGGAAAATGTATGTATTAATTTTGTTTGTTTTTTGATTTTATTCATTATCGAACCTATTTATGTATTACCAAAAGAGAAAAGACGCCAAAATTAAGTAACAACCGAAAAAATGCATTTTTAAATTACGCATTTCTGTAGTGCTTCTTCTGAGCCAGAGCGAACTTTTAAGCAAAAAAAATTGCAAAATGTATATATTAATTTTGTGTGTTTTTTGATTTTATTTATTCTCGAGACCTATTTAAGTATTATCAAACGAGAAAAGTAGCCTAAATTTAGTAACAACCGAAAAAATGCATTTTTATATTAACGCTTTTCTGTGGTGCTTCTTCTGAGCCAGAACGAACTTTTAAGAAAAACAAATTGCAAAACGTATATATTATTTTTTTTTTTTGTTTTTGATTTTATTTATTCTCGAGACCTATTTAAGTATTGTCAAAAGAGAAAAGTTGCCCAAATTAAGGAACAACCGAAAAAATGAATTTTTAAATTAACGCTCTTTTGTGGTGCTTCTTCTGAGCCAGAGCAAACTTTTCGGCAAAAAAAAATTTCGAAATGTATGTATTTATTTTGTTTGTTTTTTGATTTTGTTTATTCTCGAAACCTATTTAAGTATTGTCAAAAGAGAAAAGTCGCCCAAATCAAGTAACAACCGACAAAAATGCATTTTTAAATTAACGCTTTTCTGTATTGCTTCTTCTGAGCCAGAGCAAAATTTTAGGTAAAAAAAAATTTCGAAATGTATGTATTTATTCTGTTTGTTTTTTGATTTTATTTATTCGCGAGACCTATTTAGGTATTGTCAAAAGAGAAAAGTCGCCCAAATTAAGTAGCAACCGACAAAAATGCATTTTTAAATTAACGCTTTTCTGTGGTGCTTCTTCTGAGCCAGAGCAAAATTTTAGGCAAAAAAATTTCGAAATGTACATATGTATTAATTTTGTTTGTTTTTTGATTTTATTTATTCGCGAGACCTATTTAGGTATTGTCAAAAGAGAAAAGTCGCCCAAATTAAGTAACAACCGACAAAAATGCATTTTTAAATTAACGCTTTTCTGTATTGCTTCTTCTGAGCCAGAGCAAACTTATAGGCAAAAAAAAATTTCGAAATGTATGTAGTTATTCTGTTTGTTTTTTGATTTTATTTATTCGCGAGACCTATTTAAGTATTGTCACAAGAAAAAAGTCGCCCAAATTAATTAACAACCGACAAAAATGCATTTTAAAATTAACGCTTTTCTGTGGTGCTTCTTCTGAGCCAGAGCAAACTTTTAGGGAAAAAAAAATTCGAAATGTATGTATTAATTTTGCTTGTTTTTTTATTTTATTTATTCTCGAGACCTATTTAAGTATTGTCAAAAGAGAAAAGTCGCCCAAATTAAGTAACAACCGAAAAAAATTAATTTTTAAATTAAGGCTTTTCTGTGGTGCTTCTTCTGAGCCAGAGCGAACTTTTAAGCAAAAAAAATTGCAAAACGTATATATTTTTTTTTAGTTTTTTGATTTTATTTATTCTCGGGACATATTTAAGTATTATCAAACGAGAAAAGTCGCCCAAATTAAGTAACAACCGAAAAAATGCATTTTTAAATTAACGCTTTTCTGTGGTGCTTCTTCTGAGCCAGAGCGAACATTTAAGCAAAAAAATTGCAAAACGTATATAATGTTTTTTTGTTTTTGATTTTATTTATTCTTAAGACCTATTTAAGTATTATCAAAAGAGAAAAGTGGCCTAAATTAAGTAACAACCGAAAAAATGCATTTTTAAATAACCGCTTTTCTGTGGCGCAAAACGTATACAATATACCAATATATTGTTTCTTTTTTTGTTTTTGATTTTATTTATTCTCGAGACCTATCTAAGTATTATCAAAAGAGAAAAGTTGCCCAAATTAAGCAACAAGCGAAAAATTTCATATTTAAATTAACGGTTTTCTGTGGTGATTCTTCTGAGCCAGAGCGAATATTTAGGAAAAAAAAATTGCAAAATGTATATATTAATTTTGTTTGTTTTTTATTTTATTTATTCTCGAGACCTATTTAAGTATTATCAAAAGAGAAAAGTCGCCCAAATTAACTAACAACCGAAAAAATTTAATTTTTAAATTAACGCTTTTCTGTGATGCTTCTTCTGAGCCAGAGCGAACTTTTAAGCAAAAAAAATTGCAATACGTATATATTGTTTTTTTTTTGTTTTTTGGTTTTATTTATTCTCGAGGCATATTTAAGAATTGTCAAAAGAGAAAAGTCGCCCAAATTAAGTAACAACCGAAAAAATGCATTTTTAAATTAACGCTTGTCTGTGGTGCTTCTTCTGAGCCAGAGGGAACTTTTAAGCAAAAAAATTGCAAAACGTATATGTGTTTTTTTGTTTTTGATTTTATTTATTCTTAAGACCTATTTAAGTATTATCAAAAGAGAAAAGTCGCCCAAATTAAGTAACAACCAAAAAAATTCATTTTTAAAGTAACGCTTTTCTGTGGTGCTTCTTCTGAGCCAGAGCGAACTTTTAAGCAAAACAAATTGCAAAATGTATACATTAATTTTGTTTGTTTTTGATTTTATTTATTCTCGAGACCTATTTATGTATTATCAAAAGGAAAAGTCGCCCAAATTAAGTAACAAGCGAAAAAAATGCGTATATAAATTAACGCTTTTCTGTAGTGCGTCTTCTGAGCCAGAGCGAACTTTTAAGCAAAAAAAAATTGCAAAATGTATATATTAATTTGTTTGTTTTTTTACTTTATTTATTCTCGAGATCTATTTAAGTATTATCAAAAGAGAAAAGTCGCCCAAATTAAGTAACAACCAAAAAAATTCATTTTTAAAGTAACGCTTTTCTGTAGTGCTTCTTCTGAGCCAGAACGAACTTTTAAGCAAAACAAATTGCAAAACGTATATATTATTTTTTTTTGTTTTTGATTTTATTTATTCTCGAGACCTATTTAAGTATTATCAAAAGAGAAAAGTCGCCCAAATTAAGTAACAACCGAAAAAATTTAATTTTTAAATTAACGCTTTTCTGTGGAAATTCTTCTGAACCAGAGCGAACATTTAAGCAAAAAAAAAATTGCAAAATATATACATATATTAATTTTGTTTGTTTTTTGATTTTATTTATTCTCGAGACCTACTTAAGTATTATCAAATGAGAAAAGTCGCCCAAATTAAGCAACAACCGTAAATGCATTTTTAAATTAACGCTTTTCTGTGGTGCTTCTTCTGAGCCAGAACAAACTTTTAAGCAAAAAAAAATGGAAAATGTATGTATTAATTTTGTTTGTTTTTTGATTTTATTCATTATCGAACCTATTTATGTATTACCAAAAGAGAAAAGACGCCAAAATTAAGTAACAACCGAAAAAATGCATTTTTAAATTACGCATTTCTGTAGTGCTTCTTCTGAGCCAGAGCGAACTTTTAAGCAAAAAAAATTGCAAAATGTATATATTAATTTTGTGTGTTTTTTGATTTTATTTATTCTCGAGACCTATTTAATTATTATCAAACGAGAAAAGTAGCCTAAATTTAGTAACAACCGAAAAAATGCATTTTTATATTAACGCTTTTCTGTGGTGCTTCTTCTGAGCCAGAACGAACTTTTAAGCAAAACAAATTGCAAAACGCATATTATTTTTTTTTTTGGTTTTTGATTTTATTTATTCTCGAGACCTATTTAAGTATTATCAAAAGAGAAAAGTCGCCCAAATTAAGTAACAACCGAAAAAATTTAATTTTTAAATTAACGCTTTTCTGTGATGCTTCTTCTGAGCCAGAGCGAACTTTTAAGCAAAAAAATTGCAAAACGTATATATTGTTTTTTTTTTGTTTTTTGGTTTTGTTTGTTCTCGGGACATATTTAAGAATTGTCAAAAGAGAAAAGTCGCCCAAATTAAGTAACAACCGAAAAAATGCATTTTTAAATTAACGCTTGTCTGTGGTGCTTCTTCTGAGCCAGAGCGAACTTTTAAGCAAAAAAATTGCAAAACGTATATGTGTTTTTTTTGTTTTTGATTTTATTTATTCTTAAGACCTATTTAAGTATTATCAAAAGAGAAAAGTCGCCCAAATTAAGTAACAACCAAAAAAAATCATTTTTAAAGTAACGCTTTTCTGTGGTGCTTCTTCTGAGCCAGAGCGAACTTTTAAGCAAAACAAATTGCAAAATGTATACATTAATTTTGTTTGTTTTTGATTTTATTTATTCTCGAGACCTATTTATGTATTATCAAAAGGAAAAGTCGCCCAAATTAAGTAAGAAGCGAAAAAAATGCGTATAGAAATTAACGCTTTTCTGTAGTGCGTCTTCTGAGCCAGAGCGAACTTTTAAGCAAAAAAAAAATTGCAAAATGTATATATTAATTTGTTTGTTTTTTTACTTTATTTATTCTCGAGATCTATTTAAGTATTATCAAAAGAGAAAAGTCGCCCAAATTAAGTAACAACCAAAAAAATTCATTTTTAAAGTAACGCTTTTCTGTAGTGCTTCTTCTGAGCCAGAACGAACTTTTAAGCAAAACAAATTGCAAAACGTATATATTATTTTTTTTGTTTTTGATTTTATTTATTCTCGAGACCTATTTAAGTATTATCAAAAGAGAAAAGTCGCCCAAATTAAGTAACAACCGAAAAAATTTAATTTTTAAATTAACGCTTTTCTGTGGAAATTCTTCTGAACCAGAGCGAACATTTAAGCAAAAAAAAAATTGCAAAATATATACATATATTAATTTTGTTTGTTTTTTGATTTTATTTATTCTCGAGACCTACTTAAGTATTATCAAATGAGAAAAATCGCCCAAATTAAGCAACAACCGTAAATGCATTTTTAAATTAACGCTTTTCTGTGGTGCTTCTTCTGAGCCAGAACAAACTTTTAAGCAAAAAAAATGGAAAATGTATGTATTAATTTTGTTTGTTTTTTGATTTTATTCATTATCGAACCTATTTATGTATTACCAAAAGAGAAAAGACGCCAAAATTAAGTAACAACCGAAAAAATGCATTTTTAAATTACGCATTTCTGTAGTGCTTCTTCTGAGCCAGAGCGAACTTTTAAGCAAAAAAAATTGCAAAATGTATATATTAATTTTGTGTGTTTTTTGATTTTATTTATTCTCGAGACCTATTTAAGTATTATCAAACGAGAAAAGTAGCCTAAATTTAGTAACAACCGAAAAAATGCATTTTTATATTAACGCTTTTCTGTGGTGCTTCTTCTGAGCCAGAACGAACTTTTAAGAAAAACAAATTGCAAAACGTATATATTATTTTTTTTTTTGTTTTTGATTTTATTTATTCTCGAGACCTATTTAAGTATTATCAAAAGAGAAAAGTCGCCCAAATTAAGTAACAACCGAAAAAATTTAATTTTTAAATTAACGCTTTTCTGTGGAAATTCTTCTGAACCAGAGCGAACATTTAAGCAAAAAAAAAAATTGCAAAATATGTACATATATTAATTTTGTTTGTTTTTTAATTTTATTTATTCTCGAGACCTACTTAAGTATTATCAAATGAGAAAAGTCGCCCAAATTAAGCAACAACCGTAAATGCATTTTTAAATTAACGCTTTTCTGTGGTGCTTCGTCTGAGCCAGAACAAACTTTTAAGCAAAAAAAATGGAAAATGTATGTATTAATTTTGTTTGTTTTTTGATTTTATTCATTATCGAACCTATTTATGTATTACCAAAAGAGAAAAGACGCCAAAATTAAGTAACAACCGAAAAAATGCATTTTTAAATTACGCATTTCTGTAGTGCTTCTTCTGAGCCAGAGCGAACTTTTAAGCAAAAAAAATTGCGAAATGTATATATTAATTTTGTGTGTTTTTTGATTTTATTTATTCTCGAGACCTATTTAAGTATTATCAAAAGAGAAAAGTAGCCCAAATTTAGTAACAACCGAAAAAATGCATTTTTATATTAACGCTTTTCTGTGGTGCTTCTTCTGAGCCAGAACGAACTTTTAAGCAAAACAAATTGCAAAACGTATATTATTTTTTTTTTGGTTTTTGATTTTATTTATTCTCGAGACCTATTTAAGTATTATCAAAAGAGAAAAGTCGCCCAAATTAAGTAACAACCGAAAAAATTTAATTTTTAAATTAACGCTTTTCTGTGGTGCTTCTTCTGAGCCAGAGCAAACTTTTAAGCATAAAAAAAATGGAAAATGTATGTATTAATTTTGTTTGTTTTTTGATTTTATTTATTATCGAGACCTATTTATGTATTATCAAAAGAGAAAAGTCGACCAAATTAAGTAAAAAGAGAAAAAATGCATATTTAAATTAACGCTTTTCTGTGGTGCTTCTTCTGAGCCAGAGCGAACTTTTAAGCAAAAAAAAAAATGGAAAATGTATGTATTAATTTTGTTTTTTTTTTATTTTATTTATTCTCAAGACCTATTGAAGTATTATCAAAAGAAAAAAGTCGCCCAAATTAAGCAACAACCGAAAATGCATTTTTAAATTAACGCGTTTTTTTAGTGATTCTTGTGAGCTAGAGCGAATATTTAAGCAAAAAAATTGCAAAATGTATACATTAATTTTGTTTGTTTTTATTTTATTTATTCTCGAGATCTACTTAAGTATTATCAAAAGAGAAAAGTCGCCCAAATTAAGTAACAACCGAAAAAATGCATTTTTAAATTAACGCTTTTCTGTGGTGCTTCTTCTGAGCCAGAGCGAACTTTTAAGCAAAGAAAAATTGCAATATGTATACATTAATTTTGTTTGTTTTTTGATTTTATTTATTCTTGAGACCTATTTAACTATTATCAAAAGAGAAAACTCGCCCAAATTAAGTAACAAGAGAAAAAATGCATATTTAAATTTGATTTTATTTATTCTCGAGACCTATTTAAGTATTATCAAAAGAGAAAAGTCGCCCAAATTAAGTAACAACCGAAAAAATTTAATTTTTAAATTAACGCTTTTCTGTGATGCTTCTTCTGAGCCAGAGCGAACTTTTAAGCAAAAAAAATTGCAAAACGTATATATTGTTTTTTTTGTTTTTTGGTTTTATTTATTCTCGAGACATATTTAAAAATTGTCAAAAGAGAAAAGAGAAAAGAGAAAAGAGCGAACTTTTAAGCAAAAAAATTGCAAAACGTATATGTGTTTTTTTTTTGTTTTTGATTTTATTTATTCTTAAGACCTATTTAAGTATTATCAAAAGAGAAAAGTCGCCCAAATTAAGAAACAACCAAAAAAATTCATTTTTAAAGTAACGCTTTTGTGTGGTGCTTCTTCTGAGCCAGAGCTAACTTTTAAGCAAAACAAATTGCAAAACGTATATATTATTATTTTGTTTTTGTTTTTGATTTTATTTATTCTCGAGACCTATTTAAGTATTATCAAAAGGAAAAGTCACCCAAATTAAGTAACAAGCGAAAAAAATGCGTATATAAATTAACGCTTTTCTGTAGTGCGTCTTCTGAGCCAGAGCGAACTTTTAAGCAAAAAAAAAAATTGCAAAATGTATATATTAATTTGTTTGTTTTTTTACTTTATTTATTCTCGAGATCTATTTAAGTATTATCAAAAGAGAAAAGTCGCCCAAATTAAGTAACAACCAAAAAAATTCATTTTTAAAGTAACGCTTTCTGTGTGGTGCTTCTTCTGAGCCAGAACGAACTTTTAAGCAAAACAAATTGCAAAACGTATATATTATTTTTTTTTTGTTTTTGATTTTATTTATTCTCGAGACCTATTTAAGTATTATCAAAAGAGAAAAGTCGCCCAAATTAAGTAACAACCGAAAAAATTTAATTTTTAAATTAACGCTTTTCTGTGGTAATTCTTCTGAACCAGAGCGAACATTTAAGCCAAAAAAAAAATTGCAAAATATATACATATATTAATTTTGTTTGTTTTTTGATTTTATTTATTCTCGAGACCTACTTAAGTATTATCAAATGAGAAAAGTCGCCCAAATTAAGCAACAACCGAAAAAATGCATTTTTAAGTTAACGGTTTTCTGTGGTGCTTCTTCTGAGCCAGAGCGAACTTTTAAGCAAAAAAAATAGCTAAATGTATATATTAATTTGGTTTGTTTTTTTATTTTATTTATTCTCGAGACCTATTTAAGTATTATTAAAAGAGAAAAGTCGCCCAAATTAAGTAACAACCGAAAAAAAATCATTTTTAAATTAACGCTTTTCTGTGGTGCTTCTTCTAAGCCAGAGCAAACTTTTAAGCACAAAAAAATTCTCGAGACCTACTTAAGTATTATCAAAAGAAAAAAGTCGCCCAAATTAAGCAGCAACCGTAAATGCATTTTTAAATTAACGCTTTTCTGTGGTGCTTCTTCTGAGCCAGAACAAACTTTTAAGCAAAAAAAATGGAAAATGTATGTATTAATTTTGTTTGTTTTTTGATTTTATTCATTATCGAACCTATTTATGTATTACTAAAAGAGAAAAGACGCCAAAATTAAGTAACAACCGAAAAAATGCATTTTTAAATTACGCATTTCTGTAGTGCTTCTTCTGAGCCAGAGCGAACTTTTAAGCAAAAAAAAATTGCAAAATGTATATATTAATTTTGTGTGTTTTTTGATTTTATTTATTCTCGAGACCTATTTAAGTATTATCAAAAGAGAAAAGTAGCCCAAATTTAGTAACAACCGAAAAAATTAATTTTTAAATTAACGCTTTTCTGTGATGCTTCTTCTGAGCCAGAGCGAACTTTTAAGCAAAAAAATTGCAAAACGTATATATTGTTTTTTTTTTGTTTTTTGGTTTTGTTTATTCTCGGGACATATTTAAGAATTGTCAAAAGAGAAAAGTCGCCCAAATTAAGTAACAACCGATAAAATGCATTTTTAAATTAACGCTTTTCTGTGGTGCTTCTTCTGAGCCAGAGCAAACTTTTAAGCATAAAAAAATGGAAATTTATGTATTAATTTTGTTTGTTTTTTGATTTTATTTATTATCGAGACCTATTTATGTATTATCAAAAGAGAAAAGTCGACCAAATTAAGCAACAACCGAAAATGCATTTTTAAATTAACGCTTTCTTTTAGTGATTCTTGTGAGCCAGAGCGAACATTTAAGCAAAAAAATTGCAAAATGTATACATTAATTTTGTTTGTTTTTATTTTATTTATTCTCGAGATCTACTTGAGTATTATCAAAAGAGAAAAGTCGCCCAAATTAAGTAACAACCGAAAAAATGCATTTTTAAATTAACGCTTTTCTTTGGTGCTTCTTCTGAGCCAGAGCGAACTTTTAAGCAAAAAAAATTGCAATATGTATACATTAATTTTGTTTGTTTTTTGATTTTATTTATTCTTGAGACCTATTAACTATTATCAAAAGAGAAAAGTCGCCCAAATTAAGTAACAAGAGAAAAAATGCATATTTAAATTAACTCTTTTTTGTGGTGATTCTTGTGAGCCAGAGCGAACATTTAAACAAAAAAAATTGCAAAATGTATACATTAATTTGTTTGTTTTTTATTTTATTTATTCTCGAGACCTACTTACGTACTATCAAAAGAGAAAAGTCGCCCAAATTAAGTAACAAACAAAAAAATGCATTTTTAAATTAACGCTTTTCTGTGGTGCTTCTTCTGAGCCAGAGCGAACTTTTAAGCAAAAAAAAATGCAATATGTATACATTAATTTTGTTTGTTTTTTGATTTTATTTATTCTTGAGACCTATTTAACTATTATCAAAAGAGAAAACTCGCCCAAATTAAGTAACAAGAGAAAAAATGCATATTTAAATTTGATTTTATTTATTCTCGAGACCTATTTAAGTATTATCAAAAGAGAAAAGTCGCCCAAATTAAGTAACAACCGAAAAAATTTAATTTTTAAATTAACGCTTTTCTGTGATGCTTCTTCTGAGCCAGAGCGAACTTTTAAGCAAAAAAAATTGCAAAACGTATATATTGTTTTTTTTTGTTTTTTGGTTTTATTTATTCTCGAGACATATTTAAAAATTGTCAAAAGAGAAAAGAGAAAAGAGCGAACTTTTAAGCAAAAAAATTGCAAAACGTATATGTGTTTTTTTTTTTTGTTTTTGATTTTATTTATTCTTAAGACCTATTTAAGTATTATCAAAAGAGAAAAGTCGCCCAAATTAAGAAAAAACCAAAAAAATTCATTTTTAAAGTAACGCTTTTGTGTGGTGCTTCTTCTGAGCCAGAGCTAACTTTTAAGCAAAACAAATTGCAAAACGTATATATTATTATTTTGTTTTTGTTTTTGATTTTATTTATTCTCGAGACCTATTTAAGTATTATCAAAAGGAAAAGTCGCCCAAATTAAGTAACAAGCGAAAAAAATGCGTATATAAATTAACGCTTTTCTGTAGTGCGTCTTCTGAGCCAGAGCGAACTTTTAAGCAACAAAAAAATTGCAAAATGTATATATTAATTTGTTTGTTTTTTTACTTTATTTATTCTCGAGATCTATTTAAGTATTATCAAAAGAGAAAAGTCGCCCAAATTAAGTAACAACCAAAAAAATTCATTTTTAAATTAACGCTTTTCTGTGGTGCTTCTTCTGAGCCAGAACGAACTTTTAAGCAAAACAAATTGCAAAACGTATATATTATTTTTTTTTGTTTTTGATTTTATTTATTCTCGAGACCTATTAAGTTTTATCAAAAGAGAAAAGTCGCCCAAATTAAGTAACAACCGAAAAAATTTAATTTTTAAATTAACGCTTTTCTGTGGTAATTCTTCTGAACCAGAGCGAACATTTAAGCAAAAAAAAATTGCAAAATATATACATATATTAATTTTGTTTGTTTTTTGATTTTATTTATTCTCGAGACCTACTTAAGTATTATCAAATGAGAAAAGTCGCTCAAATTAAGCAACAACCGAAAAAATGCATATTTAAATTAACTCTTTTTTGTGGTGATTCTTGTGAGCCAGAGCGAACATTTAAACAAAAAAAATTGCAAAATGTATACATTAATTTGTTTGTTTTTTATTTTATTTATTCTCGAGACCTACTTACGTACTATCAAAAGAGAAAAGTCGCCCAAATTAAGTAACAAACAAAAAAATGCATTTTTAAATTAACGCTTTTCTGTGGTGCTTCTTCTGAGCCAGAGCGAACTTTTAAGCAAAAAAAAATGCAATATGTATACATTAATTTTGTTTGTTTTTTGATTTTATTTATTCTTGAGACCTATTTAACTATTATCAAAAGAGAAAACTCGCCCAAATTAAGTAACAAGAGAAAAAATGCATATTTAAATTTGATTTTATTTATTCTCGAGACCTATTTAAGTATTATCAAAAGAGAAAAGTCGCCCAAATTAAGTAACAACCGAAAAAATTTAATTTTTAAATTAACGCTTTTCTGTGATGCTTCTTCTGAGCCAGAGCGAACTTTTAAGCAAAAAAAATTGCAAAACGTATATATTGTTTTTTTTTTGTTTTTTGGTTTTATTTATTCTCGAGACATATTTAAAAATTGTCAAAAGAGAAAAGAGAAAAGAGCGAACTTTTAAGCAAAAAAATTGCAAAACGTATATGTGTTTTTTTTTTTTGTTTTTGATTTTATTTATTCTTAAGACCTATTTAAGTATTATCAAAAGAGAAAAGTCGCCCAAATTAAGAAACAACCAAAAAAATTCATTTTTAAAGTAACGCTTTTGTGTGGTGCTTCTTCTGAGCCAGAGCTAACTTTTAAGCAAAACAAATTGCAAAACGTATATATTATTATTTTGTTTTTGTTTTTGATTTTATTTATTCTCGAGACCTATTTAAGTATTATCAAAAGGAAAAGTCGCCCAAATTAAGTAACAAGCGAAAAAAATGCGTATATAAATTAACGCTTTTCTGTAGTGCGTCTTCTGAGCCAGAGCGAACTTTTAAGCAACAAAAAAATTGCAAAATGTATATATTAATTTGTTTGTTTTTTTACTTTATTTATTCTCGAGATCTATTTAAGTATTATCAAAAGAGAAAAGTCGCCCAAATTAAGTAACAACCAAAAAAATTCATTTTTAAATTAACGCTTTTCTGTGGTGCTTCTTCTGAGCCAGAACGAACTTTTAAGCAAAACAAATTGCAAAACGTATATATTATTTTTTTTTGTTTTTGATTTTATTTATTCTCGAGACCTATTAAGTTTTATCAAAAGAGAAAAGTCGCCCAAATTAAGTAACAACCGAAAAAATTTAATTTTTAAATTAACGCTTTTCTGTGGTAATTCTTCTGAACCAGAGCGAACATTTAAGCAAAAAAAAATTGCAAAATATATACATATATTAATTTTGTTTGTTTTTTGATTTTATTTATTCTCGAGACCTACTTAAGTATTATCAAATGAGAAAAGTCGCTCAAATTAAGCAACAACCGAAAAAATGCATTTTTAAGTTAACGGTTTTCTGTGGTGCTTCTTCTGAGCCAGAGCGAACTTTTAAGCAAAAAAAATTGCTAAATGTATATATTAATTTGGTTTGGTTTTTTATTTTATTTATTCTCGAGACCTATTTAAGTATTATTAAAAGAGAAAAGTCGCCCAAATTAAGTAACAACCGAAAAAAAATCATTTTTAAATTAACGCTTTTCTGTGGTGCTTCTTCTAAGCCAGAGCAAACTTTTAAGCACAAAAAAATTCTCGAGACCTACTTAAGTATTATCAAAAGAAAAAAGTCGCCCAAATTAAGCAACAACCGTAAATGCATTTTTAAATTAACGCTTTTCTGTGGTGCTTCTTCTGAGCCAGAACAAACTTTTAAGCAAAAAAAATGGAAAATGTATGTATTAATTTTGTTTGTTTTTTGATTTTATTCATTATCGAACCTATTTATGTATTACTAAAAGAGAAAAGACGCCAAAATTAAGTAACAACCGAAAAAATGCATTTTTAAATTACGCATTTCTGTAGTGCTTCTTCTGAGCCAGAGCGAACTTTTAAGCAAAAAAAATTGCAAAATGTATATATTAATTTTGTGTGTTTTTTGATTTTATTTATTCTCGAGACCTATTTAAGTATTATCAAAAGAGAAAAGTAGCCCAAATTTAGTAACAACCGAAAAAATGCATTTTTATATTAACGCTTTTCTGTGGTGCTTCTTCTGAGCCAGAACGAACTTTTAAGCAAAACAAATTGCAAAACGTATATATTATTTTTTTTTTGGTTTTTGATTTTATTTATTCTCGAGACCTATTTAAGTATTATCAAAAGAGAAAAGTCGCCCAAATTAAGTAACAACCGAAAAATTTAATTTTTAAATTAACGCTTTTCTGTGATGCTTCTTCTGAGCCAGAGCGAACTTTTAAGCAAAAAAATTGCAAAACGTATATATTGTTTTTTTTTTGTTTTTTGGTTTTGTTTATTCTCGGGACATATTTAAGAATTGTCAAAAGAGAAAAGTCGCCCAAATTAAGTAACAACCTATAAAATGCATTTTTAAATTAACGCTTTTCTGTGGTGCTTCTTCTGAGCCAGAGCGAACTTTTAAGCAAAAAAATTGCAAAACGTATACATATACTGTTTTTTTTGTTTTTGATTTTATTTATTCTCAAGACCTATTGAAGTATTATCAAAAGAGAAAAGTCGCCCAAATTAAGCAACAACCGAAAATGCATTTTTAAATTAACGCTTTTTTTTAGTGATTCTTGTGAGCCAGAGCGAACATTTAAGCAAAAAAATTGCAAAATGTATACATTAATTTTGTTTGTTTTTATTTTATTTATTCTCGAGATCTACTTAAGTATTATCAAAAGAGAAAAGTCGCCCAAATTAAGTAACAACCGAAAAAATGCATTTTTAAATTAACGCTTTTCTGTGGTGCTCCTTCTGAGCCAGAGCGAACTTTTAAGCAAAAAAATTGCAAAACGTATATATTGTTTTTTTTTTTGTTTTTTGGTTTTGTTTATTCTCGGGACATATTTAAGAATTGTCAAAAGAGAAAAGTCGCCCAAATTAAGTAACAACCTATAAAATGCATTTTTAAATTAACGCTTTTCTGTGGTGCTTCTTCTGAGCCAGAGCGAACTTTTAAGCAAAAAAATTGCAAAACGTATACATATACTGTTTTTTTTGTTTTTGATTTTATTTATTCTCAAGACCTATTGAAGTATTATCAAAAGAGAAAAGTCGCCCAAATTAAGCAACAACCGAAAATGCATTTTTAAATTAACGCTTTTTTTTAGTGATTCTTGTGAGCCAGAGCGAACATTTAAGCAAAAAAATTGCAAAATGTATACATTAATTTTGTTTGTTTTTATTTTATTTATTCTCGAGATCTACTTAAGTATTATCAAAAGAGAAAAGTCGCCCAAATTAAGTAACAACCGAAAAAATGCATTTTTAAATTAACGCTTTTCTGTGGTGCTCCTTCTGAGCCAGAGCGAACTTTTAAGCAAAAAAATTGCAAAACGTATATATTGTTTTTTTTTTGTTTTTTGGTTTTGTTTATTCTCGGGACATATTTAAGAATTGTCAAAAGAGAAAAGTCGCCCAAATTAAGTAACAACCTATAAAATGCATTTTTAAATTAACGCTTTTCTGTGGTGCTTCTTCTGAGCCAGAGCGAACTTTTAAGCAAAAAAAATTGCAAAACGTATATACTGTTTTTTTTGTTTTTGATTTTATTTATTCTCAAGACCTATTGAAGTATTATCAAAAGAGAAAAGTCGCCCAAATTAAGCAACAACCGAAAATGCATTTTTAAATTAACGCTTTTCTGTGGTGCTTCTTCTGAGCCAGAGCAAACTTTTAAGCATAAAAAAATTGGAAAATGTATGTATTAATTTTGTTTGTTTTTTGATTTTATTTATTATCGAGACCTATTTATGTATTATCAAAAGAGAAAAGTCGACCAAATTAAGTAAAAAGAGAAAAAATGCATATTTAAATTAACGCTTTTCTGTGGTGCTTCTTCTGAGCCAGAGCGAACTTTTAAGCAAAAAAAAATGGAAAATGTATGTATTAATTTTGTTTTTTTTTATTTTATTTATTCTCAAGACCTATTGAAGTATTATCAAAAGAGAAAAGTCGCCCAAATTAAGCAACAACCGAAAATGCATTTTTAAATTAACGCTTTTTTTTAGTGATTCTTGTGAGCCAGAGCGAACATTTAAGCAAAAAAATTGCAAAATGTATACATTAATTTTGTTTGTTTTTATTTTATTTATTCTCGAGATCTACTTAAGTATTATCAAAAGAGAAAAGTCGCCCAAATTAAGTAACAACCGAAAAAATGCATTTTTAAATTAACGCTTTTCTGTGGTGCTCCTTCTGAGCCAGAGCGAACTTTTAAGCAAAAAAATTGCAAAACGTATATATTGTTTTTTTTTGTTTTTTGGTTTTGTTTATTCTCGGGACATATTTAAGAATTGTCAAAAGAGAAAAGTCGCCCAAATTAAGTAACAACCTATAAAATGCATTTTTAAATTAACGCTTTTCTGTGGTGCTTCTTCTGAGCCAGAGCGAACTTTTAAGCAAAAAAAATTGCAAAACGTATATACTGTTTTTTTTGTTTTTGATTTTATTTATTCTCAAGACCTATTGAAGTATTATCAAAAGAGAAAAGTCGCCCAAATTAAGCAACAACCGAAAATGCATTTTTAAATTAACGCTTTTCTGTGGTGCTTCTTCTGAGCCAGAGCAAACTTTTAAGCATAAAAAAATTGGAAAATGTATGTATTAATTTTGTTTGTTTTTTGATTTTATTTATTATCGAGACCTATTTATGTATTATCAAAAGAGAAAAGTCGACCAAATTAAGTAAAAAGAGTAAAAATGCTTATTTAAATTAACGCTTTTCTGTGGTGCTTCTTCTGAGCCAGAGCGAACTTTTAAGCAAAAAAAAATGGAAAATGTATGTATTAATTTTGTTTTTTTTTATTTTATTTATTCTCAAGACCTATTGAAGTATTATCAAAAGAGAAAAGTCGCCCAAATTAAGCAACAACCGAAAATGCATTTTTAAATTAACGCTTTTTTTTAGTGATTCTTGTGAGCCAGAGCGAACATTTAAGCAAAAAAATTGCAAAATGTATACATTAATTTTGTTTGTTTTTATTTTATTTATTCTCGAGATCTACTTAAGTATTATCAAAAGAGAAAAGTCGCCCAAATTAAGTAACAACCGAAAAAATGCATTTTTAAATTAACGCTTTTCTGTGGTGCTTCTTCTGAACCAGAGCGAACATTTAAGCAAAAAAAAAATTGCAAAATATATACATATATTAATTTTGTTTGTTTTTTGATTTTATTTATTCTCGAGACCTACTTAAGTATTATCAAATGAGAAAAGTCGCCCAAATTAAGCAACAACCGAAAAAATGCATTTTTAAGTTAACGGTTTTCTGTGGTGCTTTTTCTGAGCCAGAGCGAACTTTTAAGCAAAAAAAATAGCTAAATGTATATATTAATTTGGTTTGTTTTTTTATTTTATTTATTCTCGAGACCTATTTAAGTATTATTAAAAGAGAAAAGTCGCCCAAATTAAGTAACAACCGAAAAAAAATCATTTTTAAATTAACGCTTTTCTGTGGTGCTTCTTCTAAGCCAGAGCAAACTTTTAAGCACAAAAAAATTCTCGAGACCTACTTAAGTATTATCAAAAGAAAAAAGTCGCCCAAATTAAGCAGCAACCGTAAATGCATTTTTAAATTAACGCTTTTCTGTGGTGCTTCTTCTGAGCCAGAACAAACTTTTAAGCAAAAAAAAATGGAAAATGTATGTATTAATTTTGTTTGTTTTTTGATTTTATTCATTATCGAACCTATTTAAGTATTATCAAAAGAGAAAAGTAGCCCAAATTTAGTAACAACCGAAAAAATGCATTTTTATATTAACGCTTTTCTGTGGTGCTTCTTCTGAGCCAGAACGAACTTTTAAGCAAAACAAATTGCAAAACGTATATATTATTTTTTTTTTGGTTTTTGATTTTATTTATTCTCGAGACCTATTTAAGTATTATCAAAAGAGAAAAGTCGCCCAAATTAAGTAACAACCGAAAAAATTTAATTTTTAAATTAACGCTTTTCTGTGATGCTTCTTCTGAGCCAGAGCGAACTTTTAAGCAACAAAATTGCAAAACGTATATATTGTTTTTTTTTTTTGTTTTTTGGTTTTGTTTATTCTCGGGACATATTTAAGAATTGTCAAAAGAGAAAAGTCGCCCAAATTAAGTAACAACCGATAAAATGCATTTTTAAATTAACGCTTTTCTGTGGTGCTTCTTCTGAGCCAGAGCAAACTTTTAAGCATAAAAAAATGGAAAATGTATGTATTAATTTTGTTTGTTTTTTGATTTTATTTATTATCGAGACCTATTTATGTATTATCAAAAGAGAAAAGTCGACCAAATTAAGCAACAACCGAAAATGCATTTTTAAATTAACGCTTTTTTTAAGTGATTCTTGTGAGCCAGAGCGAACATTTAAGCAAAAAAATTGCAAAATGTATACATTAATTTTGTTTGTTTTTTATTTTATTTATTCTCGAGACCTATTTAAGTATTATCAAAAGAGAAAAGTCGCCCAAATTAAGTAACAACCGAAAAAATTTAATTTTTAAATTAACGCTTTTCTGTGATGCTTCTTCTGAGCCAGAGCGAACTTTTAAGCAAAAAAAATTGCAAAACGTATATATTGTTTATTTTTGTTTTTTGGTTTTATTTATTCTCGAGACATATTTAAAAATTGTCAAAAGAGAAAAGAGAGAAGAGCGAACTTTTAAGCAAAAAAATTGCAAAACGTATATGTGTTTTTTTTTTTGTTTTTGATTTTATTTATTCTTAAGACCTATTTAAGTATTATCAAAAGAGAAAAGTCGCCCAAATTAAGAAACAACCAAAAAAATTCATTTTTAAAGTAACGCTTTTGTGTGGTGCTTCTTCTGAACCAGAGCTAACTTTTAAGCAAAACAAATTGCAAAACGTATATATTATTATTTTGTTTTTGTTTTTGATTTTATTTATTCTCGAGACCTATTTAAGTATTATCAAAAGGAAAAGTCGCCCAAATTAAGTAACAAGAGAAAAAATGCATATTTAAATTAACTCTTTTTTGTGGTGATTCTTGTGAGCCAGAGCGAACATTTAAGCAAAAAAAATTGCAAAATGTATACATTAATTTTGTTTGTTTTTTATTTTATTTATTCTCGAGACCTACTTACGTACTATCAAAAGAGAAAAGTCGCCCAAATTAAGTAACAACCAAAAAAATGCATTTTGAAATTAACGCTTTTCTCTGGTGGTTCTTCTGAGCCAGAGCGAACTTTTAAGCAAAAAAAAATTGCAATATGTATACATTAATTTTGTTTGTTTTTTGATTTTATTTATTCTTGAGACCTATTTAACTATTATCAAAAGAGAAAACTCGCCCAAATTAAGTAACAAGAGAAAAAATGCATATTTAAATTTGATTTTATTTATTCTCGAGACCTATTTAAGTATTATCAAAAGAGAAAAGTCGCCCAAATTAAGAAACAACCAAAAAAATTCATTTTTAAAGTAACGCTTTTGTGTGGTGCTTCTTCTGAACCAGAGCTAACTTTTAAGCAAAACAAATTGCAAAACGTATATATTATTATTTTGTTTTTGTTTTTGATTTTATTTATTCTCGAGACCTATTTAAGTATTATCAAAAGGAAAAGTCGCCCAAATTAAGTAACAAGCGAAAAAAATGCGTATATAAATTAACGCTTTTCTGTAGTGCGTCTTCTGAGCCAGAGCGAACTTTTAAGCAACAAAAAAATTGCAAAATGTATATATTAATTTGTTTGTTTTTTTACTTTATTTATTCTCGAGATCTATTTAAGTATTATCAAAAGAGAAAAGTCGCCCAAATTAAGTAACAACCAAAAAAATTCATTTTTAAAGTAACGCTTTCTGTGGTGCTTCTTCTGAGCCAGAACGAACTTTTAAGCAAAACAAATTGCAAAACGTATATATTATTTTTTTTTGTTTTTGATTTTATTTATTCTCGAGACCTATTTAAGTATTATCAAAAGAGAAAAGTCGCCCAAATTAAGTAACAACCGAAAAAATTTAATTTTTAAATTAACGCTTTTCTGTGGTAATTCTTCTGAACCAGAGCGAACATTTAAGCAAAAAAAAATTGCAAAATATATACATATATTAATTTTGTTTGTTTTTTGATTTTATTTATTCTCGAGACCTACTTAAGTATTATCAAATAAGAAAAGTCGCTCAAATTAAGCAACAACCGAAAAAATGCATTTTTATGTTAACGGTTTTCTGTGGTGCTTCTTCTGAGCCAGAGCGAACTTTTAAGCAAAAAAAATTGCTAAATGTATACATTAATTTGGTTTGGTTTTTTATTTTATTCATTCTCGAGACCTATTTAAGTATTATTAAAAGAGAAAAGTCGCCCAAATTAAGTAACAACCGAAAAAAAATCATTTTTAAATTAACGCTTTTCTGTGGTGCTTCTTCTAAGCCAGAGCAAACTTTTAAGCACAAAAAAATTCTCGAGACCTATTTAAGTATTACCAAAAGAAAAAAGTCGCCCAAATTAAGCAACAACCGTAAATGCATTTTTAAATTAACGCTTTTCTGTGGTGCTTCTTCTGAGCCAGAACAAACTTTTAAGCAAAAAAAATGGAAAATGTATGTATTAATTTTGTTTGTTTTTTGATTTTATTCATTATCGAACCTATTTATGTATTACTAAAAGAGAAAAGACGCCAAAATTAAGTAACAACCGAGAAAATGCATTTTTAAATTACGCATTTCTGTAGTGCTTCTTCTGAGCCAGAGCGAACTTTTAAGCAAAAAAAATTGCAAAATGTATATATTAATTTTGTGTGTTTTTTGATTTTATTTATTCTCGAGACCTATTTAAGTATTATCAAAAGAGAAAAGTAGCCCAAATTTAGTAACAACCGAAAAAATGCATTTTTATATTAACGCTTTTCTGTGGTGCTTCTTCTGAGCCAGAACGAACTTTTAAGCAAAACAAATTGCAAAACGTATATATTATTTTTTTTTTTGGTTTTTGATTTTATTTATTCTCGAGACCTATTTAAGTATTATCAAAAGAGAAAAGTCGCCCAAATTAAGTAACAACCGAAAAAATTTAATTTTTAAATTAACGCTTTTCTGTGATGCTTCTTCTGAGCCAGAGCGAACTTTTAAGCAAAAAAATTGCAAAACGTATATATTGTTTTTTTTTTTGTTTTTTGGTTTTGTTTATTCTCGGGACATATTTAAGAATTGTCAAAAGAGAAAAGTCGCCCAAATTAAGTAACAACCTATAAAATGCATTTTTAAATTAACGCTTTTCTGTGGTGCTTCTTCTGAGCCAGAGCGAACTTTTAAGCAAAAAAATTGCAAAACGTATATACTGTTTTTTTTGTTTTTGATTTTATTTATTCTCAAGACCTATTGAAGTATTATCAAAAGAGAAAAGTCGCCCAAATTAAGCAACAACCGAAAATGCATTTTTAAATTAACGCTTTTCTGTGGTGCTTCTTCTGAGCCAGAGCGAACTTTTAAGCAAAAAAAAAATGGAAAATGTATGTATTAATTTTGTTTTTTTTTTTATTTTATTTATTCTCAAGACCTATTGAAGTATTATCAAAAGAGAAAAGTCGCCCAAATTAAGCAACAACCGAAAATGCATTTTTAAATTAACGCTTTTTTTTAGTGATTCTTGTGAGCCAGAGCGAACATTTAAGCAAAAAAATTGCAAAATGTATACATTAATTTTGTTTGTTTTTATTTTATTTATTCTCGAGATCTACTTAAGTATTATCAAAAGAGAAAAGTCGCCCAAATTAAGTAACAACCGAAAAAATGCATTTTTAAATTAACGCTTTTCTGTGGTGCTTCTTCTGAGCCAGAGCGAACTTTTAAGCAAAAAAAAAATTGCAATATGTATACATTAATTTTGTTTGTTTTTTGATTTTATTTATTCTTGAGACCTATTAACTATTATCAAAAGAGAAAAGTCGCCCAAATTAAGTAACAAGAGAAAAAATGCATATTTAAATTAACTCTTTTTTGTGGTGATTCTTGTGAGCCAGAGCGAACATTTAAGCAAAAAAAATTGCAAAATGTATACATTAATTTTGTTTGTTTTTTATTTTATTTATTCTCGAGACCTACTTACGTACTATCAAAAGAGAAAAGTCGCCCAAATTAAGTAACAACCAAAAAAATGCATTTTTAAATTAACGCTTTTCTGTGGTGGTTCTTCTGAGCCAGAGCGAACTTTTAAGCAAAAAAAATTGCAATATGTATACATTAATTTTGTTTGTTTTTTGATTTTATTTATTCTTGAGACCTATTTAACTATTATCAAAAGAGAAAAGTCGCCCAAATTAAGTAACAACCAAAAAAATGCATTTTTAAATTAACGCTTTTCTGTGGTGCTTCTTCTGAGCCAGAGCGAACTTTTAAGCAAAAAAAAAAAATTGCAATATGTATACATTAATTTTGTTTGTTTTTTGATTTTATTTATTCTTGAGACCTATTAACTATTATCAAAAGAGAAAAGTCGCCCAAATTAAGTAACAAGAGAAAAATTGCATATTTAAATTAACTCTTTTTTGTGGTGATTCTTGTGAGCCAGAGCGAACATTTAAGCAAAAAAAATTGCAATATGTATACATTAATTTTGTTTGTTTTTTATTTTATTTATTCTCGAGACCTACTTACGTACTATCAAAAGAGAAAAGTCGCCCAAATTAAGTAACAACCAAAAAAATGCATTTTTAAATTAACGCTTTTCTGTGGTGATTCTTCTGAGCCAGAGCGAACTTTTAAGCAAAAAAAAATTGCAAAACGTATATATTGTTTTTTTTTGTTTTTTGGTTTTATTTATTCTCGAGGCATATTTAAGAATTGTCAAAAGAGAAAAGTCGCCCAAATTAAGTAACAACCGAAAAAATGCATTTTTAAATTAACGCTTGTCTGTGGTGCTTCTTCTGAGCCAGAGCGAACTTTTAAGCAACAAAAAAATTGCAAAATGTATATATTAATTTGGTTTGGTTTTTTATTTTATTTATTCTCGAGACCTATTTAAGTATTATTAAAAGAGAAAAGTCGCCCAAATTAAGTAACAACCGAAAAAAAATCATTTTTAAATTAACGCTTTTCTGTGGTGCTTCTTCTAAGCCAGAGCAAACTTTTAAGCACAAAAAAATTCTCGAGACCTACTTAAGTATTATCAAAAGAAAAAAGTCGCCCAAATTAAGCAACAACCGTAAATGTATTTTTAAATTAACGCTCTTCTGTGGTGCTTCTTCTGAGCCAGAACAAACTTTTAAGCAAAAAAAATGGAAAATGTATGTATTAATTTTGTTTGTTTTTTGATTTTATTCATTATCGAACCTATTTATATATTACTAAAAGAGAAAAGACGCCAAAATTAAGTAACAACCGAAAAAATTCATTTTTAAATTACGCATTTCTGTAGTGCTTCTTCTGAGCCAGAACGAACTTTTAAGCAAAACAAATTGCAAAACGTATATATTATTTTTTTTTTGGTTTTTGATTTTATTTATTCTCGAGACCTATTTAAGTATTATCAAAAGAGAAAAGTCGCCCAAATTAAGTAACAACCGAAAAAATTTAATTTTTAAATTAACGCTTTTCTGTGATGCTTCTTCTGAGCCAGAGCGAACTTTTAAGCAAAAAAATTGCAAAACGTATATATTGTTTTTTTTTTTTGTTTTTTTGGTTTTGTTTATTCTCGGGACATATTTAAGAATTGTCAAAAGAGAAAAGTCGCCCAAATTAAGTAACAACCTATAAAATGCATTTTTAAATTAACGCTTTTCTGTGGTGCTTCTTCTGAGCCAGAGCGAACTTTTAAGCAAAAAAATTGCAAAACGTGTATACTGTTTTTTTTGTTTTTGATTTTATTTATTCTCAAGACCTATTGAAGTATTATCAAAAGAGAAAAGTCGCCCAAATTAAGCAACAACCGAAAATGCATTTTTAAATTAACGCTTTTCTGTGGTGCTTCTTCTGAGCCAGAGCAAACTTTTAAGCATAAAAAAATTGGAAAATGTATGTATTAATTTTGTTTGTTTTTTGATTTTATTTATTATCGAGACCTATTTATGTATTATCAAAAGAGAAAAGTCGACCAAATTAAGTAAAAAGAGAAAAAATGCATATTTAAATTAACGCTTTTCTGTGGTGCTTCTTCTGAGCCAGAGCGAACTTTTAAGCAAAAAAAATGGAAAATGTATGTATTAATTTTGTTTTTTTTTATTTTATTTATTCTCAAGACCTATTGAAGTATTATCAAAAGAGAAAAGTCGCCCAAATTAAGCAACAACCGAAAATGCATTTTTAAATTAACGCTTTTTTTAGTGATTCTTGTGAGCCAGAGCGAACATTTAAGCAAAAAAATTGCAAAATGTATACATTAATTTTGTTTGTTTTTATTTTATTTATTCTCGAGATCTACTTAAGTATTATCAAAAGAGAAAAGTCGCCCAAATTAAGTAACAACCGAAAAAATGCATTTTTAAATTAACGCTTTTCTGTGGTGCTTCTTCTGAGCCAGAGCGAACTTTTAAGCAAAAAAAAATTGCAATATGTATACATTAATTTTGTTTGTTTTTTGATTTTATTTATTCTTGAGACCTATTAACTATTATCAAAAGAGAAAAGTCGCCCAAATTAAGTAACAAGAGAAAAAATGCATATTTAAATTAACTCTTTTTTGTGGTGATTCTTGTGAGCCAGAGCGAACATTTAAGCAAAAAAAATTGCAAAATGTATACATTAATTTTGTTTGTTTTTTATTTTATTTATTCTCGAGACCTACTTACGTACTATCAAAAGAGAAAAGTCGCCCAAATTAAGTAACAACCAAAAAAATGCATTTTTAAATTAACGCTTTTCTGTGGTGGTTCTTCTGAGCCAGAGCGAACTTTTAAGCAAAAAAAATTGCAATATGTATACATTAATTTTGTTTGTTTTTTGATTTTATTTATTCTTGAGACCTATTTAACTATTATCAAAAGAGAAAAGTCGCCCAAATTAAGTAACAACCAAAAAAATGCATTTTTAAATTAACGCTTTTCTGTGGTGCTTCTTCTGAGCCAGAGCGAACTTTTAAGCAAAAAAAAAATTGCAATATGTATACATTAATTTTGTTTGTTTTTTGATTTTATTTATTCTTGAGACCTATTAACTATTATCAAAAGAGAAAAGTCGCCCAAATTAAGTAACAAGAGAAAAAATGCATATTTAAATTAACTCTTTTTTGTGGTGATTCTTGTGAGCCAGAGCGAACATTTAAGCAAAAAAAATTGCAATATGTATACATTAATTTTGTTTGTTTTTTATTTTATTTATTCTCGAGACCTACTTACGTACTATCAAAAGAGAAAAGTCGCCCAAATTAAGTAACAACCAAAAAAATGCATTTTTAAATTAACGCTTTTCTGTGGTGATTCTTCTGAGCCAGAGCGAACTTTTAAGCAAAAAAAATTGCAATATGTATACATTAATTTTGTTTGTTTTTTGATTTTATTTATTCTTGAGACCTATTTAAGTATTATCAAAAGAGAAAAGTCGCCCAAATTAACTAACAACCGAAAAAATTTAATTTTTAAATTAACGCTTTTCTGTGATGCTTCTTCTGAGCCAGAGCGAACTTTTAAGCAAAAAAAAAATTGCAAAACGTATATATTGTTTTTTTTTTGTTTTTTGGTTTTATTTATTCTCGAGGCATATTTAAGAATTGTCAAAAGAGAAAAGTCGCCCAAATTAAGTAACAACCGAAAAAATGCATTTTTAAATTAACGCTTGTCTGTGGTGCTTCTTCTGAGCCAGAGCGAACTTTTAAGCAAAAAAATTGCAAAACGTATATGTGTTTTTTTTGTTTTTGATTTTATTTATTCTTAAGACCTATTTAAGTATTATCAAAAGAGAAAAGTCGCCCAAATTAAGTAACAACCAAAAAAATTCATTTTTAAAGTAACGCTTTTCTGTGGTGCTTCTTCTGAGCCAGAGCGAACTTTTAAGCAAAACAAATTGCAAAATGTATACATTAATTTTGTTTGTTTTTGATTTTATTTATTCTCGAGACCTATTTAAGTATTATCAAAAGGAAAAGTCGCCCAAATTAAGTAACAAGCGAAAAAAATGCGTATATAAATTAACGCTTTTCTGTAGTGCGTCTTCTGAGCCAGAGCGAACTTTTAAGCAAAAAAAAATTGCAAAATGTATATATTAATTTGTTTGTTTTTTTACTTTATTTATTCTCGAGATCTATTTAAGTATTATCAAAAGAGAAAAGTCGCCCAAATTAAGTAACAACCAAAAAAAATCATTTTTAAAGTAACGCTTTCTGTGGTGCTTCTTCTGAGCCAGAACGAACTTTTAAGCAAAACAAATTGCAAAACGTATATATTATTTTTTTTTTGTTTTTGATTTTATTTATTCTCGAGACCTATTTAAGTATTATCAAAAGAGAAAAGTCGCCCAAATTAAGTAACAACCGAAAAAATTTAATTTTTAAATTAACGCTTTTCTGTGGTAATTCTTCTGAACCAGAGCGAACATTTAAGCAAAAAAAAAATTGCAAAATATATACATATATTAATTTTGTTTGTTTTTTGATTTTATTTATTCTCGAGACCTACTTAAGTATTATCAAATGAGAAAAGTCGCCCAAATTAAGCAACAACCGAAAAAATGCATTTTTAAGTTAACGGTTTTCTGTGGTGCTTCTTCTGAGCCAGAGCGAACTTTTAAGCAAAAAAAATTGCAAAATGTATATATTAATTTGGTTTGTTTTTTTATTTTATTTATTCTCGAGACCTATTTAAGTATTATTAAAAGAGAAAAGTCGCCCAAATTAAGTAACAACCGAAAAAAAATCATTTTTAAATTAACGCTTTTCTGTGGTGCTTCTTCTAAGCCAGAGCAAACTTTTAAGCACAAAAAAATTCTCGAGACCTACTTAAGTATTATCAAAAGAAAAAAGTCGCCCAAATTAAGCAACAACCGTAAATGCATTTTTAAATTAACGCTTTTCTGTGGTGCTTCTTCTGAGCCAGAACAAACTTTTAAGCAAAAAAAATGGAAAATGTATGTATTAATTTTGTTTGTTTTTTTGATTTTATTCATTATCGAACCTATTTATGTATTACCAAAAGAGAAAAGACGCCAAAATTAAGTAACAACCGAAAAAATGCATTTTTAAATTACGCATTTCTGTAGTGCTTCTTCTGAGCCAGAGCGAACTTTTAAGAAAAAAAAATTGCAAAATGTATATATTAATTTTGTTTGTTTTTTGATTTTATTTATTCTCGAGACCTATTTAAGTATTATCAAAAGAGAAAAGTAGCCCAAATTTAGTAACAACCGAAAAAATTCATTTTTATATTAACGCTTTTCTGTGATGCTTCTTCTGAGCCAGAGCGAACTTTTAAGCAAAAAAATTGCAAAACGTATATATTGTTTTTTTTTTTCTTTTTTGGTTTTGTTTATTCTCGGGACATATTTAAGAATTGTCAAAAGAGAAAAGTCGCCCAAATTAAGTAACAACCGAAAAAATGCATTTTTTAAATTAACGCTTTTCTGGATGGAAAATGTATGTATTAATTTTGTTTTTTTTATTTTATTTATTCTCAAGACCTATTGAAGTATTATCAAAAGAGAAAAGTCGCCCAAATTAAGCAACAACCGAAAATGCATTTTTAAATTAACGCTTTTTTTTAATGATTCTTGTGAGCCAGAGCGAACATTTAAGCAAAAAAAATTGCAAAATGTATACATTAATTTTGTTTGTTTTTTGATTTTATTTATTCTTGAGACCTATTAACTATTATCAAAAGAGAAAAGTCGCCCAAATTAAGTAACAAGAGAAAAAATGCATATTTAAATTAACTCTTTTTTGTGGTGATTCTTGTGAGCCAGAGCGAACATTTAAGCAAAAAAAATTGCAAAATGTATACATTAATTTTGTTTGTTTTTTATTTTATTTATTCTCGAGACCTACTTACGTACTATCAAAAGAGAAAAGTCGCCCAAATTAAGTAACAATCAAAAAAATGCATTTTTAAATTAACGCTTTTCTGTGGTGGTTCTTCTGAGCCAGAGCGAACTTTTAAGCAAAAAAAAATTGCAATATGTATACATTAATTTTGTTTGCTTTTAGATTTTATTTATTCTTGAGACCTATTAACTATTATCAAAAGAGAAAACTCGCCCAAATTAAGTAACAAGAGAAAAAATGCATATTTAAATTTGATTTTATTTATTCTCGAGACCTATTTAAGTATTATCAAAAGAGAAAAGTCGCCCAAATTAAGTAACAACCGAAAAAAATTAATTTTTAAGTAACGCTTTTCTGTGGTGGTTCTTCTGAGCCAGAGCGAACTTTTAAGCAAAAAAAATTGCAAAACGTATATATTGTTTTTTTTTTGTTTTTTGGTTTATTTATTCTCGAGACATATTTAAAAATTGTCAAAAGAGAAAAGAGAAAAGAGCGAACTTTTAAGCAAAAAAATTGCAAAACGTATATGTGTTTTTTTTTGTTTTTGATTTTATTTATTCTTAAGACCTATTTAAGTATTATCAAAAGAGAAAAGTCGCCCAAATTAAGCAACAACCGAAAATGCATTTTTAAATTAACGCTTTTCTGTGGTGCTTCTTCTGAGCCAGAGCAAAATTTAAGCATAAAAAAAATGGAAAATGTATGTATTAATTTTTTTTGTTTTTGATTTTATTTATTATCGAGACCTATTTATGTATTATCAAAAGAGAAAAGTCGACCAAATTAAGTAAAAAGAGAAAAAATGCATATTTAAATTAACGCTTTTCTGTGGTGCTTCTTCTGAGCCAGAGCGAACTTTAAAGCAAAAAAAAAATGGAAAATGTATATATTAATTTTGTTTTTTTTTTTATTTTATTTATTCTCAAGACCTATTGAAGTATTATCAGAAGAGAAAAGTCGCCCAAATTAAGCAACAACCGAAAATGCATTTTTAAATTAACGCTTTTTTTAGTGATTCTTGTGAGCCAGAGCGAACATTTAAGCAAAAAAATTGCAAAATGTATACATTAATTTTGTTTGTTTTTATTTTATTTATTCTCGAGATCTACTTAAGTATTATCAAAAGAGAAAAGTCGCCCAAATTAAGTAACAACCGAAAAAATGCATTTTTAAATTAACGCTTTTCTGTGGTGCTTCTTCTGAGCCAGAGCGTACTTTTAAGCAAAAAAAATTGCAATATGTATACATTAATTTTGTTTGTTTTTTGATTTTATTTATTCTTGAGACCTATTAACTATTATCAAAAGAGAAAAGTTGCCCAAATTAAGTAACAAGAGAAAAAATGCATATTTAAATTAACTCTTTTTTGTGGTGATTCTTGTGAGCCAGAGCGAACATTTAAGCAAAAAAAATTGCAAAATGTATACATTAATTTTGTTTGTTTTTTATTTTATTTATTCTCGAGACCTACTTACGTACTATCAAAAGAGAAAAGTCGCCCAAATTAAGTAACAACCAAAAAAATGCATATTTAAATTAACGCTTTTCTGTGGTGCTTCTTCTGAGCCAGAGCGAACTTTTAAGCAAAAAAAAATGGAAAATGTATGTATTAATTTTGTTTTTTTTTTATTTTATTTATTCTCAAGACCTATTGAAGTATTATCAAAAGAGAAAAGTCGCCCAAATTAAGCAACAACCGAAAATGCATTTTTAAATTAACGCTTTTTTTAGTGATTCTTGTGAGCCAGAGCGAACATTTAAGCAAAAAAATTGCAAAATGTATACATTAATTTTGTTTGTTTTTATTTTATTTATTCTCGAGATCTACTTAAGTATTATCAAAAGAGAAAATTCGCCCAAATTAAGTAACAACCGAAAAATTTAATTTTTAGATTAACGCTTTTCTGTGGTGCTTCTTCTGAGCCAGAACGAACTTTTAAGCAAAACAAATTGCAAAACGTATATATTATTATTATTATTTTTTTTTGTTTTTGATTTTATTTATTCTCGAGACCTATTTAAGTATTATCAAAAGAGAAAAGTCGCCCAAATTAAGTAACAACCGAAAAAATTTAATTTTTAAATTAACGCTTTTCTGTGATGCTTCTTCTGAGCCAGAGCGAACTTTTAAACAAAAAAATTGCAAAACGTATATATTGTTTTTTTTTGTTTTTTGGTTTTGTTTATTCTCGGGACATATTAAAGAATTGTCAAAAGAGAAAAGTCGCCCAAATTAAGTAATAACCGAAAAAATGCATTTTTAAATTAACGCTTTTCTGTGGTGCTTCTTCTGAGCCAGAGCGAACTTTTAAGCAAAAAAATTGCAAAACGTATATACTGTTTTTTTTTTTGTTTTTGATTTTATTTATTCTCAAGACCTATTGAAGTATTATCAAAAGAGAAAAGTCGCCCAAATTAAGCAACAACCGAAAATGCATTTTTAAATTAACGCTTTTCTGTGGTGCTTCTTCTGAGCCAGAGCAAACTTTTAAGCATAAAAAAAATGGAAAATGTATGTATTAATTTTGTTTGTTTTTTGATTTTATTTATTATCGAGACCTATTTATGTATTATCAAAAGAGAAAAGTCGACCAAATTAAGTAAAAAGAGAAAAAATGCATATTTAAATTAACGCTTTTCTGTGGTGCTTCTTCTGAGCCAGAGCGAACTTTTAAGCAAAAAAAAATGGAAAATGTATGTATTAATTTTGTTTTTTTTATTTTATTTATTCTCAAGACCTATTGAAGTATTATCAAAAGAGAAAAGTCGCCCAAATTAAGCAACAACCGAAAATGCATTTTTAAATTAACGCTTTTTTTTAATGATTCTTGTGAGCCAGAGCGAACATTTAAGCAAAAAAATTGCAAAATGTATACATTAATTTTGTTTGTTTTTATTTTATTTATTCTCGAGACCTACTTAAGTATTATCAAAAGAGAAAAGTCGCCCAAATTAAGTAACAACCGAAAAAATGCATTTTTACAGTAACGCTTTTCTGTGGTGCTTCTTCTGAGCCAGAGCGAACTTTTAAGCAAAAAAAAAAATTGCAATATGTATACATTAATTTTGTTTGTTTTTTGATTTTATTTATTCTTGAGACCTATTAACTATTATCAAAAGAGAAAAGTCGCCCAAATTAAGTAACAAGAGAAAAAATGCATATTTAAATTAACTCTTTTTTGTGGTGATTCTTGTGAGCCAGAGCGAACATTTAAGCAAAAAAAATTGCAAAATGTATACATTAATTTTGTTTGTTTTTTATTTTATTTATTCTCGAGACCTACTTACGTACTATCAAAAGAGAAAAGTCGCCCAAATTAAGTAACAATCAAAAAAATGCATTTTTAAATTAACGCTTTTCTGTGGGGTTCTTCTGAGCCAGAGCGAACTTTTAAGCAAAAAAAATTGCAATATGTATACATTAATTTTGTTTGTTTTTAGATTTTATTTATTCTTGAGACCTATTTAACTATTATCAAAAGAGAAAACTCGCCCAAATTAAGTAACAAGAGAAAAAAATGCATATTTAAATTTGATTTTATTTATTCTCGAGACCTATTTAAGTATTATCAAAAGAGAAAAGTCGCCCAAATTAAGTAACAACCGAAAAAATTTAATTTTTAGATTAACGCTTTTCTGTGATGCTTCTTCTGAGCCAGAGCGAACTTTTAAGCAAAAAAAATTGCAAAACGTATATATTGTTTTTTTTTGTTTTTTGGTTTATTTATTCTCGAGACATATTTAAAAATTGTCAAAAGAGAAAAGAGAAAAGAGCGAACTTTTAAGCAAAAAAATTGCAAAACGTATATGTGTTTTTTTTTTTGTTTTTGATTTTATTTATTCTTAAGACCTATTTAAGTATTATTAAAAGAGAAAAGTCGCCCAAATTAAGAAACAACCAAAAAAATTCATTTTTAAAGTAACGCTTTTGTGTGGTGCTTCTTCTGAGCCACAGCTAACTTTTAAGCAAAACAAATTGCAAAACGTATATATTATTATTTTTTTTTTTGTTTTTGATTTTATTTATTCTCGAGACCTATTTAAGTATTATCAAAAGGAAAAGTCGCCCAAATTAAGTAACAAGCGAAAAAAAATGCGTATATAAATTAACGCTTTTCTGTAGTGCTTCTTCTGAGCCAGAGCGAACTTTTAAGCAAAAAAAAAATTGCAAAATGTATATATTAATTTGTTTGTTTTTTTACTTTATTTATTCTCGAGATCTATTTAAGTATTATCAAAAGAGAAAAGTCGCGCAAATTAAGTAACAACCAAAAAAATTCATTTTTAAAGTAACGCTTTCTGTGGTGCTTCTTCTGAGCCAGAACGAACTTTTAAGCAAAACAAATTGCAAAACGTATATATTATTATTATTTTTTTTTTTTTGTTTTTGATTTTATTTATTCTCGAGACCTATTTAAGTATTATCAAAAGAGAAAAGTCGCCCAAATTAAGTAACAACCGAAAAAATTTAATTTTTAAATTAACGCTTTTCTGTGATGCTTCTTCTGAGCCAGAGCGAACTTTTAAACAAAAAAATTGCAAAACGTATATATTGTTTTTTTTTGTTTTTTGGTTTTGTTTATTCTCGGGACATATTTAAGAATTGTCAAAAGAGAAAAGTCGCCCAAATTAAGTAACAACCGAAAAAATGCATTTTTAAATTAACGCTTTTCTGTGGTGCTTCTTCTGAGCCAGAGCGAACTTTTAAGCAAAAAAATTGCAAAACGTATATACTGTTTTTTTTTTTTGTTTTTGATTTTATTTATTCTCAAGACCTATTGAAGTATTATCAAAAGAGAAAAGTCGCCCAAATTAAGCAACAACCGAAAATGCATTTTTAAATTAACGCTTTTCTGTGGTGCTTCTTCTGAGCCAGAGCAAACTTTTAAGCATAAAAAAAATGGAAAATGTATGTATTAATTTTGTTTGTTTTTTGATTTTATTTATTATCGAGACCTATTTATGTATTATCAAAAGAGAAAAGTCGACCAAATTAAGTAAAAAGAGAAAAAATGCATATTTAAATTAACGCTTTTCTGTGGTGCTTCTTCTGAGCCAGAGCGAACTTTTAAGCAAAAAAAAAATGGAAAATGTATGTATTAATTTTGTTTTTTTTATTTTATTTATTCTCAAGACCTATTGAAGTATTATCAAAAGAGAAAAGTCGCCCAAATTAAGCAACAACCGAAAATGCATTTTTAAATTAACGCTTTTTTTTAATGATTCTTGTGAGCCAGAGCGAACATTTAAGCAAAAAAATTGCAAAATGTATACATTAATTTTGTTTGTTTTTATTTTATTTATTCTCGAGACCTACTTAAGTATTATCAAAAGAGAAAAGTCGCCCAAATTAAGTAACAACCGAAAAAATGCATTTTTACAGTAACGCTTTTCTGTGGTGCTTCTTCTGAGCCAGAGCGAACTTTTAAGCAAAAAAAAAATTGCAATATGTATACATTAATTTTGTTTGTTTTTTGATTTTATTTATTCTTGAGACCTATTAACTATTATCAAAAGAGAAAAGTCGCCCAAATTAAGTAACAAGAGAAAAAATGCATATTTAAATTAACTCTTTTTTGTGGTGATTCTTGTGAGCCAGAGCGAACATTTAAGCAAAAAAAATTGCAAAATGTATACATTAATTTTGTTTGTTTTTTATTTTATTTATTCTCGAGACCTACTTACGTACTATCAAAAGAGAAAAGTCGCCCAAATTAAGTAACAATCAAAAAAATGCATTTTTAAATTAACGCTTTTCTGTGGGGTTCTTCTGAGCCAGAGCGAACTTTTAAGCAAAAAAAATTGCAATATGTATACATTAATTTTGTTTGTTTTTAGATTTTATTTATTCTTGAGACCTATTTAACTATTATCAAAAGAGAAAACTCGCCCAAATTAAGTAACAAGAGAAAAAAATGCATATTTAAATTTGATTTTATTTATTCTCGAGACCTATTTAAGTATTATCAAAAGAGAAAAGTCGCCCAAATTAAGTAACAACCGAAAAAATTTAATTTTTAGATTAACGCTTTTCTGTGATGCTTCTTCTGAGCCAGAGCGAACTTTTAAGCAAAAAAAATTGCAAAACGTATATATTGTTTTTTTTTGTTTTTTGGTTTATTTATTCTCGAGACATATTTAAAAATTGTCAAAAGAGAAAAGAGAAAAGAGCGAACTTTTAAGCAAAAAAATTGCAAAACGTATATGTGTTTTTTTTTTGTTTTTGATTTTATTTATTCTTAAGACCTATTTAAGTATTATTAAAAGAGAAAAGTCGCCCAAATTAAGAAACAACCAAAAAAATTCATTTTTAAAGTAACGCTTTTGTGTGGTGCTTCTTCTGAGCCACAGCTAACTTTTAAGCAAAACAAATTGCAAAACGTATATATTATTATTTTTTTTTTGTTTTTGATTTTATTTATTCTCGAGACCTATTTAAGTATTATCAAAAGGAAAAGTCGCCCAAATTAAGTAACAAGCGAAAAAAAATGCGTATATAAATTAACGCTTTTCTGTAGTGCTTCTTCTGAGCCAGAACGAACTTTTAAGCAAAAAAAAAAAATGCAAAATGTATATATTAATTTGTTTGTTTTTTTACTTTATTTATTCTCGAGGTCTATTTAAGTATTATCAAAAGAGAAAAGTCGCCCAAATTAAGTAACAACCAAAAAAATTCATTTTTAAAGTAACGCTTTTCTGTGGTGCTTCTTCTGAGCCAGAGCGAACTTTTAAGCAAAACAAATTGCAAAATGTATATATTATTTTTTTTTTTTGTTTTTGATTTTATTTGTTCTCGAGACCTATTTAAGTATTATCAAAAGAGAAAAGTAGCCCAAATTTAGTAACAACCGAAAAAATTTAATTTTTAAATTAACGCTTTTCTGTGATGCTTCTTCTGAGCCAGAGCGAACTTTTAAGCCAAAAAAATTGCAAAACGTATATATTGTTTTTTTCGTTTTGTTTATTCTTGAGACATCTTTAAGAATTGTCAAAAGAGAAAAGTCGCCCAAATTAAGTAACAACCGAAAAAATGCATTTTTAAATTAACGCTTTTCTGTGGTGCTTCTTCTGAGCCAGAGGGAAATTTTAAGCAAAAAAATTGCAAAACGTATATACTGTTTTTTTTGTTTTTGATTTTATTTATTCTCAAGATCTATTGAAGTATTATCAAAAGAAAAAAGTCGCCCAAATTAAGCAACAAACGAAAATGCATTTTTAAATTAACGCTTTTCTGTGGTGCTTCTTCTGAGCCAGAGCAAACTTTTAAGCATAAAAAAAATGGAAAATGTATGTATTAATTTTGTTTGTTTTTTTATTTTATTCATTATCGAGACCTATCTAAGTATTATCAAAAGAGAAAAGTCGCCCAAATTGAGTAACAACCGAAAAAATGCATTTTTAAATTAACGCTTTTCTGTGGTGCTTCTTCTAAGCCAGAGCGAACTTTTAAGCAAAAAAAATTGCAAAATGTATATATTAATTTTGTTTGTTTTTTATTTTATTTATTCTCGAGACCTCTTTAAGTATTATCAAAAGAGAAAAGTCGCCCAAATTAAGTAACAATCGAAAAAATGCATTTTTAAATTAACGCTTTTCTGTGGTGCTTCTTCTAAGCCAGAGCGAACTTTTAAGCAAAAAAAAAAATTGCAAAATGTATGTATTAATTTTGTATACGTATATTTATATGTATACATTAATTTTGTTTGTTTTTTTATTTTAGTTATTCTTGAGACCTATTTAACTATTATCAAAAGAGAAAAGTCGCCCAAATTAAGTAACAACCGAAAAAATTTAATTTTTAAATTAACGCTTTTCTGTGGTGATTCTTCTGAGCCAAAGCGAACATTTAAGCAAAAAAAATTGCAATATGTATACATTAATTTTGTTTGGTTTTTGAGTTTATTTATTCTTGAGACCTATTTAAGTATTATCAAAAGAGAAAAGTCGCCCACTTGAAGTACCAATCGAAAAACCACATTACCAAATTAACGCTTCTCTGTGGTGCTTCTTCTGAGCCAGAGCGAACTCTTAAGCAAAAAAAATTGCAAAATGTATATATTAATTTTGTGTGTTTTTTTATTTTATTTATTCTCGAGAACTATTTAAGTATTATCAAAAGAGAAAAGTCGCCCAAATTAAGTAACAACCGAAAAAATTTAATTTTTAAATTAACGCTTTTCTGTGGTGATTCTTCTGAGCCAGAGCGAACTCTTAAGCAAAAAAAAATCGCAATATGTATACATTAATTTTGTTTGTTTTTTGATTTTATTTATTCTTGAGACCTATTTAACTATTATCAAAGGAGAAAAGTCGCCCAAATTAAGTAACAAGAGAAAAAATGCATATTTAAATTAACGCTTTTCTGTGGTGATTCTTGTGAGCCAGAGCGAACATTTAAGCAAAAAAAAATTGCAAAATGTATACATTAATTTTGTTTGTTTTTTATTTTATTTATTCTCCAGACCTACTTAAGTATTATCAAAAGAGAAAAGTCGCCCAAATTAAGTAACAACCGAAAAAATGCATTTTTAAATTAACGCTTTTCTGTGGTGATTCTTCTCAGCCAAAGCGAACATTTAAGCAAAAAAAAATGCAAAATGTATATATTAATTTTGTGTGTTTTTTTATTTTATTTATTCTCGAGAACTATTTAAGTATTATCAAAAGAGAAAAGTCGCCCAAATTAAGTAACAACCGAAAAAATTTAATTTTTAAATTAACGCTTTTCTGTGGTGATTCTTCTGAGCCAGAGCGAACTCTTAAGCAAAAAAAAAAATCGCAATATGTATACATTAATTTTGTTTGTTTTTTGATTTTATTTATTCTTGAGACCTATTTAACTATTATCAAAGGAGAAAAGTCGCCCAAATTAAGTAACAAGCGAAAAAATGCATATTTAAATTAACGCTTTTCTGTGGTGATTCTTGTGAGCCAGAGCGAACATTTAAGCAAAAAAAAAATTGCAAAATGTATACATTAATTTTGTTTGTTTTTTATTTTATTTATTCTTGAGACCTACTTAAGTATTATCAAAAGAGAAAAGTCGCCCAAATTAAGTAACAACCGAAAAATGCATTTTTAAATTAACGCTTTTCTGTGGTGCTTCTTCTGAGCCAGAGCGAACTTTTAAGCAAAAAAAATTGCAAATCGTATACATTGTTTTTTTTTTTTTTTTTTGATTTTAATTATTCTCGAGACATATTTAAGAATTGTCAAAAGAGAAAAGTCGCTCAAATTAAGTAACAAGAGAAAAAATGCATTTTTAAATTAACGCTTTTCTGTGGTGCTTCTTCTGAGCCAGAGCGAACTTTTAAGCAAAAAAAAATTGCAAAACGTATATATTGTTTTTTGTTTGTTTTTTGATTTTATTTATTCTCGAGACATATTTAAGAATTGTCAAAAGAGAAAAGTCGCCCAAATTAAGTAACAACCGAAAAAATGCATTTTTAAATTAACGCTTTTCTGTGGTGCTTCTTCTGAGCCAGAGCGAACTTTTAAGCAAAAAAATTGCAAAGCGTATATATTGTTTTTTTTTTGTTTTTGATTTTATTTATTCTCAAGACCTATTGAAGTATTATCAAAAGAGAAAAGTCGCCCAAATTAAGTAACAACAGAAAAAAATGCATTTTTAAAAGACCGCTTTTCTGTGGCGATTCTTCTGAGCCAGAGCGAACTTTTAAGCAAAAAAAATGCAAAACGTATATATTGTTTTTTTTTTGTTGTTGATTTTATTTATTCTCGAGACCTTTTTAAGTATTATCAAAAGAGCAAAGTCGCCCAAATTAAGTAACAACCGAAAAAAATTAATTTTTAAATTAACGCTTTTCTGTGGTGCTTCTTCTGATCCAGAGCGAACATTTAAGCAAAAAAAATTGCAAAATATATATATTAATTTTGTTTGTTTTTTTATTTTATTTATTCTCGAGACCTATTTAAGTATTATCAAAATAGAAAAGTCGCCCAAATTAAGTAACAACCGAAAAAAAATTCATTTTTTAATTAACGATTTTCTGTGGTGCTTCTTCTAAGCCAGAGCAAACTTTTAAGCACAAAAAAATTCTCGAGACCTACTTAAGTATTATCAAAAGAAAAAAGTCGCCCAAATTAATCAACAACCGAAAAAATGCATTTTTAAATTAACGCTTTTCTGTAGTGCTTCTTCTGAGCCAGACCGAACTTTTAAGCAAAAAAAATGCAAAACATATATATTGTTTTTTTTGTTTTTGATTTTATTTATTCTCGAGACCTATTTAAGTATTATCAAAAGAGCAAAGTCGCCCAAATTAAGTAACAACCGAAAAAATTTAATTTTTAAATTAAGGCTTTTCTGTGGTGCTTCTTCTGAGCCAGAGCGAACTTTTAAGCAAAAAAAATTGCAAAACGTATATATTGTTTTTTTAGTTTTTTGATTTTATTTATTCTCGAGACATATTTAAGTATTATCAAACGAGAAAAGTCGCCCAAATTAAGTAACAACCGAAAAAATGCATTTTTAAATTAACGCTTTTCTGTGGTGCTTCTTCTGAGCCAGAGCGAACATTTAAGCAAAAAAATTGCAAAACGTATATAATGTTTTTTTGTTTTTGATTTTATTTATTCTTAAGACCTATTATCAAAAGAGAAAAGTGGCCTAAATTAAGTAACAACCGAAAAAATGCATTTTTAAATAACCGCTTTTCTCTGGCGCAAAACGTATACAATATACCAATATATTGTTTCTTTTTTTTTTTATTTTATTTATTCTCGAGACCTATTTAAGTATTATCAAAAGAGAAAAGTTGCCCAAATTAAGCAACAAGCGAAAAATTGCATATTTAAATTAACGGTTTTCTGTGGTGATTCTTCTGAGCCAGAGCGAATATTTAGGCAAAAAAAATTGCAAAATGTATATATTAATTTTGTTTGTTTTTTTATTTTATTTATTCTCGAGACCTATTTAAGTATTATCAAAAGAGAAAAGTCGCCCAAATTAAGTAACAACCGAAAAAATTCATTTTTAAATTAACGATTTTCTGTGGTGCTTCTTCTAAGCCAGAGCAAACTTTTAAGCACAAAAAAATTCTCGAGACCTACTTAAGTATTATCAAAAGAAAAAAGTCGCCCAAATTAATCAACAACCGAAAAAATGCATTTTTAAATTAACGCTTTTCTGTAGTGCTTCTTCTGAGCCAGAGCGAACTTTTAAGCAAAAAAAAATGCAAAACGTATATATTGTTTTTTTTGTTTTTGATTTTATTTATTCTCGAGACCTATTTAAGTATTATCAAAAGAGAAAAGTTGCCCAAATTAAGCAACAAGCGAAAAATTGCATATTTAAATTAACGGTTTTCTGTGGTGATTCTTCTGAGCCAGAGCGAATATTTAGGCAAAAAAAATTGCAAAATGTATATATTAATTTTGTTTGTTTTTTTATTTTATTTATTCTCGAGACCTATTTAAGTATTATCAAAAGAGAAAAGTCGCCCAAATTAAGTAACAACCGAAAAAATTTAATTTTTAAATTAACGCTTTTCTGTGGTGATTCTTCTCAGCCAAAGCGAACATTTAAGCAAAAAAAATTGCAAAATGTATATATTAATTTTGTGTGTTTTTTTATTTTATTTATTCTCGAGAACTATTTAAGTATTATCAAAAGAGAAAAGTCGCCCAAATTAAGTAACAACCGAAAAAATTTAATTTTTAAATTAACGCTTTTCTGTGGTGATTCTTCTGAGCCAGAGCGAACTCTTAAGCAAAAAAAAAATCGCAATATGTATACATTAATTTTGTTTGTTTTTTGATTTTATTTATTCTTGAGACCTATTTAACTATTATCAAAGGAGAAAAGTCGCCCAAATTAAGTAACAAGCGAAAAAATGCATATTTAAATTAACGCTTTTCTGTGGTGATTCTTGTGAGCCAGAGCGAACATTTAAGCAAAAAAAAAATTTCAAAATGTATACATTAATTTTGTTTGTTTTTTATTTTATTTATTCTCGAGACCTACTTAAGTATTATCAAAAGAGAAAAGTCGCCCAAATTAAGTAACAACCGAAAAAATGCATTTTTAAATTAACGCTTTTCTGTGGTGCTTCTTCTGAGCCAGAGCGAACTTTTAAGCAAAAAAAATTGCAAAACGTATACATTGTTTTTTTTTGTTTTTTGATTTTAATTATTCTCGAGACATATTTAAGAATTGTCAAAAGAGAAAAGTCGCCCAAATTAAGTAACAAGAGAAAAAAATGCATTTTTAAATTAACGCTTTTCTGTGGTGCTTCTTCTGAGCCAGAGCGAACTTTTAAGCAAAAAAAATTGCAAAACGTATATATTGTTTTTTGTTTGTTTTTTGATTTTATTTCTTCTCGAGACATATTTAAGAATTGTCAAAAGAGAAAAGTCGCCCAAATTAAGTAACAACCGAAAAAATGCATTTTTAAATTAACGCTTTTCTGTGGTGCTTCTTCTGAGCCAGAGCGAACTTTTAAGCAAAAAAAATGAAAAACGTATATATTGTTTTTTTTTTGTTGTTGATTTTATTTAATCTCGAGACCTTTTTAAGTATTATCAAAAGAGCAAAGTCGCCCAAATTAAGTAACAACCGAAAAAAATTAATTTTTAAATTAACGCTTTTTTGTGGTGCTTCTTCTGATCCAGAGCGAACATTTAAGCAAAAAAAATTGCAAAATATATATATTAATTTTGTTTGTTTTTTTATTTTATTTATTCTCGAGACCTATTTAAGTATTATCAAAATAGAAAAGTCGCCCAAATTAAGTAACAACCGAAAAAAAATTCATTTTTAAATTAACGATTTTCTGTGGTGCTTCTTCTAAGCCAGAGCAAACTTTTAAGCACAAAAAAATTCTCGAGACCTACTTAAGTATTATCAAAAGAAAAAAGTCGCCCAAATTAATCAACAACCGAAAAAATGCATTTTTAAATTAACGCTTTTCTGTAGTGCTTCTTCTGAGCCAGAGCGAACTTTTAAGCAAAAAAAAAATGCAAAACGTATATATTGTTTTTTTTTGTTGTTGATTTTATTTATTCTCGAGACCTATTTAAGTATTATCAAAAGAGCAAAGTCGCCCAAATTAAGTAACAACCGAAAAACTTTAATTTTTAAATTAACGGTTTTCTGTGGTGCTTCTTCTGAGCCAGAGCGAACTTTTAAGCAAAAAAAATTGCAAAACGTATATTGTTTTTTTAGTTTTTTGATTTTATTTATTCTCGAGACATATTTAAGTATTATCAAACGAGAAAAGTCGTCCAAATTAAGTAACAACCAAAAAAATGCATTTTTAAATTAACGCTTTTCTGTGGTGCTTCTTCTGAGCCAGAGCGAACATTTAAGCAAAAAAATTGCAAAACGTATATAATGTTTTTTTGTTTTTGATTTTATTTATTCTTAAGACCTATTATCAAAAGAGAAAAGTGGCCTAAATTAAGTAACAACCGAAAAAATGCATTTTTAAATAACCGCTTTTCTGTGGCGCAAAACGTATACAATATACCAATATATTGTTTCTTTTTTTGTTTTTGATTTTATTTATTCTCGAGGCCTATTTAAGTATTATCAAAAGAGAAAAGTCGCCCAAATTAAGTAACAACCGAAAAAAATTAATTTTTAAATTAACGCTTTTCTGTGGTGATTCTTCTCAGCCAAAGCGAACATTTAAGCAAAAAAAAAATTGCAAAATATATACTTATATTAATTTTGTTTGTTTTTTGATTTTATTTATTCTCGAGACCTACTTAAGTATTATCAAATGAGAAAAGTCGCCCAAATTAAGTAACAACCGAAAAAATGCATTTTTAAGTTAACGCTTTTCTGTGGTGCTTCTTCTGAGCCAGAGCAAACTTTTAAGCAAAAAAAAAATGGAAAATGTATGTATTAATTTTGTTTGTTTTTTGATTTTATTCATTATCGAGACCTATTTATGTATTACCAAAAGAGAAAAGTCGCCCAAATTAAGTAACAACCGAAAAAATGCATTTTTAAATTACGCATTTCTGTAGTGCTTCTTCTGAGCCAGAGCGAACTTTTAAGCAAAAAAAATTGCAAAATGTATATATTAATTTTGTGTGTTTTTTGATTTTATTTATTCTCGAGACCTATTTAAGTATTATCAAAAGAGAAAAGTAGCCCAAATTTAGTAACAACCGAAAAAATTCATTTTTAAATTAACGCTTTTCTGTGGTGCTTCTTCTGAGCCAGAACGAACTTTTAAGCAAAACAAATTGCAAAACGTATATATTATTTTTTTGTTGTTTTTGATTTCATTTATTCTCGAGACCTATTTAAGTATTATCAAAAGAGAAAAGTCGCCCAAATTAAGTAACAACCGAAAAAATTTAATTTTTAAATTAACGCTTTTCTGTGATGCTTCTTCTGAGCCAGAGCGAACTTTTAAGCAAAAAAATTGCAAAACGTATATATTGTTTTTTTTTTGTTTTTTGGTTTTGTTTATTCTCGAGACATATTTAAGAATTGTCAAAAGAGAAAAGTCGCCCAAATTAAGTAACAACCGAAAAAATGCATTTTTAAATTAACGCTTTTCTGTGGTGCTTCTTCTGAGCCAGAGCGAACTTTTAAGCAAAAAAATTGCAAAACGTATATACTGTTTTTTTTTGTTTTTGATTTTATTTATTCTCAAGACCTACTGAAGTATTATCAAAAGAGAAAAGTCGCCCAAATTAAGCAACAACCGAAAATGCATTTTTAAATTAACGCTTTTCTGTGGTGCTTCTTCTGAGCCAGAGCAAACTTTTAAGCATAAAAAAATGGAAAATGTATGTATTAATTTTGTTTGTTTTTTGATTTTATTTATTATCGATACCTATTTATGTATTATCAAAAGAGAAAAGTCGCCGAAATTAAGTAAAAAGAGAAAAAATGCATATTTAAATTAACGCTTTTCTGTGGTGCTTCTTCTGAGCCAGAGCGAACTTTTAAGCAAAAAAAAAATGGAAAATGTATGTATTAATTTTGTTTTTATTTTTATTTTATTTATTCTCAAGACCTATTGAAGTATTATCAAAAGAGAAAAGTCGCCCAAATTAAGCAACAACCGAAAATGCATTTTTAAATTAACGCTTTTTTGTGGTGAGTCTTGTGAGCCAGAGCGAACATTTAAGCAAAAAAATTGCAAAATGTATACATTAATTTTGTTTGTTTTTTATTTTATTTATTCTCGAGACCTACTTACGTATTATCAAAAGAGAAAAGTCGCCCAAATTAAGTAACAACCAAAAAATGCATTTTTAAATTAACGCTTTTCTGTGGTGCTTCTTCTGAGCCAGAGCGAACTTTTAAGCAAAAAAATTGCAAAACGTATATACTGTTTTTTTTTGTTTTTGATTTTATTTATTCTCAAGACCTATTGAAGTATTATCAAAAGAGAAAAGTCGCCCAAATTAAGCAACAACCGAAAATGCATTTTTAAATTAACGCTTTTCTGTGGTGCTTCTTCTGAGCCAGAGCGAACTTTTAAGCAAAAAAAATTGCAAAACGTATATATTGTTTTTTGTTTGTTTTTTGATTTTATTTATTCTCGAGACATATTTAAGAATTGTCAAAAGAGAAAAGTCGCCCAAATTAAGTAACAACCGAAAAAATGCATTTTTAAATTAACGCTTTTCTGTGGTGCTTCTTCTGAGCCAGAGCGAACTTTTAATCAAAAAAATTGCAAAGCGTATATATTTTTTTTTTTTTGTTTTTGATTTTATTTATTCTCAAGACCTATTGAAGTATTATCAAAAGAGAAAAGTCGCCCAAATTAAGTAACAACAGAAAAAAATGCATTTTTAAATGACCGCTTTTCTGTGGCGATTCTTCTGAGCCAGAGCGAACTTTTAAGCAAAAAAAATGCAAAACGTATATATTGTTTTTTTTGTTGTTGATTTTATTTATTCTCGAGACCTTTTTAAGTATTATCAAAAGAGCAAAGTCGCCCAAATTAAGTAACAACCGAAAAAAATTAATTTTTAAATTAACGCTTTTCTGTGGTGCTTCTTCTGATCCAGAGCGAACATTTAAGCAAAAAAAATTGCAAAATATATATATTAATTTTGTTTGTTTTTTTATTTTATTTATTCTCGAGACCTATTTAAGTATTATCAAAATAGAAAAGTCGCCCAAATTAAGTAACAACCGAAAAAAAATTCATTTTTAAATTAACGATTTTCTGTGGTGCTTCTTCTAAGCCAGAGCAAACTTTTAAGCACAAAAAAAATTCTCGAGACCTACTTAAGTATTATCAAAAGAAAAAAGTCGCCCAAATTAATCAACAACCGAAAAAATGCATTTTTAAATTAACGCTTTTCTGTAGTGCTTCTTCTGAGCCAGAGCGAACTTTTAAGCAAAAAAAAATGCAAAACGTATATATTGTTTTTTTTGTTTTTGATTTTATTTATTCTCGAGACCTATTTAAGTATTATCAAAAGAGCAAAGTCGCCCAAATTAGGTAACAACCGAAAAAATTTAATTTTTAAATTAAGGCTTTTCTGTGGTGCTTCTTCTGAGCCAGAGCGAACTTTTAAGCAAAAAAAATTGCAAAACGTATATATTGTTTTTTTAGTTTTTTGATTTTATTTATTTTAGAGACATATTTAAGTATTAACAAACGAGAAAAGTCGCCCAAATTAAGTAACAACCGAAAAAATGCATTTTTAAATTAACGCTTTTGTGTGGTGCTCCTTCTGAGCCAGAGCGAACATTTAAGCAAAAAAATTGCAAAACGTATATAATGTTTTTTTTGTTTTTGATTTTATTTATTCTTAAGACCTATTATCAAAAGAGAAAAGTGGCCTAAATTAAGTAACAACCGAAAAAATTCATTTTTAAATAACCGCTTTTCTGTGGCGCAAAACGTATACAATATACCAACATATTGTTTCTTTTTTTGTTTTTGATTTTATTTATTCTCGAGACCTATTTAAGTATTATCAAAAGAGAAAAGTTGCCCAAATTAAGCAACAAGCGAAAAATTGCATATTTAAATTAACGGTTTTCTGTGGTGATTCTTATGAGCCAGAGCGAATATTTAGGCAAAAAAAATTGCAAAATGTATTTATTAATTTTGTTTGTTTTTTTATTTTATTTATTCTCGAGACCTATTTAAGTATTATCAAAAGAGAAAAGTCGCCCAAATTAAGTAACAACCGAAAAAATTTAATTTTTAAATTAACGCTTTTCTGTAGTGATTCTTCTCAGCCAAAGCGAACATTTAAGCAAAAAAAAAATTGCAAAATATATACTTATATTAATTTTGTTTGTTTTTTGATTTTATTTATTCTCGAGACCTACTTAAGTATTATCAAATGAGAAAAGTCGCCCAAATTAAGTAACAACCGAAAAATGCATTTTTAAGTTAACGGTTTTCTGTGGTGCTTCTTCTGAGCCAGAGCGAACTTTTAAGCACAAAAAAAATTCTCGAGACCTACTTAAGTATTATCAAAAGAAAAAAGTCGCCCAAATTAAGCAACAACCGAAAATGCATTTTTAAATTAACGCTTTTCTGTGGTGCTTCTTCTGAGCCAGAGCAAACTTTTAAGCAAAAAAAATGGAAAATGTATGTATTAATTTTGTTTGTTTTTTGATTTTATTCATTATCGAGACCTATTTATGTATTACCAAAAGAGAAAAGTCGCCCAAATTAAGTAACAACCGAAAAAATGCATTTTTAAATTACGCATTTCTGTAGTGCTTCTTCTGAGCCAGAGCGAACTTTTAAGCAAAAAAAATTGCAAAATGTATATATTAATTTTGTGTGTTTTTTGATTTTATTTATCAAAAGAGAAAAGTAGCCCAAATTTAGTAACAACCGAAAAAATGCATTTTTAAATTAACGCTTTTCTGTGGTGCTTCTTCTGAGCCAGAACGAACTTTTAAGCAAAACAAATTGCAAAACGTATATATTATTTTTTTGTTGTTTTTGATTTCATTTATTCTCGAGACCTATTTAAGTATTATCAAAAGAGAAAAGTCGCCCAAATTAAGTAACAACCGAAAAAATTTAATTTTTAAATTAACGCTTTTCTTTGATGCTTCTTCTGAGCCAGAGCGAACTTTTAAGCAAAAAAATTGCAAAACGTATATATTGTTTTTTTTTGTTTTTTGGTTTTGTTTATTCTCGAGACATATTTAAGAATTGTCAAAAGAGAAAAGTCGCCCAAATTAAGTAACAACCGAAAAAATGCATTTTTAAATGACCGCTTTTCTGTGGCGATTCTTCTGAGCCAGAGCGAACTTTTAAGCAAAAAAAATGCAAAACGTATATATTGTTTTTTTTTGTTGTTGATTTTATTTATTCTCGAGACCTTTTTAGGTATTATCAAAAGAGAAAAGTTGCCCAAATTAAGCAACAGGCGAAAAATTGCATATTTAAGTTAACGGTTTTCTGTGGTGCTTCTTCTGAGCCAGAGCGAACTTTTAAGCACAAAAAAATTCTCGAGACCTACTTAAGTATTATCAAAAGAAAAAAGTCGCCCAAATTAAGCAACAACCGAAAATGCATTTTTAAATTAACGCTTTTTTGTGGTGATTCTTGTGAGCCAGAGCGAACATTTAAGCAAAAAAATTGCAAAATGTATACATTAATTTTGTTTGTTTTTTATTTTATTTATTCTCGAGACCTACTTACGTATTATCAAAAGAGAAAAGTCGCCCAAATTAAGTAACAACCAAAAAATGCATTTTTAAATTAACGCTTTTCTGTGGTGCTTCTTCTGAGCCAGAGCGAACTTTTAAGCAAAAAAAATTGCAATATGTATTTATTAATTTTGTTTGTTTTTTTATTTTATTTATTCTTGAGACCTATTTAAGTATTATCAAAAGAGAAAAGTCGCCCAAATTAACTAACAACCGAAAAAATTTAATTTTTAAATTAACGCTTTTCTGTGGTGATTCTTCTGAGCCAAAGCGAACATTTAAGCAAAAAAAATTGCAATATGTATACATTAATTTTGTTTGGTTTTTGAGTTTATTTATTCTTGAGACCTATTTAAGTATTATCAAAAGAGAAAAGTCGCCCACTTGAAGTAACAATCGAAAAAACACATTACCAAATTAACGCTTCTCTGTGGTGCTTCTTCTGAGCCAGAGCGAACTCTTAAGCAAAAAAAATTGCAATATGTATACATTAATTTTGTTTGTTTTTTGATTTTATTTATTCTTGAGACCTATGTAACTATTATCAAAAGAGAAAAGTCGCCCAAATTAAGTAACTAGAGAAAAAATGCATATTTGAATTAACGCTTTTCTGTGGTGATTCTTGTGAGCCAGAGCGAACATTTTAGCAAAAAAAAATTGCAAAACGTATATATTTTTTCTTTTTTTGTTTTTGATTTTATTTATTCTTGAGACCTATTTCAGTATTATCAAAAGATAAAACTTGCCCAAATTAAGCAACAAGCGAAAAAATGCATATTTAAATTAACGGTTTTCTGTGGTGATTCTTCTGAGCCAGAGCGAACATTTAAGCAAAAAAAATTGCAAAATGTATATATTAATTTTGTGTGTTTTTTTATTTTATTTATTCTCGAGACCTATTTAAGTATTATCAAAAGAGAAAAGTCGCCCAAATTAAGTAACAAAAGAAAAAATTTAATTTTTAAATTAACGCTTTTCTGTGGTGATTCTTCTGAGCCAGAGCGAACTCAAGCAAAAAAAAAAATCGCAATATGTATACATTAATTTTGTTTGTTTTTTGATTTTATTTATTCTTGAGACCTATTTAACTATTATCAAAGGAGAAAAGTCGCCCAAATTAAGTAACAAGAGAAAAAATGCATATTTAAATTAACGCTTTTCTGTGGTGATTCTTGTGAGCCAGAGCGAACATTTAAGCAAAAAAAAAAAATGCAAAATGTATACATTAATTTTGTTTCTTTTTTATTTTATTTATTCTCGAGACCTACTTAAGTGTTATCAAAAGAGAAAAGTCGCCCAAATTAAGTAACAACCGAATAAATGCATTTTTAAATTAACGCTTTTCTGTGGTGCTTCTTCTGAGCCAGAGCGAACTTTTAAGCAAAAAAAATTGCAAAACGTATACATTGTTTTTTTTTTTGTTTTTTGATTTTAATTATTCTCGAGACATATTTAAGAATTGTCAAAAGAGAAAAGTCGCCCAAATTAAGTAACAAGAGAAAAAAATGCATTTTTAAATTAACGCTTTTCTGTGGTGCTTCTTCTGAGCCAGAGCGAACTTTTAAGCAAAAAAAATTGCAAAACGTATATATTGTTTTTTGTTTGTTTTTTGATTTTATTTATTCTCGAGACATATTTAAGAATTGTCAAAAGAGAAAAGTCGCCCAAATTAAGTAACAACCGAAAAAATGCATTTTTAAATGACCGCTTTTCTGTGGCGATTCTTCTGAGCCAGAGCGAACTTTTAAGCAAAAAAAATGCAAAACGTATATATTGTTTTTTTTTGTTGTTGATTTTATTTATTCTCGAGACCTTTTTAGGTATTATCAAAAGAGCAAAGTCGCCCAAATTAAGTAACAACCGAAAAAAATTAATTTTTAAATTAACGCTTTTCTGTGGTGCTTCTTCTGAGCCAGAGCGAACTTTTAAGCAAAAAAAAATTGCAAAACGTATATATTGTTTTTTTAGTTTTTTGATTTTATTTATTCTCGAGACATATTTAAGTATTATCAAAAGAGCAAAGTCGCCCAAATTAAGTAACAACCGAAAAAATTTAATTTTTAAATTAAGGCTTTTCTGTGGTGCTTCTTCTGAGCCAGAGCGAACTTTTAAGCAAAAAAAAAATGCAAAACGTATATATTGTTTTTTTTGTTTTTGATTTTATTTATTCTCGAGACCTATTTAAGTATTATCAAAAGAGCAAAGTCGCCCAAATTAAGTAACAACCGAAAAAATTTAATTTTTAAATTAAGGCTTTTCTGTGGTGCTTCTTCTGAGCCAGAGCGAACTTTTAAGCAAAAAAATTGCAAAACGTATATATTGTTTTTTTAGTTTTTTGATTTTATTTATTCTCGAGACATATTTAAGTATTATCAAACGAGAAAAGTCGCCCAAATTAAGTAACAACCGAAAAAAATCATTTTTAAATTAACGCTTTTCTGTGGTGCTTCTTCTGAGCCAGAGCGAACTTTTAAGCAAAAAAAATTGCAAAACGTATATATTGTTTTTTGTTTCTTTTTTGATTTTATTTATTCTCGAGACATATTTAAGAATTGTCAAAAGAGAAAAGTCGCCCAAATTAAGTAACAACCGAAAAAATGCATTTTTAAATGACCGCTTTTCTGTGGCGATTCTTCTGAGCCAGAGCGAACTTTTAAGCAAAAAAAATGCAAAACGTATATATTGTTTTTTTTTGTTGTGATTTTATTTATTCTCGAGACCTTTTTAGGTATTATCAAAAGAGCAAATTAAGTAACAACCGAAAAAAATTAATTTTTAAATTAACGCTTTTCTGTGGTGCTTCTTCTGAGCCAGAGCGAACTTTTAAGCAAAAAAAAATTGCAAAACGTATATATTGTTTTTTTAGTTTTTTGATTTTATTTATTCTCGAGACATATTTAAGTATTATCAAAAGAGCAAAGTCGCCCAAATTAAGTAACAACCGAAAAAATTTAATTTTTAAATTAAGGCTTTTCTGTGGTGCTTCTTCTGAGCCAGAGCGAACTTTTAAGCAAAAAAATTGCAAAACGTATATATTGTTTTTTTAGTTTTTTGATTTTATTTATTCTCGAGACATATTTAAGTATTATCAAAAGAGAAAAGTCGCCCAAATTAAGTAACAACCGAAAAAATTCATTTTTAAATTAACGCTTTTCTGTGGTGCTTCTTCTGAGCCAGAGCGAACATTTAAGCAAAAAAATTGCAAAACGTATATAATGTTTTTTTGTTTTTGATTTTATTTATTCTTAAGACCTATTTAAGTATTATCAAAAGAGAAAAGTGGCCTAAATTAAGTAACAACCGAAAAAATGCATTTTTAAATAACCGCTTTTCTGTGGCGCAAAACGTATACAATATACCAATATATTGGTTCTTTTTTTGTTTTTGATTTTATTTATTCTCGAGACCTATTTAAGTATTATCAAAAGAGAAAAGTTGCCCAAATTAAGCAACAAGCGAAAAATTGCATATTTAAATTAACGGTTTTCTGTGGTGATTCTTCTGAGCCAGAGCGAATATTTAGGCAAAAAATTGCAAAATGTATATATTAATTTTGTTTGTTTTTTTATTTTATTTATTCTCGAGACCTATTTAAGTATTATCAAAAGAGAAAAGTCGCCCAAATTAAGTAACAACCGAAAAAATTTAATTTTTAAATTAACGCTTTTCTGTGGTGATTCTTCTGAGCCAGAGCGAACTCTCAAGCAAAAAAAAAATCGCAATATGTATACATTAATTTTGTTTGTTTTTTGATTTTATTTATTCTTGAGACCTATTTAACTATTATCAAAGGAGAAAAGTCGCCCAAATTAAGTAACAAGAGAAAAAATGCATATTTAAATTAACGCTTTTTTGTGGTGATTCTTGTGAGCCAGAGCGAACATTTAAGCAAAAAAAAAAAAAAATTGCAAAATGTATACATTAATTTTGTTTGTTTTTTATTTTATTTATTCTCGAGACCTACTTAAGTATTATCAAAAGAGAAAAGTCGCCCAAATTAAGTAACAACCGAAAAAATGCATTTTTAAATTAACGCTTTTCTGTGGTGATTCTTCTGAACCAGAGCGAACTCTTAAGCAAAAAAAAATCGCAATATGTATACATTAATTTTGTTTGTTTTTTGATTTTATTTATTCTTGAGACCTATTTAACTATTATCAAAGGAGAAAAGTCGCCCAAATTAAGTAACAAGAGAAAAAATGCATATTTAAATTAACGCTTTTTTGTGGTGATTCTTGTGAGCCAGAGCGAACATTTAAGCAAAAAAAAAAAATTGCAAAATGTATACATTAATTTTGTTTGTTTTTTATTTTATTTATTCTCGAGACCTACTTAAGTATTATCAAAAGAGAAAAGTCGCCCAAATTAAGTAACAACCGAAAAAATGCATTTTTAAATTAACGCTTTTCTGTGGTGCTTCTTCTGAGCCAGAGCGAACTTTTAAGCAAAAAAATTGCAAAACGTATATATTGTTTTTTGTTTGTTTTTTGATTTTATTTATTCTCGAGACATATTTAAGAATTGTCAAAAGAGAAAAGTCGCCCAAATTAAGTAACAAGAGAAAAAAATGCATTTTTAAATTAACGCTTTTCTGTGGTGCTTCTTCTGAGCCAGAGCGAACTTTTAAGCAAAAAAAATTGCAAAACGTATATATTGCTTTTTTTTGTTTTTTGATTTTATTTATTCTCGAGACATATTTAAGAATTGTCAAAAGAGAAAAGTCGCCCAAATTAAGTAACAACCGAAAAAATGCATTTTTAAATTAACGCTTTTCTGTGGTGCTTCTTCTGAGCCAGAGCGAACTTTTAAGCAAAAAAATTGCAAAGCGTATATATTGTTTTTTTTTTTGTTTTTGATTTTATTTATTCTCAAGACCTATTGAAGTATTATCAAAAGAGAAAAGTCGCCCAAATTAAGTAACAACAGAAAAAATTGCTTTTTTAAATGACCGCTTTTCTGTGGCGATTCTTCTGAGCCAGAGCGAACTTTTAAGCAAAAAAACTGCAAAACGTATATATTGTTTTTTTTTGTTGTTGATTTTATTTATTCTCGAGACCTTTTTAAGTATTATCAAAAGAGCAAAGTCGCCCAAATTAAGTAACAACCGAAAAAAATTTATTTTTAAATTAACGCTTTTCTGTGGTGCTTCTTCTGAGCCAGAGCGAACTTTTAAGCAAAAAAAATTGCAAAACGTATATATTGTTTTTTTAGTTTTTTGATTTTATTTATTCTCGAGACATATTTAAGTATTATCAAAAGAGAAAAGTTGCCCAAATTAAGCAACAAGCAAAAAATGCATATTTAAATTAACGATTTTCTGTGGTGATTCTTCTGATCCAGAGCGAACATTTAAGCAAAAAAAATTGCAAAATATATATATTAATTTTGTTTGTTTTTTTATTTTATTTATTCTCGAGACCTATTTAAGTATTATCAAAATAGAAAAGTCGCCCAAATTAAGTAACAACCGAAAAAAAATTCATTTTTAAATTAAGGCTTTTCTGTGGTGCTTCTTCTGAGCCAGAGCGAACTTTTAAGCAAAAAAAATTGCAAAACGTATATATTGTTTTTTTAGTTTTTTGATTTTATTTATTCTCGAGACATATTTAAGTATTATCAAACGAGAAAAGTCGCCCAAATTAAGTAACAACCGAAAAAATTCATTTTTAAATTAAGGCTTTTCTGTGGTGCTTCTTCTGAGCCAGAGCGAACATTTAAGCAAAAAAATTGCAAAACGTATATAATGTTTTTTTGTTTTTGATTTTATTTATTCTTAAGACCTATTTAAGTATTATCAAAAGAGAAAAGTGGCCTAAATTAAGTAACAACCGAAAAAATGCATTTTTTAATAACCGCTTTTCTGTGGCGCAAAACGTATACAATATACCAATATATTGTTTCTTTTTTTGTTTTTGATTTTATTTATTCTCGAGACCTATTTAAGTATTATCAAAAGAGAAAAGTTGCCCAAATTAAGCAACAAGCGAAAAAATGCATATTTAAATTAACGATTTTCTGTGGTGATTCTTCTGAGCCAGAGCGAATATTTAGGCAAAAAAAATTGCAAAATGTATATATTAATTTTGTTTGTTTTTTTATTTTATTTATTCTCGAGACCTATTTAAGTATTATCAAAAGAGAAAAGTCGCCCAAATTAAGTTACAACCGAAAAAATTTAATTTTTAAATTAACGCTTTTCTGTGGTGATTCTTCTCAGCCAAAGCGAACATTTAAGCAAAAAAAATTGCAAAATGTATATATTAATTTTGTGTGTTTTTTTATTTTATTTATTCTCGAGAACTATTTAAGTATTATCAAAAGAGAAAAGTCGCCCAAATTAAGTAACAACCGAAAAAATTTAATTTTTAAATTAACGCTTTTCTGTGGTGATTCTTCTGAGCCAGAGCGAACTCTTAAGCAAAAAAAAATCGCAATATGTATACATTAATTTTGTTTGTTTTTTGATTTTATTTATTCTTGAGACCTATTTAACTATTATCAAAGGAGAAAAGTCGCCCAAATTAAGTAACAAGAGAAAAAATGCATATTTAAATTAACGCTTTTTTGTGGTGATTCTTGTGAGCCAGAGCGAACATTTAAGCAAAAAAAAAATTGCAAAATGTATACATTAATTTTTTTTGTTTTTGATTTTATTTATTCTCAAGACCTATTGAAGTATTATCAAAAGAGAAAAGTCGCCCAAATTAAGTAACAACAGAAAAAAAATGCATTTTTAAATGACCGCTTTTCTGTGGCGATTCTTCTGAGCCAGAGCGAACTTTTAAGCAAAAAAAATGCAAAACGTATATATTGTTTTTTTTTGTTGTTGATTTTATTTATTCTCGAGACCTTTTTAAGTATTATCAAAAGAGCAAAGTCGCCCAAATTAAGTAACAACCGAAAAAAATTAATTTTTAAATTAACGCTTTTCTGTGGTGCTTCTTCTGAGCCAGAGCGAAATTTTAGCAAAAAAAATTGCAAAACGTATATATTGTTTTTTTAGTTTTTTGATTTTATTTATTCTCGAGACATATTTAAGTATTATCAAAAGAGAAAAGTTGCCCAAATTAAGCAACAAGCGAAAAAATGCATATTTAAATTAACGATTTTCTGTGGTGATTCTTCTGATCCAGAGCGAACATTTAAGCAAAAAAAATTGCAAAATATATATATTAATTTTGTTTGTTTTTTTATTTTATTTATTCTCGAGACCTATTTAAGTATTATCAAAATAGAAAAGTCGCCCAAATTAAGTAACAACCGAAAAAAAATTCATTTTTAAATTAACGCTTTTCTGTGGTGCTTCTTCTGAGCCAGAGCGAACTTTTAAGCAAAAAAATTGCAAAGCGTATATATTGTTTTTTTTTTGTTTTTGATTTTATTTATTCTCAAGACCTATTGAAGTATTATCAAAAGAGAAAAGTCGCCCAAATTAAGTAACAACAGAAAAAATTGCTTTTTTAAATGACCGCTTTTCTGTGGCGATTCTTCTGAGCCAGAGCGAACTTTTAAGCAAAAAAACTGCAAAACGTATATATTGTTTTTTTTTGTTGTTGATTTTATTTATTCTCGAGACCTTTTTAAGTATTATCAAAAGAGCAAAGTCGCCCAAATTAAGTAACAACCGAAAAAAATTAATTTTTAAATTAACGCTTTTCTGTGGTGCTTCTTCTGAGCCAGAGCGAACTTTTAAGCAAAAAAAATTGCAAAACGTATATATTGTTTTTTTAGTTTTTTGATTTTATTTATTCTCGAGACATATTTAAGTATTATCAAAAGAGAAAAGTTGCCCAAATTAAGCAACAAGCGAAAAAATGCATATTTAAATTAACGATTTTCTGTGGTGATTCTTCTGATCCAGAGCGAACATTTAAGCAAAAAAAATTGCAAAATATATATATTAATTTTGTTTGTTTTTTTATTTTATTTATTCTCGAGACCTATTTAAGTATTATCAAAATAGAAAAGTCGCCCAAATTAAGTAACAACCGAAAAAAAATTCATTTTTAAATTAAGGCTTTTCTGTGGTGCTTCTTCTGAGCCAGAGCGAACTTTTAAGCAAAAAAAATTGCAAAACGTATATATTGTTTTTTTAGTTTTTTGATTTTATTTATTCTCGAGACATATTTAAGTATTATCAAACGAGAAAAGTCGCCCAAATTAAGTAACAACCGAAAAAATTCATTTTTAAATTAAGGCTTTTCTGTGGTGCTTCTTCTGAGCCAGAGCGAACATTTAAGCAAAAAAATTGCAAAACGTATATAATGTTTTTTTGTTTTTGATTTTATTTATTCTTAAGACCTATTTAAGTATTATCAAAAGAGAAAAGTGGCCTAAATTAAGTAACAACCGAAAAAATGCATTTTTTAATAACCGCTTTTCTGTGGCGCAAAACGTATACAATATACCAATATATTGTTTCTTTTTTTGTTTTTGATTTTATTTATTCTCGAGACCTATTTAAGTATTATCAAAAGAGAAAAGTTGCCCAAATTAAGCAACAAGCGAAAAAATGCATATTTAAATTAACGATTTTCTGTGGTGATTCTTCTGAGCCAGAGCGAATATTTAGGCAAAAAAAATTGCAAAATGTATATATTAATTTTGTTTGTTTTTTTATTTTATTTATTCTCGAGACCTATTTAAGTATTATCAAAAGAGAAAAGTCGCCCAAATTAAGTTACAACCGAAAAAATTTAATTTTTAAATTAACGCTTTTCTGTGGTGATTCTTCTCAGCCAAAGCGAACATTTAAGCAAAAAAAATTGCAAAATGTATATATTAATTTTGTGTGTTTTTTTATTTTATTTATTCTCGAGAACTATTTAAGTATTATCAAAAGAGAAAAGTCGCCCAAATTAAGTAACAACCGAAAAAATTTAATTTTTAAATTAACGCTTTTCTGTGGTGATTCTTCTGAGCCAGAGCGAACTCTTAAGCAAAAAAAATCGCAATATGTATACATTAATTTTGTTTGTTTTTTGATTTTATTTATTCTTGAGACCTATTTAACTATTATCAAAGGAGAAAAGTCGCCCAAATTAAGTAACAAGAGAAAAAATGCATATTTAAATTAACGCTTTTTTGTGGTGATTCTTGTGAGCCAGAGCGAACATTTAAGCAAAAAAAAAATTGCAAAATGTATACATTAATTTTTTTTGTTTTTGATTTTATTTATTCTCAAGACCTATTGAAGTATTATCAAAAGAGAAAAGTCGCCCAAATTAAGTAACAACAGAAAAAAAATGCATTTTTAAATGACCGCTTTTCTGTGGCGATTCTTCTGAGCCAGAGCGAACTTTTAAGCAAAAAAAATGCAAAACGTATATATTGTTTTTTTTGTTGTTGATTTTATTTATTCTCGAGACCTTTTTAAGTATTATCAAAAGAGCAAAGTCGCCCAAATTAAGTAACAACCGAAAAAAATTAATTTTTAAATTAACGCTTTTCTGTGGTGCTTCTTCTGAGCCAGAGCGAACTTTTAAGCAAAAAAAATTGCAAAACGTATATATTGTTTTTTTAGTTTTTTGATTTTATTTATTCTCGAGACATATTTAAGTATTATCAAAAGAGAAAAGTTGCCCAAATTAAGCAACAAGCGAAAAAATGCATATTTAAATTAACGATTTTCTGTGGTGATTCATCTGATCCAGAGCGAACATTTAAGCAAAAAAAATTCTCGAGACCTACTTAAGTATTATCAAAAGAAAAAAGTCGCCCAAATTAATCAACAACCGAAAAAATGCATTTTTAAATTAACGCTTTTCTGTAGTGCTTCTTCTGAGCCAGAGCGAACTTTTAAGCAAAAAAAAATGCAAAACGTATATATTGTTTTTTTTTGTTTTTGATTTTATTTATTCTCGAGACCTATTTAAGTATTATCAAAAGAGAAAAGTGGCCCAAATTAAGTAACAACCGAAAAAATGCATTTTTAAATTAACGCTTTTCTGTGGTGCTTCTTCTGAGCCAGAGCGAACATTTAAGCAAAAAAATTGCAAAACGTATATAATGTTTTTTTGTTTTTGATTTTATTTATTCTTAAGACCTATTTAAGTATTATCAAAAGAGAAAAGTGGCCTAAATTAAGTAACAACCGAAAAAATGCATTTTTAAATAACCGCTTTTCTGTGGCACAAAACGTATACAATATACCAATATATTGTTTCTTTTTTTGTTTTTGATTTTATTTATTCTCGAGACCTATTTAAGTATTATCAAAAGAGAAAAGTTGCCCAAATTAAGCAACAAGCGAAAAATTGCATATTTAAATTAACGGTTTTCTGTGGTGATTCTGAGCCAGAGCGAATATTTAGGCGAAACAAATTGCAAAATGTATATATTAATTTTGTTTGTTTTTTTTATTTTATTTATTCTCGAGACCTATTTAAGTATTATCAAAAGAGAAAAGTCGCCCAAATTAAGTAACAACCGAAAAAATTTAATTTTTAAATTAACGCTTTTCTGTGGTGATTCTTCTCAGCCAAAGCGAACATTTAAGCAAAAAAAAAATTGCAAAATATATACTTATATTAATATTGTTTGTTTTTTGATTTTATTTATTCTCGAGACCTACTTAAGTATTATCAAATGAGAAAAGTCGCCCAAATTAAGTAACAACCGAAAAAATGCATTTTTAAGTTAACGGTTTTCTGTGGTGCTTCTTCTGAGCCAGAGCGAACTTTTAAGCACAAAAAAATTCTCGAGACCTACTTAAGTATTATCAAAAGAAAAAAGTCGCCCAAATTAAGCAACAACCGAAAATGCATTTTTAAATTAACGCTTTTCTGTGGTGCTTCTTCTGAGCCAGAGCGAACTTTTAAGCATAAAAAATTGCAAAATGTATATATTAATTTTGTGTGTTTTTTGATTTTATTTATTCTCGAGACCTATTTAAGTATTATCAAAAGAGAAAAGTAGCCCAAATTTAGTAACAACCGAAAAAATGCATTTTTAAATTAACGCTTTTCTGTGGTGCTTCTTCTGAGCCAGAACGAACTTTTAAGCAAAACAAATTGCAAAACGTATATATTATTTTTTTGTTGTTTTTGATTTCATTTATTCTCGAGACCTATTTAAGTATTATCAAAAGAGAAAAGTCGCCCAAATTAAGTAACAACCGAAAAAATTTAATTTTTAAATTAACGCTTTTCTGTGATGCTTCTTCTGAGCCAGAGCGAACTTTTAAGCAAAAAAATTGCAAAACGTATATATTGTTTTTTTTTTGTTTTTTGGTTTTGTTTATTCTCGAGACATATTTAAGAATTGTCAAAAGAGAAAAGTCGCCCAAATTAAGTAACAACCGAAAAAATGCATTTTTAAATTAACGCTTTTCTGTGGTGCTTCTTCTGAGCCAGAGCGAACTTTTAAGCAAAAAAATTGCAAAACGTATATACTGTTTTTTTTGTTTTTGATTTTATTTATTCTCAAGACCTATTGAAGTATTATCAAAAGAGAAAAGTCGCCCAAATTAAGCAACAACCGAAAATGGATTTTTAAATTAACGCTTTTCTGTGGTGCTTCTTCTGAGCCAGAGCGAACTTTTAAGCAAAAAAAAATGGAAAATGTATGTATTAATTTTGTTTGATTTTTGATTTTATTCATTATCGAGACCTATTTATGTATTACCAAAAGAGAAAAGTCGCCCAAATTAAGTAACAACCGAAAAAATGCATTTTTAAATTACGCATTTCTGTAGTGCTTCTTCTGAGCCAGAGCGAACTTTTAAGCAAAAAAAATTGCAAAATGTATATATTAATTTTGTGTGTTTTTTGATTTTATTTATTCTCGAGACCTATTTAAGTATTATCAAAAGAGAAAAGTAGCCCAAATTTAGTAACAACCGAAAAAATGCATTTTTAAATTAACGCTTTTCTGTGGTGCTTCTTCTGAGCCAGAACGAACTTTTAAGCAAAACAAATTGCAAAACGCATATATTATTTTTTGTTGTTTTTGATTTCATTTATTCTCGAGACCTATTTAAGTATTATCAAAAGAGAAAAGTCGCCCAAATTAAGTAACAACCGAAAAAATTTAATTTTTAAATTAACGCTTTTCTGTGATGCTTCTTCTGAGCCAGAGCGAACTTTTAATCAAAAAAATTGCAAAACGTATATATTGTTTTTTTTTTGTTTTTTGGTTTTGTTTATTCTCGAGACATATTTAAGAATTGTCAAAAGAGAAAAGTCGCCCAAATTAAGTAACAACCGAAAAAATGCATTTTTAAATTAACGCTTTTCTGTGGTGCTTCTTCTGAGCCAGAGCGAACTTTTAAGCAAAAAAATTGCAAAACGTATATACTTTTTTTTTTGTTTTTGATTTTATTTATTCTCAAGACCTATTGAAGTATTATCAAAAGAGAAAAGTCGCCCAAATTAAGCAACAACCGAAAATGGATTTTTAAATTAACGCTTTTCTGTGGTGCTTCTTCTGAGCCAGAGCGAACTTTTAAGCAAAAAAAAATGGAAAATGTATGTATTAATTTTGTTTTTTTTTTTATTTTATTTATTCTCAAGACCTATTGAAGTATTATCAAAAGAGAAAAGTCGCCCAAATTAAGCAACAACCGAAAATGCATTTTTAAATTAACGCTTTTTTGTGGTGATTCTTGTGAGCCAGAGCGAACATTTAAGCAAAAAAATTGCAAAATGTATACAATAATTTTGTTTGTTTTTTATTTTATTTATTCTCGAGACCTACTTACGTATTATCAAAAGAGAAAAGTCGCCCAAATCAAGTAACAACCAAAAAATGCATTTTTAAATTAACGCTTTTCTGTGGTGCTTCTTCTGAGCCAGAGCGAACTTTTAAGCAAAAAAATTGCAAAACGTATATACTGTTTTTTTTTTTGTTTTTGATTTTATTTATTCTCAAGACCTATTGAAGTATTATCAAAAGAGAAAAGTCGCCCAAATTAAGCAACAACCGAAAATGGATTTTTAAATTAACGCTTTTCTGTGGTGCTTCTTCTGAGCCAGAGCGAACTTTTAAGCAAAAAAAAATGGAAAATGTATGTATTATTTTGTTTTTTTTTATTTTATTTATTCTCAAGACCTATTGAAGTATTATCAAAAGAGAAAAGTCGCCCAAATTAAGTAACAACCGAAAAAATGCATTTTTAAATAACCGCTTTTCTGTGGTGATTCTTGTGAGCCAGAGCGAACATTTAAGCAAAAAAAAATTGCAAAATGTATACAATAATTTTGTTTGTTTTTTATTTTATTTATTCTCGAGACCTACTTACGTATTATCAAAAGAGAAAAGTCGCCCAAATTAAGTAACAACCGAAAAAATGCATTTTTAAATTAACGCTTGTCTGTGGTGCTTCTTCTGAGCCAGAGCGAACTTTTAAGCAAAAAAATTGCAAAACGTATATACTGTTTTTTTGTTTTTGATTATATTTATTCTCAAGACCTATTTAAGTATTATCAAAAGAGAAAAGTCGCCCAAATTAAGTAACAACCAAAAAAAATTCATTTTTAAAGTAACGCTTTTCTGTGGTGCTTCTTCTGAGCCAGGGCGAACTTTTAAGCAAAACAAATTGCAAAACGTATATATTATTATTTTTTTTGTTTTTGATTTTATTTATTCTCGAGACCTATTTAAGTATTATCAAAAGGAAAAGTCGCCCAAATTAAGTAACAAGCGAAAAAAATGCGTATATAAATTAACGCTTTTCTGTAGTGCGTCTTCTGAGCCAGAGCGAACTTTTAAGCAAAAAAAAAAATTGCAAAATGTATATATTAATTTGTTTGTTTTTTTTACTTTATTTATTCTCGAGATCTATTTAAGTATTATCAAAAGAGAAAAGTCGCCCAAATTAAGTAACAACCAAAAAAATTCATTTTTAAAGTAAAGCTTTCTGTGGTGCTTCTTCTGAGCCAGAACGAACTTTTAAGCAAAACAAATTGCAAAACGTATATATTATTTTTTTTTGTTTTTGATTTTATTTATTCTCGAGACCTATTTAAGTATTATCAAAAGAGAAAAGTCGCCCAAATTAAGTAACAACCGAAAAAATTTAATTTTTAAATTAACGCTTTTCTGTGGTAATTCTTCTGAACCAGAGCGAACATTTAAGCAAAAAAAATTGCAAAATATATACATATATTAATTTTGTTTGTTTTTTGATTTTATTTATTCTCGAGACCTACTTAAGTATTATCAAATGAGAAAAGTCGCCCAAATTAAGCAACAACCGAAAAAATGCATTTTTAAGTTAACGGTTTTCTGTGGTGCTTCTTCTGAGCCAGAGCGAACTTTTAAGCAAAAAAAATTGCAAAATGTATATATTAATTTGGTTTGTTTTTTTATTTTATTTATTCTCGAGACCTATTTAAGTATTATTAAAAGAGAAAAGTCGCCCAAATTAAGTAACAACCGAAAAAAATCATTTTTAAATTAACGCTTTTCTGTGGTGCTTCTTCTAAGCCAGAGCAAACTTTGAAGCACAAAAAAATTCTCGAGACCTACTTAAGTATTATCAAAAGAAAAAAGTCGCCCAAATTAAGCAACAACCGTAAATGCATTTTTAAATTAACGCTTTTCTGTGGTGCTTCTTCTGAGCCAGAACAAACTTTTAAGCAAAAAAAATGGAAAATGTATGTATTAATTTTGTTTGGTTTTTGATTTTATTCATTATCGAACCTATTTATGTATTACCAAAAGAGAAAAGACGCCAAAATTAAGTAACAACCGAAAAAATGCATTTTTAAATTACGCATTTCTGTAGTGCTTCTTCTGAGCCAGAGCGAACTTTTAAGCAAAAAAAATTGCAAAATGTATACATTAATTTTGTTTGTTTTTTATTTTATTTATTCTCGAGACCTATTTAAGTATTATCAAAAGAGAAAAGTAGCCCAAATTTAGTAACAACCGAAAAAATTTAATTTTTAAATTAACGCTTTTCTGTGATGCTTCTTCTGAGCCAGAGCGAACTTTTAAGCAAAAAAATTGCAAAACGTATATATTGTTTTTTTTTTGTTTTTTGGTTTTGTTTATTCTCGGGACATATTTAAGAATTGTCAAAAGAGAAAAGTCGCCCAAATTAAGTAACAACCGAAAAAATGCATTTTTAAATTAACGCTTTTCTGTGGTGCTTCTTCTGAGCCAGAGCGAACTTTTAAGCATAAAAAAATGGAAAATGTATGTATTAATTTTGTTTGTTTTTTGATTTTATTTATTATCGAGACCTATTTATGTATTATCAAAAGAGAAAAGTCGACCAAATTAAGTAAAAAGAGAAAAAATGCATATTTAAATTAACGCTTTTCTGTGGTGCTTCTTCTGAGGCAGAGCGAACTTTTAAGCAAAAAAAAAATGGAAAATGTATGTATTAATTTTGTTTTTTTTTATTTTATTTATTCTCAAGACCTATTGAAGTATTATCAAAAGAGAAAAGTCGCCCAAATTAAGCAACAACCGAAAATGCATTTTTAAATTAACGCTTTTTTTTAGTGATTCTTGTGAGCCAGAGCGAACATTTAAGCAAAAAAATTGCAAAATGTATACATTAATTTTGTTTGTTTTTATTTTATTTATTCTCGAGATCTACTTAAGTATTATCAAAAGAGAAAAGTCGCCCAAATTAAGTAACAACCGAAAAAATGCATTTTTAAATTAACGCTTTTCTGTGGTGCTTCTTCTGAGCCAGACCGAACTTTTAAGCAAAAAAAAATTGCAATATGTATACATTAATTTTGTTTGTTTTTTGATTTTATTTATTCTTGAGACCTATTAACTATTATCAAAAGAGAAAAGTCGCCCAAATTAAGTAACAAGAGAAAATATGCATATTTAAATTAACTCTTTTTTGTGGTGATTCTTGTGAGCCAGAGCGAACATTTAAGCAAAAAAAATTGCAAAATGTATACATTAATTTTGTTTGTTTTTTATTTTATTTATTCTCGAGACCTACTTACGTACTATCAAAAGAGAAAAGTCGCCCAAATTAAGTAACAACCAAAAAAATGCATTTTTAAATTAACGCTTTTCTGTGGTGGTTCTTCTGAGCCAGAGCGAACTTTTAAGCAAAAAACTTGCAATATGTATACATTAATTTTGTTTGTTTTTTGATTTTATTTTTTCTTGAGACCTATTTAACTATTATCAAAAGAGAAAACTCGCCCAAATTAAGTAACAAGAGAAAAAATGCATATTTAAATTTGATTTTATTTATTCTCGAGACCTATTTAAGTATTATCAAAAGAGAAAAGTCGCCCAAATTAAGTAACAACCGAAAAAATTTAATTTTTAAATTAACGCTTTTCTGTGATGCTTCTTCTGAGCCAGAGCGAACTTTTAAGCAAAAAAAATTGCAAAACGTATATATTGTTTTTTTTTGTTTTTTGGTTTTATTTATTCTCGAGACATATTTAAAAATTGTCAAAAGAGAAAAGAGAAAAGAGCGAACTTTTAAGCAAAAAAATTGCAAAACGTATATGTGTTTTTTTTGTTTTTGATTTTATTTATTCTTAAGACCTATTTAAGTATTATCAAAAGAGAAAAGTCGCCTAAATTAAGAAACAACCAAAAAAATTCATTTTTAAAGTAACGCTTTTGTGTGGTGCTTCTTCTGAGCCAGAGCTAACTTTTAAGCAAAACAAATTGCAAAACGTATATATTATTATTATTTTTTTTTGTTTTTGATTTTATTTATTCTCGAGACCTATTCAAGTATTATCAAAAGGAAAAGTCGCCCAAATTATGTAACAAGCAAAAAAAATGCGTATATAAATTAACGCTTTTCTGTAGTGCTTCTTCTGAGCCAGAACGAACTTTTAAGCAAAAAAAAATTGCAAAATGTATATATTAATTTGTTTGTTTTTTTACTTTATTTATTCTCGAGGTCTATTTAAGTATTATCAAAAGAGAAAAGTCGCCCAAATTAAGTAACAACCAAAAAAATTCATTTTTAAAGTAACGCTTTTCTGTGGTGCTTCTTCTGAGCCAGAGCGAACTTTTAAGCAAAACAAATTGCAAAACGTATATATTATTATTTTATTTTTGGTTTTTGATTTTATTTATTCTCGAGACCTATTTAAGTATTATCAAAAGGAAAAGTCGCCCAAATTAAGTAACAAGCGAAAAAAAATGCGTATATAAATTAACGCTTTTCAGTAGTGCTTCTTCTGAGCCAGAACGAACTTTTAAGCAAAAAAATTGCAAAACGTATATACTGTTTTTTTTTTTGTTTTTGATTTTATTTATTCTCAAGATCTATTGAAGTATTATCAAAAGAGAAAAGTCGCCCAAATTAAGCAACAAACGAAAATGCATTTTTAAATTAAGGCTTTTCTGTGGTGCTTCTTCTAAGCCAGAGCGAACTTTTAAGCAAAAAAAATTGCAAAATGTATATATTAATTTTGTTTGTATTTTACTTTATTTATTCTCGAGACCTCTTTAAGTATTATCAAAAGAGAAAAGTCGCCCAAATTAAGTAACAACCAAAAAAATGCATTTTTAAATTAACGCTTTTCTGTGGTGCTTCTTCTAAGCCAGAGCGAACATTTAAGCAAAAAAAAATTGCAATATGTATACATTAATTTTGTTTGTTTTTTTATTTTATTTATTCTTGAGACCTATTTAACTATTATCAAAAGAGAAAAGTCGCCCAAATTAAGTAACAAGAGAAAAAATGCATATTTAAATTAGCGCTTTTCTGTGGAGATTCTTGTGAGCCAGAGCGAACATTTAAGCAAAAAAAAATTGCAAAATGAATACATTAATTTTGTTTGTTTTTTATTTTATTTATTCTTGAGACCTATTTAAGTATTATCAAAAGAGAAAAGTCGCCCAAATTAAGTAACAACCGAAAAAATGCATATTTAAATTAACGCTTTTCTGTGGTGATTCTTGTGAGCCAGAGCGAACATTTAAGCAAAAAAAAATTGCAAAATGAATACATTAATTTTGTTTGTTTTTTATTTTATTTATTCTTGAGACCTATTTAACTATTATCAAAAGAGAAAAGTCGCCCAAATTAAGTAACAAGAGAAAAAATGCATATTTAAATTAGCGCTTTTCTGTGGAGATTCTTGTGAGCCAGAGCGAACATTTAAGCAAAAAAAAATTGCAAAATGAATACATTAATTTTGTTTGTTTTTTATTTTATTTATTCTTGAGACCTATTTAAGTATTATCAAAAGAGAAAAGTCGCCCACTTGAAGTAACAATCGAAAAAACACATTACCAAATTAACGCTTCTCTGTGGTGCTTCTTCTGAGCCAGAGCGAACTCTTAAGCAAAAAAAATTGCAATATGTATACATTAATTTTGTTTGTTTTTTGATTTTATTTATTCTTGAGACCTATGTAACTACTATCAAAAGAGAAAAGTCGCCCAAATTAAGTAACAAGAGAAAAAATGCATATTTGAATTAACGCTTTTCTGTGGTGATTCTTGTGAGCCAGAGCGAAATTTTAGCAAAAAAAATTGCAAAACTTATATATTGTTTCTTTTTTTGTTTTTGATTTTATTTATTCTCGAGACCTATTTCAGTATTATCAAAAGAGAAAAGTCGCCCAAATTAAGTAACAACCGAAAAAATGCATTTTTAAATTAACGGTTTTCTGTGGTGCTTCTTCTGAGCCAGAACGAACTTTTAAGCAAAAAAAAAATTGCAAAACGTATACATTGTTTTTTTTTGTTTTTTGATTTTATTTATTCTCGAGACATATTTAAGAATTGTCAAAAGAGAAAAGTCGCGCAAATTAAGTAACAAGAGAAAAAAATGCATTTTTAAATTACGCTTTTCTGTGGTGCTTCTTCTGAGCCAGAGCGAACTTTTAAGCAAAAAAAATTGCAAAACGTATATATTGTTTTTTGTTTGTTTTTTGATTTTATTTATTCTCGAGACATATTTAAGAATTGTCAAAAGAGAAAAGTCGCCCAAATTAAGTAACAACCGAAAAAATGCATTTTTAAAGTAACGCTTTTCTGTGGTGCTTCTTCTGAGCCAGAGCGAACTTTTAAGCAAAACAAATTGCAAAACGTATATATTATTTTTTTTTTTGTTTTTGATTTTATTTGTTCTCGAGACCTATTTAAGTATTATCAAAAGAGAAAAGTCGCCCAAATTAAGTAACAAGCGAAAAAATTTAATTTTTAAATTAACGCTTTTCTGTGGTAATTCTTCTGAGCCAGAGCGAATTTAAGCAAAAAAAATTGCAAAATATATACATATATTAATTTTGTGTGTTTTTTGATTTTATTTATTCTCGAGACCTATTTAAGTATTATCAAAAGAGAAAAGTAGCCCAAATTTAGTAACAACCGAAAAAATTTAATTTTTAAATTAACGCTTTTCTGTGATGCTTCTTCTGAGCCAGAGCGAACTTTTAAGCAAAAAAAATTGCAAAACGTATATATTGTTTTTTTTTTTGTTTTTTGGTTTTGTTTATTCTTGAGACATCTTTAAGAATTGTCAAAAGAGAAAAGTCGCCCAAATTAAGTAACAACCGAAAAAATGCATTTTTAAATTAACGCTTTTCTGTGGTGCTTCTTCTGAGCCAGAGCGAACTTTTAAGCAAAAAAATTGCAAAACGTATATACTGTTTTTTTTTTTGTTTTTGATTTTATTTATTCTCAAGATCTATTGAAGTATTATCAAAAGAGAAAAGTCGCCCAAATTAAGTAACAACCGAAAAAATGCATTTTTAAATTAACGCTTTTCTGTGGTGCTTCTTCTGAGCCAGAGCGAACTTTTAAGCAAAAAAAAAATTGCAATATGTATACATTAATTTTGTTTGTTTTTTGATTTTATTTATTCTTGAGACCTATTAACTATTATCAAAAGAGAAAAGTCGCCCAAATTAAGTAACAAGAGAAAATATGCATATTTAAATTAACTCTTTTTTGTGGTGATTCTTGTGAGCCAGAGCGAACATTTAAGCAAAAAAAATTGCAAAATGTATACATTAATTTTGTTTGTTTTTTATTTTATTTATTCTCGAGACCTACTTACGTACTATCAAAAGAGAAAAGTCGCCCAAATTAAGTAACAACCAAAAAAATGCATTTTTAAATTAACGCTTTTCTGTGGTGGTTCTTCTGAGCCAGAGCGAACTTTTAAGCAAAAAAATTGCAATATGTATACATTAATTTTGTTTGTTTTTTGATTTTATTTTTTCTTGAGACCTATTTAACTATTATCAAAAGAGAAAACTCGCCCAAATTAAGTAACAAGAGAAAAAATGCATATTTAAATTTGATTTTATTTATTCTCGAGACCTATTTAAGTATTATCAAAAGAGAAAAGTCGCCCAAATTAAGTAACAACCGAAAAAATTTAATTTTTAAATTAACGCTTTTCTGTGATGCTTCTTCTGAGCCAGAGCGAACTTTTAAGCAAAAAAAATTGCAAAACGTATATATTGTTTTTTTTTTGTTTTTTGGTTTTATTTATTCTCGAGACATATTTAAAAATTGTCAAAAGAGAAAAGAGAAAAGAGCGAACTTTTAAGCAAAAAAATTGCAAAACGTATATGTGTTTTTTTTGTTTTTGATTTTATTTATTCTTAAGACCTATTTAAGTATTATCAAAAGAGAAAAGTCGCCCAAATTAAGAAACAACCAAAAAAATTCATTTTTAAAGTAACGCTTTTGTGTGGTGCTTCTTCTGAGCCAGAGCTAACTTTTAAGCAAAACAAATTGCAAAACGTATATATTATTATTATTTTTTTTGTTTTTGATTTTATTTATTCTCGAGACCTATTCAAGTATTATCAAAAGGAAAAGTCGCCCAAATTAAGTAACAAGCGAAAAAAATGCGTATATAAATTAACGCTTTTCTGTAGTGCTTCTTCTGAGCCAGAACGAACTTTTAAGCAAAAAAAAAATTGCAAAATGTATATATTAATTTGTTTGTTTTTTTACTTTATTTATTCTCGAGGTCTATTTAAGTATTATCAAAAGAGAAAAGTCGCCCAAATTAAGTAACAACCAAAAAAATTCATTTTTAAAGTAACGCTTTTCTGTGGTGCTTCTTCTGAGCCAGAGCGAACTTTTAAGCAAAACAAATTGCAAAACGTATATATTATTATTTTATTTTTGGTTTTTGATTTTATTTATTCTCGAGACCTATTTAAGTATTATCAAAAGGAAAAGTCGCCCAAATTAAGTAACAAGCGAAAAAAAATGCGTATATAAATTAACGCTTTTCTGTAGTGCTTCTTCTGAGCCAGAACGAACTTTTAAGCAAAAAAATTGCAAAACGTATATACTGTTTTTTTTTTGTTTTTGATTTTATTTATTCTCAAGATCTATTGAAGTATTATCAAAAGAGAAAAGTCGCCCAAATTAAGCAACAAACGAAAATGCATTTTTAAATTAAGGCTTTTCTGTGGTGCTTCTTCTAAGCCAGAGCGAACTTTTAAGCAAAAAAAATTGCAAAATGTATATATTAATTTTGTTTGTATTTTATTTTATTTATTCTCGAGACCTCTTTAAGTATTATCAAAAGAGAAAAGTCGCCCAAATTAAGTAACAACCAAAAAAAATGCATTTTTTAATTAACGCTTTTCTGTGGTGCTTCTTCTAAGCCAGAGCGAACTTTTAAGTAAAAAAAAATTGCAAAATGTATATATTAATTTTGTATAAGTATATTTATATGTATACATTAATTTTGTTTGTTTTTTTATTTTATTTATTCTTGAGACCTATTTAACTATTATCAAAAGAGAAAAGTCGCCCAAATTAAGTAACAAGAGAAAAAATGCATATTTAAATTAGCGCTTTTCTGTGGAGATTCTTGTGAGCCAGAGCGAACATTTAAGAAAAAAAAATTGCAAAATGAATACATTAATTTTGTTTGTTTTTAAATTAACGCTTTTCTGTGGTGATTCTTCAGAGCCAGAGCGAATATTTAAGCAAAAAAAATTGCAATATGTATACATTAATTTAAAGCGAACATTTAAGCCAAAAAAAATTGCAATATGTATACATTAATTTTGTTTGTTTTTTATTCTATTTATTCTCGAGACCTACTTAAGTATTATCAAAAGAGAAAAGTCGCCCAAATTAAGTAACAACCGCAAAAATGCATTTTTAAATTAACGCTTCTCTGTGGTGCTTCTTCTGAGCCAGAGCGAACTCTTAAGCAAAAAAAATTGCAATATGTATACATTAATTTTGTTTGTTTTTTGATTTTATTTATTCTTGAGACCTATGTAACTATTATCAAAAGAGAAAAGTCGCCCAAATTAAGTAACAAGAGAAAAAATGCATATTTGAATTAACGCTTTTCTGTGATGATTCTTGTGAGCCAGAGCGAAATTTTAGCAAAAAAAATTGCAAAACGTATATATTGTTTCTTTTTTTGTTTTTGATTTTATTTATTCTCGAGACCTATTTAAGTATTATCAAAAGAGAAAAGTTGCCCAAATTAAGCAACAAGCGAAAAAATGCATATTTAAATTAACGGTTTTCTGTGGTGATTCTTCTGAGCCAGAGCGAACATTTAAGCAAAAAAATTGCAAAATGTATATATTAATTTTGTTTGTTTTTTTATTTTATTTATTCTCGAGAACTATTTAAGTATTATCAAAAGAGAAAAGTCGCCCAAATTAAGTAACAACCGAAAAAATTTAATTTTTAAATTAACGCTTTTCTGTGGTGATTCTTCTGAGCCAGAGCGAACTCTTAAGCAAAAAAAAATTGCAATATGTATACATTAATTTTGTTTGTTTTTTGATTTTATTTATTCTTGAGACCTATTTAACTATTATCAAAGGAGAAAAGTCGCCCAAATTAAGTAACAAGAGAAAAAATGCATATTTAAATTAACGCTTTTCTGTGGTGATTCTTGTGAGCCAGAGCGAACATTTAAGCAAAAAAAAATTGCAAAATAGTAGTATGAATAAGGGGTTTCTAGATAGAAATGTGCAAAGGAAAAATGTGCATACCTTAACCCTTTAACGGTCGATGGGGTTAAATTCGACCCCATGATATTTTGTGTTATGAGGCGGCAGCGTGTTCGGTTTTGCTTAAAGTGAAATCGTGGTGGGGGGTTCGGTTTTGCTTAAAGTGAAGTCGTGGTGGGGGGTTCGGTTTTGTTTAAAGTGAAGTCGTGGTGGGTGGTTCGGTTTTGCTTAAAGTGAAGTCGTGGTGGGGGGGTTCGGTTTTGCTTAAAGTGAAGTCGTGGTGGGGGGGTTCGGTTGCGGCAGCGTGTTCGGTTTTGCTTAAAGTGAAGTCGTGGTGGGGGGTTCGGTTATGAGGCGGCAGCGTGTTCGGTTTTGCTTAAAGTGAAGTCGTGGTGGGGGGTTCGGTTTTGCTTAAAGTGAAGTCGTGGTGGATGTTATTTTTGTTGAAGTGAAGTCGTAACATTTAATGTGTTCGTTAGAGGGTTAATACAATATGAATTAAACTACATTAGGGCGGTTTACGAAAGTCTGTGATTTTTTTGCTAGTATTTAATAAATAAAATTCATTTACTGCGGTATATATTAATCTTCCTAATACTATTTGTTATCAGTATAAAATGTTAACCACATTATTTAAAAACAAAACATTTATTTATTTTTAGTGTTAATCATATACCTACATACTTATAAAACATATGTATATTAGCAACAATTCTATATTTTTGTAGACTAAATAATTTACAATTACACATAACACTCGAATCAGCCGTAATTTGTTTCAATTTAAAACAATTTTCAAAATGAACACCATGAACTGATGAATCTACTAACTCCAAATCTTCATATAAAGGTATGATTTCTAGGAAATTTTCCATATATCTGATGAGATCTCCCGGAATATATCCTCTATAATAGTTTAGAAAATTTTCCACTTCAACTCTCAATTCAAATTCAACAAATAATTTCGGCTTCCGTTTTATCAGTGTCGTCGACGACATTTAAGATTCATATTGTTTCTTTAGTGTATCTTGAGCTAGAACGATAACAAAAAAATAATATTTATATTTAATAATAATAAAATAAATAAAAAAACTATTTACCAAATATTACCTGTTGCAGCTGCATGTATATTCAGCTCGTAATATTCATTGCTGCTGCTACCTTTTCTATCTTTAGTAAGATAGTAGGTATTGCGCTGGAATTCTTCTATACTATCATCGTCTAGAGTTTCGTTGAATATACCAGGTAGGTATATGTATTTGGTGTTTTCCACCAAATAACGTACTTTTTTCCCATAAGGCGTCTGGACACGCTCCATTTTTGTAATTTTATATTTATATTCAAAAAGCATCTCCTTTATGGGGAGAATGCTTTTTGTTTGGTTTTTTTGAAAATTGATTTTAGGTGTGCTTCCATTTCTGTACTTAACTTGAATAGTAATTAAAGAAAAACTAGATGGGGGGTGGGTTTTTATATAAAATTATGAGAAGTAATTTTATAGCTTATCATTCTTTTCAATAAAATTTTATAACAATGTTTCTGATGCGGTTTGTCCGTTGTTTATAAAGTTTCTATTTAATTAAAAGGCGTGAGAAAATTTTAAAAAGTTTCTGTTGCGGTTTTTCCATTTTTTTATAAAGTTTCTATTTAATCAAATGTGAAAGAAATTTTAATGTATGCAGAGTTTTGTTGATATATAAATATATATGATTTTAATTTTAAAAGGTTTCTGTTTAAAATGTTTCTTCTATTTCATCATCGTCATCTTCTTCTTCTTCAGTACTGTCATACAAGTTGTTGTAGAATACATATTGCTTCTTCTTTTTAATGATTAGAGTATATAATCCATTCACTTCTTTAACTTTCTTTAAAATGTGTGGATTTGCGTTTAGATAATCCATCTGATTTTTAGTAATAATCAGAAATCGTTTAGGTAAATAAATATGATATTCTTTATTTACAAGACATCTTATACTTTCACCATATTTTGTATCTACTCGTTCTATCTTGTTGATTTCATATGCAGTATTTTCTTCCATATCCTTTAAAGGTAAGTATATAATATTAGGATTTTGAAACAATTTTCTTAAACTTGCTCTCATTATTTTGCTTTTAACTTTTCACCGTAAAACGAATTTTCAAACTGATTCTTTATATTCAATAATTGATACTATAAGGTGTTTTTAGATATTTTAATAACTTCTTATCAATTGCGGTTAAGCATAAATATTAAAAAAGTATACGTATGTATGTAATAATATATAAACAGCTGGTGTTTTAATCTTATTGTATCCAAGTTTGTGTTATATATATATACGTTATTTATAATGAGAGATTTAGTTGAATTAAAAAAATTTGTTAAATATGTATTGGGGTCAATTTTTAAAAACTGGTGATAAATATTGTACTTGTCATGCACAGTGGAAAACTTTTCAAATAATAAATGCAATAGTTTTGGATATTATAATGCAGGTGTTCCTAACCGCAGAAGGAGGGACAAGAACTCAAATTTTTTCTCTTAATAGAGGACAAGAAATGTCAACAAATATTCCAATATTTCATTTTAGTCACAATCAACATATAAAAATTGAGGTTATCGGTGGTATGATATCACTAGTTGGAACAGTCTATGAGGGTGGTTTTAAAGATATAAATGTACACTCATACAAACCATCATGCGTTTATAGTGAAATAGATGAACATGTTTTTAGTGATGCAACTAAATCTTATAATGGTAAGACTGGTATCCGCTCATTGAATAAAAATCAACAAAAACCTCTCCTCCCTCAAAAAATGGTTAATAATAGTAAAGTTAAGAAAGCAGCTGGTGGTGCTAGCGATGGTGATGACTCATTTCAATATGAAGATTATTAAATTAGTATATAAGTATGAGGAACAATTCTTATCATCTCATTCAAAAATATATCGCTAACTTAAGAACATATCTTTAAAAAGAAAAACTAAAATGAAAAATATTTTTATCATATTGTTTTCATATATCTATATCATACAAGTGTTTTCAGCTTCATTACCTATTGATTTGAGTGAAAATGAACTTAAAAATACAGAATTTGCAATAAAATTACCAAATAATGATACTGTGAGCATACAACTAAATTTCAAACTTTTAAAGTTTAATAATGATTTAAATAAAAACATCGAGTTAACAACAAAAGCAGAAAATAAATCAAACGAAGAACAAGAAGACTCCCCACCGCCTATAAGTCAACCTTTTACTGTTGAACAAGCTATTGAAACATTTAGGCAAGATTTAGTAAAAAAAAAGAAAAAAATATTGCAGGAATAATTGAAAGTTCGGCTCCATTTTATAGACATTTTCAACTTCAATACAAAGATAATATAAAATTGAGAATCCGTTGTACATATGACAGCAATTACTTGAAACGTCGATGAAATATTTCATGCTTCGAATACCGTCAAGTTGAATACGAGAGAATTTTAAGTAATGGTGAAATTGAGGTGGCTTCTGAGGATGATACAACGTACCGATCCGATGTTACATTAATCAACATTCAAGATTACACACATGATTTGGATATGGAAATAATATAAATTAGCTGATATGATGAAATACATTTACTACTACTTAATATAAACTTTGTTGTTGATGTGTTAAGAAGTTTTATTTAACATAAATAAAAAAATTAAAATAAGAAAAATAATGAATAATCAGTTTTATTCGAAAATTTTACATGACTTCTTGAATGAAGAAAGGTTTTTGTGGTATGAACATGAGATTATTTTGAAGAAATTAAAAACTCAATTCGATGAATATGCATTTTATAAGAAAAGTAAATCAAAATTTGGATATCATTACACCAATTGTGTGTGGTTCAACAATGAAACAACTTGTGGACCTGATACCTGTAAATGTTCCCTTATCGATAAAAGTTGGGAACAAGCATTATGTATAATGAATTTTTATAATAATTTAAAAACATAGACTTTATAAACAGTTCTACAGTCGTCGTTGTGACTTGATTAGTATTACACAACGTCTGAGGAGAGAATATTAGTTGTAGATGTACAAGGTTTTTATCTCAACAATAAATTCATTGAAAAAGAACTGAGTATTTCGATTAACGATATACAAGTACAAACATTTATTATTAAACCACCTTTTCCATATTCATTGTTGACAACAAAAGAAAAAGATTCAATTAATTGGCTTTATAATCATCATCATGGATTAAAATGGAAAGATGGCGATTCAACCTTAACAAATATTATGGAATATTATATTGCGCATGTTAAAGATAAAAATTTTATTTATTATGCTAAAGGATTAGAAAAAATTAAGTGGATTCAAAATATTTTTAAGGATAAAATTAATTTTTATAACCTAGGTGATCTTGTTGTTTAAAAACATTATATCAAAATGATAAATCTGTAAATGTTTGTTGTTATCATAGAAAATATTGTATATGTGCTCAAAAAAATGTAATACTCTTAAGAAAGTTTATTAAATCAAATATTAATAAAGAAAACATAAAATTATAAGACATTTTTTTATTTATTATTTAACACTTAAATCAGATAAGACATTTTTTTATTTATTATTTAACACTTAAATCAGATAAAATAATCATCAAACATCAGTTCATTCTGAATACTTGAAATGTCAATAACAATATCTTTAATCGGAAACACTTCAACTCTGGTTGGAGAATATTTTCCTCCAATTGAACTCTCTACAAAATATGTTTGTGGACTTATTGATTTTGTAACATTCAATTCCATACCCAATGTAGATGTTCACAACAATTTGTTTCATATAGGAAATCATATTATTACTATTCCGGTTGGTTCATATGAACTTGAGGATATTGATTTTTTCTTAAACTCAAGCTTAAACGATATTGATGAACCAATTTATCTAAAAATTGAAGCTAACAATAACACACTTAAAACTGAAATAACCTCATCAATGGATATAGATTTTTCACAACCAAACAGTATAGGAAAGTTGCTCGGATTTAGCAAAAGAAAATTAGAAGTAAATTCAACTGAATATTATAACACTGATCAAAATCTTCAAAATGATAAATCTTTGGAAGTGGTGATTGTAGATATTAATCAATTGAATACTACAAGGTTATTTGAATCTGACTTACCTACACATATTACGAATGTTAATAGAATACGCATTGAAAGCAACTTAACAACCGGATCATTTATTAATAATACTTCGAATTATACTATTCATGAATTTCCTCTTGATGTTCCTCCAGGATATAAAATAAACGAAAAACCTCGAAATGTTATTTATTTACCCGTCAACTGTCAACAAATAAACAACATAACGATTAGAATCTTAAATCAAGACGGTGAACTTATAAATTTTAGAGGAGAAAAAATCACTCTTAGACTCCACTTCAAACCAGAATAATGATCATTTACAATAAAAACGTAATGCAAAGAGGATTTCCATTCAATCCCTCATCAACTCACATTCGAGAAAGTATAAAAAATAAAAAACCGTTAACATCATATAATACAGAATACTTAAAATCATTAGGATTTAATCTTCAACCATGAATGAAATACTAAATGTCCTTCAAAAACATATATATGATGAGAGTATTGTAAAAAGAGAATATCATAGTTACTCTCCATATCTAAAATCATTCAACAACAATGATGAAATTCAAAATCAGGATCTCTTTGTCTTACCAAGTGAGAGTATGATTTACATTCATGGTTTTATAGTAAAGAAGGAAGCAAACAAAGAGGTTTCAGCTATAGATGTGAAATTTAAAAACAACTTTGTTTCATATTTGTTTGATGAAATTCGTTATGAAATTAATGGTTTTGAAGTTGATCGTACACGCAAACTTGGAATTTCATCCACCATGAAAAATTTTGTATCATTGAATAAGGCTGAAAGTGCTACACTAAAAAACGCTGGTTGGTGTCTTAACGAAACTTTTGTTTTAGAAAAAAGTCATTTTAGCTGTTGTATACCTCTGAAAATGTTGATGGGGTTTGCTGAAGATTATAACAAAATACTGTTAAATTCGAAACATGAGCTCATTCTTCAACGTTCTACATCCGATGAGAGATCATATTATTCTACAAATACAACTGATCATTTGCAATTAACAATTCTGGATATAACATGGAAAATGCCGCATATTCAACTATCGGACTTTGCAAAATTGGAAATGTTTAAGATAATCAACAGCAAAAATTCTATACCAATTGCATTTCGTAGTTGGGATTGTCATGTAAATCCTGCACTACCAACGAATACAAAGGTTTTATGGAATGTGAAGCTTTCTCCACAAAACGAAAGACCACGATTTCTTATAATTGGTTTACAAAAAGAGAAAAGTAAAGAACAAGGAAATATATTTGACCATTGTAATATCTCTAATTTAAAAATATATCTAAACTCAGAGTCATATCCATATGATGATTTAAATAATCGTTTCGAAATGGGTCAGTATTCTGTTCTATATAATATGTATGCAAAATTTCAACAAAGCTTTTACATGCGAGAACCTGAACCATTGCTGGATGTTAATGATTACAAGTCTTACGCACCGCTTATTGTTGTTGATGTTTCACATCAAAATGAGACTGTTAAAATTGGACCTATTGATGTACGAATTGAATTTGATACTGAAGCAAACAAACCAATTCCAGAAAAAACATCAGCATACTGTTTAGTTATTCATGATCGCTTAATCGAATACTCACCTCTAACAAGCGAAATTAGAAAAATTATTTAATTATAATATTTCTTTTAAAATTTTTAATAAATGAAAAAAAAAAAATGTTTATATATATATAAATAAAACAAGATCTTTTTAATTCTTAATCGATGTATTTTATTAAAACATTTATAGTTTCTTTTTAGTTATCTTCGAAAACAAAAATTTTAAACATAAATGACCACAATTTATTGTATTAAAATTTTGATATCTATCATAATTATAACTAATGTTTTTTCCTAAATATTTTATTAATTGTTTCGGTGGTTGCAAGTTACCAAAGCTATCAAAATATTCGATTTGATTGTTGTTTTTCCAGTATGCTACCCAATGTGTGCCAGGTCCCTTTGAAGTATCCAGATTGATTATTCCACATTCTTTTTTAAATGATGTACTTGGAAGAGTGTTGCACATAAACACACCTCTAAAATTTGGAATATGTTTTGCATATTTTCTCAAGTCTACATCAGAAAGAGCTCTTTTAGGTAGCTTCATTAAAAATTTTGTTGATAAGGTTTTAAATATAATTCAAATCCTTTTTTATATGGTTTTAAGAACATGCCTTTTCCCATCGCAATGGCTTCCATTGTATTATTGTGTCGTTTTGCTTCAGTCAGCTGTTCCTTTCCATTTTTAACTGCATTGATTGCTTTTGTAATACCAGATACACCACCAGCTAAACCACCAAGTGCACCCAGTGCAGCAAATATAGGGGCAAGTGGAAGAAAACCTCCAGATTTTGGTAGCGGTATTATTCGAGGTGTTTTTATTAACGATTTTTTCTGTCCCTTGAAAATATTGTTTACAACTTTTCGTGAAATCTTTATAGCATATTTCAAGTTTTCACTTTTCTTTATATTCTTTCTTGCACTTTTCAATGCATGTGTAAATAGTTTGTGGGTATTTACTGGAGACGACTTTTTAGTTTTACTAATAACGTTACCCATACCGAATTTTGTTTTTGCTTTCATTGCAGTAGCAACAAACCAAGCGTTTGATTTTTCACCCAAGCTACTATCGCTTGCTTTGACCCTTTGCCAAGCCTTTTCAGTTAAAATTCTATCAGCAATATGTCTTTTCTCTAAATCTTTATTGTTTGAGTATGCTATATCGTGCTCTCTGCAAGCAGTATCCAATGGATTGATTCCTTGATCACCTCTAGCTAAACGTTTCTTTAATTTTGTACCAGGTCCGCAAAATTGATAACCGGGTAGATGAAGTTCAATGGGAAGTTTATTAATTATTTTATTTAGAAAACCTTTACCAATGAAGGATGGATGGCGACTGAATAACTTTTTATAAATGATATTGATACTTTATCGATTAAAGATTGAAATTAAATTGATTGAAAACAAATAAAAGAGACTGGTTTATATATTATGTTATCATTAGATTTCAGAATGCGTTTTTTTAAACAACATAAAAGGATTGATGTAAAGAATATCGAATCAAAGTTCGATTCATCAAATAAAATTCGTCACAGTTCATTACTACCGAATTCTATTCGAGCTCTTATTGTGGGTCCATCAAATTGCGGAAAAACAAATGTTATGATCAGTCTTATTGAAAGTCCTCATGGACTGAAATTTAAAAATATTTACTTATATTCAAAGTCAACACAACAACCGAAATATAAGTACTTAGAAAGTCTAATTAAACCCATTAAGGAGATAAATTTTTCATCATTTTCTAATAATGATGATGTTCTATCCCCAGACGAAGTTAAACCGAATTCAATATTTATATTCGATGATATAGCTTGTGAGAAACAAAATCATGTACGTTCTTACTTCTGTATTGGTCGCCATAAAGACATTGATAGTTTTTATTTATGTCAAACTTATACACGTATACCAAAACACTTGATTCGCGATAATGCAAATATGATTATAATTTTTAAACAGGATGTAATGAATATTAAGCATATTTACAATGATCATGTTGGTTCTGATATGACTTTAAAAACATTTTATAAGTTATGTACCGAGTGTTGGAAAGAAAAATATGGTTTTCTAGTTATTAACAAAGATGATTCTATGAATAATGGTCGATATAGAAAAGGTTTCGATATATTTATAAATCTATAAAAGAAATATTACAGATATTTTAAAATCAGTACAAGATTAATTATTAAACTAATAACTTCTCAACTATAATCTGATACTAGCTATTAAATTGATAACTGTTAAACTGATCTGTTTGATTTGTTTCTATCAATATATCAATATGAATACAAATCTAGTTAATAATCTTATTAAAACTCGAAATATTTTGAAAAAGAAATATAAAAATATTTTGCTTGGAGAAATCGCAAATGATGAGATGTTAGAAAAAACATTTAAACCAATATCAAAACCATTAAAAGAAATAGTTCAATCAACTAATAATAATAATAATACTATAAAACATGAAAAGTATCCGGATAACTCTTTTAAACATGATCTTGAGAATAATAAAGTTGCCTTCAGTACCCCATATAAAAAGAGTAAGCTTGATTATAATACGTTTTCTCCAAGCTTTGATAACAAGAAAATCCAAAAAAGTTCAAACACGTTTAAATCATTTGATGATGAAAATAATGTTGATGACTATGATGATGATCTTGTTGATAATAATGATAATAATAGTGTTGATAATGTTGATGATGATGATGATGAAAACACCATTGCAATACAACCCGATCAAAGTATTCAATATGATTTATCGAAAGTTCATTTAAATATATATGACAAAACCTATGGACCTCGTAAAGATAAAAAAATCAAATATGGAGACTGGGTAATGAACCCATTACTTTCAATTCAACCAATATTACTGTAGGTAATTCAAAATGGCCCTTCACATCAGGTTTATATGAATTGTTAGTCTATAAAAAACCAATCAGTTATAATAAAACAGATTTAAATAATTATAAACAAATATTGGAGATGACTAATGTTTATAAGCGAAATAACAGCATAAATGGTCAAATTAAAGGAAATCGTTCAACTAAATATACAACGATTATTAAAAACCTATTTAAACAACAGAAAATTCATAAGGGAAAAGGTTTAATGAAGTTGAATAGAAAAAAGACCAAAAATGTTTATTGGGATGATCCTAACGAATTGGTTGATAGATTGCGTCTATTGATTTCATCCACAACAGCTGGTCACTCAAATCATAATAATGAAATTGTATCAATTATTGAGGAATTGAGAGAAGCAAAGATTATTATATAGACTTAAAAATATTTAACAATTAATATTCATAAAATGCCTATCGATAAGTTTGGACATTATATTGAACAATCTGCAAGATATCAAAATCCGCATTCCAAGATTCATTTAGATAGTGATCATAATTTCAACTTTAACTTACGGAGAATAAAAAATATTGCTAATCCTGTATTGGAAAATGATGCTGTGAACAAAATTTATATGAAAAGTTATTTTAATGAAATAAAGAAACAACTGGATGCAATGTGTATGGAGAGAATTAAGGAAACGGAGAATCGTTTTAACGAAATAATACAACAACAAAACGTGTTGTGTACAGAAAAATTTGTAAATTTAGAAACAAGTTTAAGTAAACTAATACATGATCAAAGTATCTTACAAAATAATCTCGATCAATCACTAAAAGAAATGAGATCATTATTTAATTATAAAATTGATTCAGTTGAAGAACGTCTTAAGCTCATTACAAAACATTTAAACATTGAAATATAAATCGTTTTGATTTAAATCCTACGTCAACAGCATTTAAATTGATGTAATCTAAGATAGATGTTAGAAATGGAGCGACAAGAAGTGGTTCAGGAGCTTCATAAACAAGCACGCAGAAATTTCATTCGACGTCGAGTGGTACACAGGGGAATTGATGATCTTTGGCAAGCAGATCTTGTTGAAATGGGTGTTTACTCAAAATATAACAAAGGCTATAGATTTATTTTAACAGTTATAGATACATTTTCAAAGTTTGCTTGGGCTGTACCCGTAAAATCGAAAGGTAGTGAAGATATTACCAATGCTATGAAATGTATTTTTTCACTAAAGAGATTTCCAAAAAACTTACAAACTGATAATGGTAAAGAGTTCTATAATAAAATATTTCAAAACCTGATGAAAAAACATAATATCAATCACTATTCTACATATAGTATCATGAAAGCGTCTATTGTAGAACGATTTAATAGAACTCTAAAAGGAATGATGTGGAAAAAGTTTAGTCTACAAGGAAATTATCAATGGATACATATATGCAAGGATTTAATTAATCAATATAATAATAAAAAGCATAGAACAATTGGAATGGCACCAAAGTCTGTTAACACAGAAAATTAAAGTTCTATACTAAAACAAGTCTATAATCATCCCAAAATATATAAATTTGGTAAACTAAAAGTTGGAGATCACGTTCGAATTAGCAAATATAAACATATTTTTTCAAAAGGATATACTCCAAACTGGACAACTGAAATTTTTAAAATTCGTACTTTACAGAACACAAACCCCATTACTTATTTATTGGAAGACTATCAAAGGAATCCGATTGTTGGTGGATTCTATGAACATGAACTATTAAAGACACATTTTCCAAATACATACTTGATTGAAAATGTTATTAAAACTAAGGGGCACCAGGCGTACGTAAAATGGTTGGGATTTTCCAATCAACGTAATTCTTGGATCAATAAAGATGAACTTCAATAATATTATATATACTTCAATATGAAATTTATTTTTATTATATTATAAAATTCTCAAAAAAATAAAATAATATATAAAAAAGTTTTGTTTTGATTTTTTTTTATTTCTAAATGATTAAATTTTATATCAACTTAGTTGAGGAAGGTTAAGAACAAGCACGATTAAATTTTATTCACACAAAAACAAATTGTGGTTACTTGTGTTTAAAATTCCTATTCAATAGATAACTATAGTTTAAAATAAAGACAAACTAAAATATTTTAATGATATTCTTTATTTATTTATTTATTTATTGTTTTTTCACGTTATATATATTCACTTATAATCTAAAATCACTTAATACTATTGTACAATATTATCACTTGAAGATGATGTTAATACATTTTCATTGGGATATGATGATGATGATGATGGTTGTTGACTATTTATTGCATAATGTCCCCATGCATATGTATTAATACTATTATCTCTAATAAATCGCTTATCATCTAAATAACTTAATGCTAATTTACTAATGTGTTGAGTATATATTTCATGAATCTTTGATCTAAATACATACATAGAATCATAGTACATTTTTTTTCAAATAAACATTTTCTAAAGTCATTAATCGTTAGTCTATTGGTTACGCATTTTTTAACTCCTTTAATTTTTTTAATTTCTTTTTCCTCTTCATCAATTTTAATTGAATACATTTTAGCGCGTAAACCAATGAACTCTTTAATTATTTTACCATTACATTCATCCTTCATCATTCCTAAAACCTTTTTGTTTAACAAGGGTATATTAAAAACATTATCTTTCGGATAAGCAGACGTATCAAACTGTAAGATGATATCATCTAGAATATCCTTATATAGATCATATGTCTTAATATCGTAAACAAAGGAATCAGTATCCATATAATTCAGATAAATATTTTCCTGATATTTAGGTTTCATGTATTCATAATGGAAATTATACATTTTCAACTTAGATAATTCTAGAACAGAAAACCCAATATAAATTGTGAATAATTGTGGAGACAATTATTAAATTTATAAATAGTGGAAAAAATTGTGGAGACAATTATTAAATTTACAAATAGTGGAAAAAATTGAAATTTATTTAAAGTAATTAAATATACGATGTGTCCAGATGGAGAGTTCAAAGGTAAGTAAGTTGTTCTCACCGAAATGCAGATCTTGAGTCGGCTTTGGCTTTGCCGTAAGCTTAATAAAAATCTCGGTAACAAACCCGAAGTCAAACGGTTTGACCGGTTGGCATCTGCATTGCGGTGAGAGCAGCTTTACACAACATATGGATAAATACAGTGAAGTCAGGGTAAGTATAATTTGAGGTAAGTACGTCATATAAATAGTATAAACAAATTTAACATTAGATTTAGAGTACAATTTAGATTTACAATTTATATATATACTTTTAGATTTATAATTCAATTTCAATTTCAGTTATATGATTCAATTTAAAATTTACAAAAATTCAAACTTACAACTAATTTATTATTATTGTCCAAACTAGTTTGGACAAATTGGTTTATTATATTCCGTTCGCACTCGACTCATTTCAATGACAATCATTTCTTCTTGAATCTTAAGTAAACTATGGAAATTTGGCTTAGCTATAAGAGCTCTAGCTCCCAACCTCTTACCTCTACTCTCCCATGAACAAACTATTTTAACATCTTTTCTCTTAGCTACATTTTCCATTGTTTTACCGTATACCGCATTATTTAAAAGTTTAAAAATTTTTTTCAAATTCATTTTCGGCATTGGTTTTATGATCATTATTTAAATCAATATACCTTTTCAACCAATCCGACTGATTGAATTTAAGAATTCTATGAATTTTCTTTAGAATAAGACCATGTTTAATACATTGTTTAAGATTTCTATAGTGTATTACATATTTTGTTTTATCATTTAAATCCGTTATTAATTTAGACTGTTTCATATGTTCATTTTTTTTATTTTCTGCACAAAATGGGAAATCATTGTGATGATCGTGCATGGTGGATGGATATTCTAAATCCACTTCCAATATATACCCTAATGGTGAATCATCTTCCACAGCATTAAAATTAAAATTTTCAATGTTTTCAACCCATTCAAAATTTTTATAAGGAAGGTACTGCGACATGACATAACCGTATAAATTGTTTACATCTAAATAAATAAGATAATTCGATTCTTTAGTAGAATCATAATCACTTACATATTTATTGTTAGCTACAGAATGTCGTTTACAACATTGAACAATTCCTCCCCTAATACCACGTGTAACAAAATTATACATGTTAATGTCAGTTAATAGTTCTAACTCTATTCTTGTTTTTTTCAACAATGCATCCCAAGATAATCCAGGAACAGTATAATATTGGCATGGATCTAAATTATAAATGTTTTTGCAAACTTTACGGAAATTTTCAAAAACATCACATAGTAATAAAACATCTACTTTCAAGTATAATAGTAAATAGTCCAAGAGAGTCGTACATCTAAATGTATTCCATACCTTTTCAGCATGTTTATAATTATCTTCACTACACGCTTCATCAGTTAGTTTATTAAAGAAGAGAGAACGAGGTGGTAATTGTGTTTCCATGAAACGATTCTTTGAATCCAAATAATCATAGGGAAAGACACCTTTACGTTTCATTAAATCAAATTCATTATCATTTAAACAAACCGATTTTATAGTTTTCAAATCATCATCAGACAAGAAACCTGCAAGTTGATCTAAACTTGATGCTATAAAACGATATGAATCGAGAAAACGTAGCTCAATAGTATCTTTTTCACTCACCCTAATTCTCTTCGATACGGATACATATAATTCCTTATTTAAAGGAATGATTTTTATATCACCTGCTACTGATGAAAGTTCTCTTATAAATAAATGACAATCATATGCCGAAAGGTTGTGAAAAAATATAGGGATAAAATTTCCAATTTGATACTCTAAGTTACATATATTATGTGCAGGACCTCTATAATCACCTGTTAGATGACAATGGTCAGTTACTTTATCTCCAATAGATATGATTTCACCGCATATATGACAATTCATATCTTCATCTTGTCTTTTTTGTTGTATAAACGTTAAAGGTTTCATTGGTATTACTACACTCAAATAGTTACTATAAATATATAATGCGTCCTCGACTAAACTTTAAAAAAAATGTGTTGATGCATTTTCACCACTATAAATTCTATGTATATCTAAACTAGAATTATAGGAACATTTAATATAATAACTAAATGCAAATAGAATATGCTTTTGTACTGAATTAATATTAGCTGAGTTTTGAATATCAACTGATTCCAGAATACATTCGAAATCTGCATAAACTACAAACGGAACATCTAGTTGGTTTTTATGATTCTTAAATCTAAGTATAGAATTTTTATCGGTTGGCATTATAGTTACAATTTTGTTGCATTCCTCCTTATGTTTCTTTAAAGATGATTCTTTGTAAAAGTGTATGAGGCATGTATTACAAATATACACCTTATTTTTATGTTTTGTAAATTGACTTCTTAATAATCTATAATTAAAGAAATATAAAAGGAAAAATTTTTTTAATTAGTTTAATTTCACTTTGAGTATAAATTTAAATAACGATAAACATACCTTGATATATTTTTTATCCAGACATAATGGAATCGTTCTTCATCTTCCATCAATAATAAATTTATATGTTTACTTTTTTCTTCTTGAGAGAAATAATATGGTCCCACAACATTATAAACTTCTAAATACGTATCTTTTTCAAGTATAGATGTTTTCTTCTTCTTTTCAAAAGATCTTTCCAGACCAAAGACATTTATGCTTATTCCCGGGTTGTTGTCTTCAAACTGCTGTATTTTGTTGACAGATAGCGGGAAATTTAAATTTTTAAAATTTAATAATATATTATTTTCCAGGACTATAATATCATCTTGAATGTTGGTTATGTTATACGAAGAACAAATTACACTATTATTTTCTATTGGATATAGCGCTGATATTATAGCCCACTTAAAACAGTATACGTCATTGTTTTGTATATTAACACAAGCTTTTTTTTTTTGATATGTCGTTGGTAAAGAAATATACTGTGAACCTTTTATACATGCATATTTATTAATATTAACATCAAGGTGATTAATTTTTGTTAACGCAAAACCACTATCACGTTCTTGGAACTCATCCATTTTTTGCATAATTATTTCACATTTATTTGCATAAAATCTTTCAATATCATTCATATGGTTATTTAAAGACAAAATATACATTTTTGTTTGATGTAGTATTATGGTAATTATGGGTTCTTCATCGTCTTTCATCTTCATATATTCACAGAGTAATTCAAAATTAAATTTTAAACTTGTATGTTTTTGTAGATGATCTTTCAAAACACATGCTACATTATCCTTTATGTTATTGAAAAACAATTCGGGATTTAGATTATCCATATTGCTGTTTTTAAACCGAAATGTAGTAATACGGGTTTTGAAACAAGCATCTAAACACTTTATATTATTGATTTCATCAACAATTTTTAAACAATTATCTTTATGTTTGTTTGTGCGTTGATGATATATCCTTACTACATCTTCTTTACACTCCTTACAGTGTATAATTTCTTTCTTTTGATTATTTTGATGCTCTATTAAGTGGATATGTTTAAGATAATCTTGCTTACTTGAAAAATTAATGTTGCAAGTCGTACACCTTAATGAATAACCTTGATGATGATGCATCCTGATATGTCTATTTAATGAAAAGTTGCGGCTGTACACTTTTCCACAGATATCACAAATAAAGTTGCCACCCATTTTAATTTGATTTATTTTATTAATTTTTTTTTGTGAATAAATAACTAAAAGTATAATCACACCTTAGAGTTTAGTACAACAATGAATATATTTTATTAATTTGATTTCATTTTATTACCACTACACTTAATTAAATAATGTGGTTACATTTTATACTGATAACAAATAGTATTAGGGAGATTAATATATACCGCAGTAAATGAATTTTATTTATTAAATACTAGCAAAAAATTACAGACCTTCGTAAACCGCCCTAATGTAGTTTAATTCATATTGTATTAACCCTCTAACGAACACATTAAATGTTACGACTTCACTTCAACAAAAATAACATCCACCACGACTTCACTTTAAGCAAAACCGAACCCCCCACCACGACTTCACTTTAAGCAAAACCGAACACGCTGCCGCAACCGAACCCCCCCACCACGACTTCACTTTAAGCAAAACCGAACCCCCCCACCACGACTTCACTTTAAGCAAAACCGAACCCCCCACCACGACTTCACTTTAAGCAAAACCGAACCGCCCACCACGACTTCACTTTAAGCAAAACCGAACCCCCCACCACGACTTCACTTTAAGCAAAACCGAACACGCTGCCGCCTCATAACACAAAATATCATGGGGTCGAATTTAACCCCATCGACCGTTAAAGGGTTAAGGTATGCACATTTTTCCTTTGCACATTTCTATCTAGAAACCCCTTATTCATACTACTCAAAATGTATACATTAATTTTGTTTGTTTTTTATTTTATTTATTCTCGAGACCTACTTAAGTATTATTAAAAGAGAAAAGTCGCCCAAATTAAGTAACAACCGAAAAAATGCATTTTTAAATTAACGCTTTTCTGTGGTGCTTCTTCTGAGCCAGAGCGAACTTTTAAGCAAAAAAAATTGCAAAACGTATACATTGTTTTTTTTTTGTTTTTTGATTTTATTTATTCTCGAGACATATTTAAGATTGTCAAAAGAGAAAAGTCGTCCAAATTAAGTAACAACCGAAAAAATGCATTTTTAAATTAACGCTTTTCTGTGGTGCTTCTTCTGAGCCAGAGCAAAATGTATATATTAATTTTGTTTGTTTTTTATTTTATTTATTCTCGAAACCTATTTAACTATTATCAAAAGAGAAAAGTCGCCCAAATTAAGTAACAACCGAAAAAATGCATTTTTAAATAACCGCTTTTCTGTGGTGATTCTTGTGAGCCAGAGCGAACATTTAAGCAAAAAAAATTGCAAAATGTATACATTAATTTTGTTTGATTTTTATTTTATTTATTCTCGAGACCTATTTAAGTATTATCAAAAGCGAAAAGTCGCCCAATTGAAGTAACAATCGAAAAAACACATTATCAAATTAACGCTTCTCTGTGGTGCTTCTTCTGAGCCAGAGCGAACTTTTAAGCAAAAAAAAAAAATGCAATATGTATACATTAATTTTGTTTGTTTTTTATTTTATTTATTCTCGAGACCTATTTAAGTATTATCAAAAGAGAAAAGTCGCCCAAATTAAGTAACAAGAGAAAAAATGCATATTTGTATTAACGCTTTTCGGTGGTGCTGCTTCTGAGCCAGAGCGAACTTCTATGCGAAAAAATTGCAAAACGTATATATTGTTTTTTTTTTTTTTTGTTTTTTGATTTTATTTATTCTCGAGACCTATTTAAGTATTATCAAAAGAGAAAAGTTGCCCAAATTAAGCAACAAGCGAAAAAATGCATATTTAAATTAACGGTTTTCTGTGGTGTTTCTTCTGAGCCAGAGCGAAAATTTAAGGGAAAAAAATTGCAAAATGTATATATTAATTTTGTTTGTTTTTAGATTTTATTTATTCTCGAGACCTACTTAGGTATTATCAAAAGAGAAAAGTCGCCCAAATTAAGTAACAACCGAAAAATTGCATTTTTAAATTAACGCTTTTCTGTGGTGCTTCTTCTAAGCCAGAGCGAACTTTTAAGCAAAAAAAAATTGCAATATGTATACATTAATTTTGTTTGGTTTTTGAGTTTATTTATTCTTGAGACCTATTTAAGTATTATCAAAAGAGAAAAGTCGCCCACTTGAAGTAACAATCGAAAAAACACTTTACCAAATTAACGCTTCTCTGTGGTGCTTCTTCTAAGCCAGAGCGAACTTTTAAGCAAAAAAAAAATGCAAAATGTTTATATTAATTTTGTTTGTTCTTTATTTTATATATTCTCGAGACCTATCTAAGTATTATAAAAAGAGAAAAGTCGCCCAAATTAAGTAACAACCGAAAAAATTTTATTTTTAAATTAACGCTTTTCTGTGGTGATTCTTCTGAGCCAGAGAGAACATTTAAGCAAAAAAAATTGCAATATGTATACATTACAGGGGGTCTTCACGTGCAATAAACCTGGAAATAATTATGTTTTCAACTGTCAAATTCTATTGCCAACACAATATGTTCACGTGTGGACCGCACAAACATTTATTTGCACATGTATTGCGAAATAGTTGTTCAAACTTATTTTCAAGCAATTATGTTAGAAATAAACTGTCAAATTTGGCTGTCATTTCCTTGACATTTGTTTTTCGGGCGAATTAAATAAAAAACCGTGCAAATATGTATGTATATATTTACTTATTAGCATCTGCTAAGCTTTTTGAACAACAAAACAATCAAACAAGCACAGAAAACGCTGAAGCTAATGTATTCATTCACAGCGAACTTTTTAATTTTATGTCCAATGTGCACTAAGTGTTCTCCACCTAAAAACATAAGCTTGTAAATGAACATATTTGTGACGTCATGCTGCCGACGTTATTGCTTATGTTCGGAAATAAATATTGAGCGTGGAGACGTGCCGTTAATTTTGTTTGTTTTTTGATTTTATTTATTCTTGAGACCTATTTAACTATTATCAAAAGAGAAAAGTCTCCCAAATTAAGTAACAAGAGAAGAAATGCATATTTAAATTAACGCTTTTCTGTGGTGATTCTTGTGAGCCAGAGCGAACATTTAAGCAAAAAAAATTGCAAAATGTATACATTAATTTTGTTTGTTTTTTATTCTATTTATTCTCGAGACCTACTTAAGTATTATCAAAAGAGAAAAGTCGCCCAAATTAAGTAACAACCGCAAAAATGCATTTTTAAATTCACGCTTTCCTGTGGTGCTTCTTCTGAGCCAGAGCGAACTTTTAAGCAAAAAAAAATTGCAAAATGTATATTAGACCGGTCGTTATTTTAAAAAAAAGTGTCTGATTTTGAAGTGCCGGGCAGATTTTATTTCCTTTTGGTCTAAAACCATTAAATTTAAAATTTGGGGCTGATCGGATAATATTTAGTGGCCGCGCCCATCAATCAAAAATTTAAATACATGAAATATATGGAAAAAATTTATATTTACTTAATTAACATAATATATAAAAGGCAAGGGAAGAAAACAGCAATAATTAAGAGATTAAACTTATTTCTGAGTTGAGTGTAGACTTGTTATGAGTCGGAAATTTTGTCCTATATGCTTCAACAAACTGAAAGACCAATTGTTTTTGTTCTTCATTCTTCGTTAGAATGCGGTTATAATCTTTCATAAATTTCACACCGCGTTCTGCATTATCATTGACAACAAATAACTGCCGACTAAAATCCAATGCTGCTTGAAAGTCTTCGTTTTCTACCCATGTTGATGTGCTTTAAATTTCGACAAAATTGTGTCAGATACTTCTTTGTCAATTTCTGCGTAGGCGATGGCATTTTTTATAAATTGAAGATCCTGGCTTGGAGCTTGGATGGCGTTTGGGCATCCGTACCAGTTTTTTATGTAAATCTTCACAAGAAAAATACAAATTTCTCGCAAAGCTTTGAATTCTACTGCTGTTAAGCGAAACTGCTCTCTAAAAAGAAATATTTTCAAGCAATACAATCCTTTTCCCATGAACCTTGCATGTGATGTTGAACTGCATGTGAAAAAATTCATACCATCTTCTCCAAGAAATGTCAAGGTAAGTTGAAGAAATTCTTTATAATCTGCACGGATTTGCATTTGCTGCAGCTGATTATTGCAGAATATTTTTATAGCTTCAGAGTCTTCGTTACTTATTTTAGAACGGACAATTTCATCATCTAGACCACATTTGTACAACTCGTGATCAAGGTTATCCCAAACCGCAGCGAATCTGTTGAAAATGGGTACTTCGGGTGCACTTGTTGCGGAATATTTTACTTCAAATACACTTTTCAAAACAATTTCATACATGTGGTGGCGGCATGGGAGCTGAATCAATTTCCGTTCTAAAAAATTTTGTATGAAAAAAGTTGCACCGCTTTTTGATCCGGTATTGGAGGAAGTTGTATCAAAGCTCATGGCGCCAACTCGATCAATAATGTTCCAACTGACCAATGCGTCACGAACAGCAGTTGCAATGTTTTCTCCCGTAGACGGTTCTACAGCGGTAGCACTGAGAAATTTTGACGTACCATCATAACTGACGAGAATTGCGATTCTATCTACTTTTTTTTTACCAAGTGTTGATTCCATTAGTTTGCCATCCCAGTGAACCACCAACGATCGAGCATTGCTTATCTATAGAAAAAAACCAAATGGATGAAAAACAATGAAGAAAATGAATAAATTATCGAGATAATTACAAATTACATATAAATCATAAGAATATAAATTAAAATAAAAAGTTACATTTTCTTGAAAATCAGTTCGAATGTTCTCTTCTTCCATTTGTCGATGTTTCTTTCGCATTTCATGAATAGATGTTCTATTGATAACTAGTTCACTAACATCCACTTTCAAAGCTTCTGCTGTAGCTATCAAAATATGTACGGCTTTTCCACTCGATACTTTAGCATCATCTAATGCAGCGGAAAGACGTGGCGTGATCCATTGGATTCGGCCTCTTTTTTTACGTTCTTCTTTACCACTATTGACTTGGTCGTCGGTAGCAAAGTCCATTGTGGGATCTAATACCTCATCATCATCATCATCCATATCATCATTATCTTCCCCTGCTATCACTTATGCCGAATCAAAAAAGTATTATTAAATAAAAAAAAACACAAAATCATATAATACTTTGCTTTAACATTTCTGAGTGTCTCCTCTTTCGCGCTTCCTCTTTATCTTTTCGCTCAATTGAACGTTTTTCTTGAGCGTACATTTTAAGATCGACACCAGCCATGCAACCCGGACGTCCCTTCTCTCTTTATTTTAATAAAAACTGTCTGTCTTCTTCGACAGGAATCATTTGCAAAGCATTTGCATGGGCAATGTCGAAGAGATCATCCAATTTTCCAACAAATTCTCCTTGTTTACTGTGTGGTTTTCCTTTCGAAGAAGTTTTCCTAACACGGTTCCATTCATCATAAATTTTAATTAGTTTTTCACAACATTTGTGTTCTTCACGTATTGGTATTCTAGCTTGTTGCCAAAACACCCATGCCATATTTACAGATAACTTTGCACTCTCTTTGGATGAAAATTTTGCGATTCGCATATTATAAAAGAATACTTGCAAAACTTTGAGGGTAATTTAGCTCCCAATATTTGGTGTAATATTCGGCCAATAAGAATAATATTGGAATCCACTGAACTTCGAGTAGTAATTGAAGAAGATGTTGTTGGCAAATCCGCCATTATGAAAGACTGAATGAAAATAAAGAATAAAGACTCAAAATACATATATTTTGTGTACTGAGCTATTCGCAACGGTACTTTTTTGTTTTGCTTTGCAACAGCGAGAGAAATATTTCAAAACGATATATATAGCCTTTTCATAAGTGTTTAAAATAAATAATTATGTTACTTGCTTCAACTTTCTTATTAACCAATTTTGGAAATTGATGACTTATTACAAAGGTAATTTCATTGCTAATCGTAATCAATTAGATTTTGTAGAAAATATTCTCTTTTGTGCACTTAATTTGAAGAATATTGGGTAAATATAAATTTTTTCCATATATTTCATGTATTTAAATTTTTGATTGATGGGCGCGGCCACTAAATATTATCCGATCAGCCCCAAATTTTAAATTTAATGGTTTTAGACCAAAAGGAAACAGAATCTGCCCGGCACTTCAAAATTTATTTTTAACGATCGGTCTAATTTATATATTAATTTTGTTTGTTTTTTTATATTATTTATTCTCGAGACCTATGTAAGTATTATCAAAAGAGAAAAGTCGCCCAAATTAAGTAACAACCGAAAAAATTTAATTTTTAAATTAACGCTTTTCTGTGGTGATTCTTCTGAGCCAGAGCGAATATTTAAGCAAAAAAATTGCAATATGTATACATTAATTTAAAGCGAACATTTAAGCAAAAAAAATTGCAATATGTATACATTAATTTTGTTTGGTTTTTGAGTTTATTTATTCTTGAGACCTAATTAAGTATTATCAAAAGAGAAAAGTCGCCCACTTGAAGTAACAATCGAAAAAACACATTACCAAATTAACGCTTCTCTGTGGTGCTTCTTCTGAGCCAGAGCGAACTCTTAAGCAAAAAAAAATTGCAATATGTATACATTAATTTTGTTTGTTTTTTGATTTTATTTATTCTTGAGACCTATGTAACTATTATCAAAAGAGAAAAGTCGCCCAAATTAAGTAACAAGAGAAAAAATGCATATTTGAATTAACGCTTTTCTGGGGTGATTCTTGTGAGCCAGAGCGAAATTTTAGCAAAAAAAATTGCAAAACGTATATATTGTTTCTTTTTTTGTTTTTGATTTTATTTATTCTCGAGACCTATTTCAGTATTATCAAAAGAGAAAAGTTGCCCAAATTAAGCAACAAGCGAAAAATGCATATTTAAATTAACCGTTTTCTGTGGTGATTCTTCTGAGCCAGAGCGAACATTTAAGCAAAAAAAATTGCAAAATGTATATATTAATTATGTTTGTTTTTTTTTATTTTATTTATTCTCGAGAACTATTTAAGTATTATCAAAAGAGAAAAGTCGTCCAAATTAAGTAACAACCGAAAAAATTTAATTTTTAAATTAACGCTTTTCTGTGGTGATTCTTCTGAGCCAGAGCGAACTCTTAAGCAAAAAAAAATTGCAATATGTATACATTAATTTTGTTTGTTTTTTGATTTTATTTATTCTTGAGACCTATTTAACTATTATCAAAGGAGAAAAGTCGCCCAAATTAAGTAACAAGAGAAAAAATGCATATTTAAATTAACGCTTTTCTGTGGTGATTCTTGTGAGCCAGAGCGAACATATAAGCAAAAAAAAATTGCAAAATGTATACATTAATTTTGTTTGTTTTTTATTTTATTTATTCTCGTGATCTACTTAAGTATTATCAAAAGAGAAAAGTCGCCCAAATTAAGTAACAACCGAAAAAATGCATTTTTAAATTAACGCTTTTCTGTGGTGCTTCTTCTGAGCCAGAGCGAACTTTTAAGCAAAAAAAATTGCAAAACGTATACATTGTTTTTTTTGTTTTTTGATTTTATTTATTCTCGAGACATATTTAAGAATTGTCAAAAGAGAAAAGTCGCGCAAATTAAGTAACAACCGAAAAAATGCATTTTTAAATTAACGCTTTTCTGTGGTGCTTCTTCTGAGCCAGAGCGAACTTTTAAGCAAAAAAAAATTGCAAAACGTATATATTGTTTTTTATTTGTTTTTTGATTTTATTTATTCTCGAGACCTACTTAAGTATTATCAAAAGAGAAAAGTCGCCCAAATTAAGAAACAACCTCAAAAATGCATTTTTAAATTAACGCTTTTCTGTGGTGCTTCTTCTAAGCCAGAGCGAACTTTTAAGCAAAAAAAAATTGCAATATGTATACATTAATTTTGTTTGTTTTTTTATTTTATTTATTCTTGAGACCTATTTAACTATTATCAAAAGAGAAAAGTCGGCCAAATTAAGTAACAAGAGAAAAAATGCATTTTTGAATTAACGCTTTTCGGTGGTGCTGCTCCTGCGCCAGAGCGAACTTCTATGCGAAAAAATTGCAAAACGTATATATTGTTTTTTTTTGTTTTTTGATTTTATTTATTCTCGAGACCTATTTAAGTATTATCAAAAGAGAAAAGTTGCCCAAATTAAGCAACAAGCGAAAAAATGCATATTTAAATTAACGATTTTTTGTGGTGATTCTTCTGAGCCAGAGCGAACATTTAAGGGAAAAAAATTGCAAAATGTATATATTAATTTTGTTTGTTTTTAGATTTTATTTATTCTCGAGACCTATTTAAGTATTATCAAAAGAGAAAAGTCGCCCAAATTAAGTAACAACCGAAAAAATGCATTTTTAAATTAAGGCTTTCCTGTGGTGCTTCTTCTAAGCCAGAGCGAACTTTTAAGCAAAAAAAAATTGCAATATGTATACATTAATTTTGTTTGTTTTTTTATTTTATTTATTCTTGAGACCTATTTAACTATTATCAAAAGAGAAAAGTCGGCCAAATTAAGTAACAAGAGAAAAAATGCATATTTGAATTAACGCTTTTCGGTGGTGCTGCTCCTGCGCCAGAGCGAACTTCTATGCGAAAAAATTGCAAAACGTATATATTGTTTTTTTTTGTTTTTTGATTTTATTTATTCTCGAGACCTATTTAAGTATTATCAAAAGAGAAAAGTTGCCCAAATTAAGCAACAAGCGAAAAAATGCATATTTAAATTAACGATTTTTTGTGGTGATTCTTCTGAGCCAGAGCGAACATTTAAGGGAAAAAAATTGCAAAATGTATATATTAATTTTGTTTGTTTTTAGATTTTATTTATTCTCGAGACCTACTTAGGTATTATCAAAAGAGAAAAGTCGCCCAAATTCAGTAACAACCGAAAAATTGCATTTTTAAATTAACGCTTTTCTGTGGTGCTTCTTCTAAGCCAGAGCGAACTTTTAAGCAAAAAAAATTGCAAAATGTATATATTAATTTTGTTTGTTTTTTATTTTATTTATTCTCGAGACCGATTTAAGTATTATCGAAAGAGAAAAGTCGCCCAAATTAAGTAACAACCGAAAAAATGCATTTTTAAATTAACGCTTTTCTGCGGTGCTTCTTCTGAGCCAGAGCGAACTTTTAAGCAAAAAAAAAAATTGCAAAATGTATATATTAATTTTGTTTGTTTTTTTATATTATTTATTCTCGAAACCTATCTAAGTATTATCAAAAGAGAAAAGTCGCCCAAATTAAGTAACAACCGAAAAAATTTAATTTTTAAATTAACGCTTTTCTGTGGTGCTTCTTCTAAGCCAGAGCGAACTTTTAAGCAAAAAAAATACAAAATGTATATATTAATTTTGTTTGTTCTTTATTTTATATATTCTCGAGACCTATCTAAGTATTATCAAAAGAGAAAAGTCGCCCAAATTAAGTAACAACCGAAAAAATTTAATTTTTAAATTAACGCTTTTCTGTGGTGCTTCTTTTAAGCCAGAGCGAACTTTTAAGCAAAAAAAATTGCAAAATGTATATATGAATTTTGTTTGTTTTTTTATTTTATTTATTCTCGAGACCTATCTAAGTATTATCAAAAGAGAAAAGTCGCCCAAATTAAGTAACAACCGAAAAAATGCATTTTTAAATTAACGCTTTTCTGTGGTGCTTCTTCTAAGCCAGAGCGAACTTTTAAGCAAAAAAAATTGCAAAATGTATATATTAATTTTGTTTGTTTTTTATTTTATTTATTCTCGAGACCGATTTAAGTATTATCGAAAGAGAAAAGTCGCCCAAATTAAGTAACAACCGAAAAAATGCATTTTTAAATTAACGCTTTTCTGCGGTGCTTCTTCTGAGCCAGAGCGAACTTTTAAGCAAAAAAAAAAATTGCAAAATGTATATATTAATTTTGTTTGTTTTTTTATATTATTTATTCTCGAAACCTATCTAAGTATTATCAAAAGAGAAAAGTCGCCCAAATTAAGTAACAACCGAAAAAATTTAATTTTTAAATTAACGCTTTTCTGTGGTGCTTCTTCTAAGCCAGAGCGAACTTTTAAGCAAAAAAAATACAAAATGTATATATTAATTTTGTTTGTTCTTTATTTTATATATTCTCGAGACCTATCTAAGTATTATCAAAAGAGAAAAGTCGCCCAAATTAAGTAACAACCGAAAAAATTTAATTTTTAAATTAACGCTTTTCTGTGGTGCTTCTTTTAAGCCAGAGCGAACTTTTAAGCAAAAAAAATTGCAAAATGTATATATGAATTTTGTTTGTTTTTTTATTTTATTTATTCTCGAGACCTATCTAAGTATTATCAAAAGAGAAAAGTCGCCCAAATTAAGTAACAACCGAAAAAATGCATTTTTAAATTAACGCTTTTCTGTGGTGCTTCTTCTAAGCCAGAGCGAACTTTTAAGCAAAAAAAATTGCAAAATGTATATATTAATTTTGTTTGTTTTTTATTTTATTTATTCTCGAGACCGATTTAAGTATTATCGAAAGAGAAAAGTCGCCCCAATTAAGTAACAACCGAAAAAATGCATTTTTAAATTAACGCTTTTCTGCGGTGCTTCTTCTAAGCCAGAGCGAACTTTTAAGCAAAAAAAAAATTGCAAAATGTATATATTAATTTTGTTTGTTTTTTTATATTATTTATTCTCGAAACCTATCTAAGTATTATCAAAAGAGAAAAGTCGCCCAAATTAAGTAAGAACAGAAAAAATTTAATTTTTAAATTAACGCTTTTCTGTGGTGATTCTTCTGAGCCAGAGAGAACATTTAAGCAAAAAAAATTGAAATATGTATACATTACAGGGCGTCTTCACGTGCAATAAACCTGGAAATAATTATGTTTTCAACTGTCAAATTCTATTGCCATCACAATATGTTCACGTGTGGACCGCACAAACATTTATTTGCACATGTATTGCGAAATAGTTGTTCAAACTTATTTTCAAGCAATTATGTTAGAAATAAACTGTCAAATTTGGCTGTCATTTCCTTGACATTTGTTTTTCGGGCGAATTAAATAAAAAAGCGTGCAAATATGTATGTATATATTTACTTATTAGCATCTGCTAAGCTTTTTGAACAACAAAACAATCAAACAAGCACAGAAAACGCTGAAGCTAATGTATTCATTCACAGCGAACTTTTTAATTTTATGTCCAATGTGCACTAAGTGTTCTCCACCTAAAAACATAAGCTTGTAAATGAACATATTTGTGACGTCATGCTGCCGACGTTATTGCTTATGTTCGGAAATAAATATTGAGCGTGGAGACGTGCCGTTAATTTTGTTTGTTTTTTGATTTTATTTATTCTTGAGACCCATTTAACTATTATCAAAAGAGAAAAGTCTCCCAAATTAAGTAACAAGAGAAAAAATGCATATTTAAATTAACGCTTTTCTGTGGTGATTCTTGTGAGCCAGAGCGAACATTTAAGCAAAAAAAATTGCAAAATGTATACATTAATTTTGTTTGTTTTTTATTCTATTTATTCTCGAGACCTACTTAAGTATTATCAAAAGAGAAAAGTCGCCCAAATTAAGTAACAACCGCAAAAATGCATTTTTAAATTAACGCTTTTCTGTGGTGCTTCTTCTGAGCCAGAGCGAACTTTTAAGCAAAAAAAATTGCAATATGTATACATTAATTTTGTTTGTTTTTTATTTTATTTATTCTTGAGACCTATTTAACTATTATCAAAAGAGAAAAGTCGCCCAAATTAAGTAACAACCGAAAAAATGCATTTTTAAATAACCGCTTTTCTGTGGTGATTCTTGTGAGCCAGAGCGAACATTTAAGCAAAAAAAAATTGCAATATGTATACATTAATTTTGTTTGTTTTTTTATTTTATTTATTCTTGAGACCTATTTAACTATTATCAAAAGAGAAAAGTCGCCCAAATTAAGTAACAAGAGAAAAAATGCATATTTGAATTAACGCTTTTCGGTGGTGCTGCTTCTGAGCCAGAGCGAACTTTTAAGCAAAAAAAATTGCAAAATGTATATATTAATTTTGTTTTTAGATTTTATTTATTCTCGAGACCTACTTAGGTATTATCAAAAGAGAAAAGTCGCCCAAATTAAGTAACAACCGAAAAATTGCATTTTTAAATTAACGCTTTTCTGTGGTGATTCTTGTGAGCCAGAGCGAACATTTAAGCAAAAAAAAAATTGCAATATGTATACATTAATTTTGTTTGTTTTTAGATTTTATTTATTCTCGAGACCTATTTAAGTATTATCAAAAGAGAAAAGTGGCCCAAATTAAGCAACAAGTGAAAAAATGCATATTTAAATTAACGGTTTTCTGTGGTGATTCTTCTGAGCCAGAGCGAACATTTAAGGGAAAAAAATTGCAAAATGTATATATTAATTTTGTTTTTAGATTTTATTTATTCTCGAGACCTACTTAAGTATTATCAAAAGAGAAAAGTCGCCCAAATTAAGTAACAACCGAAAAAATGCATTTTTAAATTAACGCTTTTCTGTGGTGCTTCTTCTAAGCCAGAGCGAACTTTTAAGCAAAAAAAATTGCAAAATGTATATATTAATTTTATTTGTTTTTTTATTTTATTTATTCTCGAGACCTATCTAAGTATTATCAAAAGAGAAAAGTCGCCCAAATTGAGTAACAACCGAAAAAATGCATTTTTAAATTAACGCTTTTCTGTGGTGCTTCTTCTAAGCCAGAGCGAACTTTTAAGCAAAAAAAATTGCAAAATGTATATATTAATTTTATTTGTTTTTTTATTTTATTTATTCTCGAGACCTATCTAAGTATTATCAAAAGAGAAAAGTCGCCCAAATTGAGTAACAACCGAAAAAATGCATTTTTAAATTAACGCTTTTCTGTGGTGCTTCTTCTAAGCCAGAGCGAACTTTTAAGCAAAAAAAATTGCAAAATGTATATATTAATTTTGTTTGTTTTTAATTTTATTTATTCTCGAGACCTATTTAAGTATTTTCAAAAGAGAAAAGTCGCCCAAATTAAGTAACAACCGAAAAAATGCATTTTTAAATTAACGCTTTTCTGTGGTGCTTCTTCTAAGCCAGAGCGAACTTTTAAGCAAAAAAAAATTGCAAAATGTATATATTAATTCTGTTTGTTTTTTTATTTTATTTATTCTCGAGACCTATCTAAGTATTATCAAAAGAGAAAAGTCGCCCAAATTAAGTAACAACCGAAAAAATGCATTTTTAAATTAACGCTTTTCTGTGGTGCTTCTTCTAAGCCAGAGCGAACTTTTAAGCAAAAAAAATGCAAAATGTATATATTAATTTTGTTTGTTCTTTATTTTATATATTCTCGAGACCTATCTAAGTATTATCAAAAGACAAAAGTCGCCCAAATTAAGTAACAACCGAAAAAATTTAATTTTTAAATTAACGCTTTTCTGTGGTGATTCTTCTGAGCCAGAGAGAACATTTAAGCAAAAAAAATTGCAATATGTATACATTACAGGGGGTCTTCACGTGCAATAAACCTGGAAATAATTATGTTTTCAACTGTCAAATTCTATTGCCAACACAATATGTTCACTTGTGGACCGCACAAACATTTATTTGCACATGTATTGCAAAATAGTTGTTCAAACTTATTTTCAAGCAATTATGTTAGAAATAAACTGTCAAATTTGGCTGTCATTTCCTTGACATTTGTTTTTCGGGCGAATTAAATAAAAAACCGTGCAAATATGTATGTATATATTTACTTATTAGCATCTGCTAAGCTTTTTGAACAACAAAACAATCAAACAAGCACAGAAAACGCTGAAGCTAATGTATTCATTCACAGCGAACTTTTTAATTTTATGTCCAATGTGCACTAAGTGTTCTCCACCTAAAAACATAAGCTTGTAAATGAACATATTTGTGACGTCATGCTGCCGACGTTATTGCTTATGTTCGGAAATAAATATTGAGCGTGGAGACGTGCCGTTAATTTTGTTTGTTTTTTGATTTTATTTATTCTTGAGACCCATTTAACTATTATCAAAAGAGAAAAGTCTCCCAAATTAAGTAACAAGAGAAAAAATGCATATTTAAATTAACGCTTTTCTGTGGTGATTCTTGTGAGCCAGAGCGAACATTTAAGCAAAAAAAATTGCAAAATGTATACATTAATTTTGTTTGTTTTTTATTCTATTTATTCTCGAGACCTACTTAAGTATTATCAAAAGAGAAAAGTCGCCCAAATTAAGTAACAACCGCAAAAATGCATTTTTAAATTAACGCTTTTCTGTGGTGCTTCTTCTGAGCCAGAGCGAACTTTTAAGCAAAAAAAAATTGCAATATGTATACATTAATTTTGTTTGTTTTTTTATTTTATTTATTCTTGAGACCTATTTAACTATTATCAAGAGAAAAGTCGCCCAAATTAAGTAACAACCGAAAAAATGCATTTTTAAATAACCGCTTTTCTGTGGTGATTCTTGTGAGCCAGAGCGTACATTTAAGCAAAAAAAAAATTGCAATATGTATACATTAATTTTGTTTGTTTTTTTATTTTATTTATTCTTGAGACCTATTTAACTATTATCAAAAGAGAAAAGTCGCCCAAATTAAGTAACAAGAGAAAAAATGCATATTTGAATTAACGCTTTTCGGTGGTGCTGCTTCTGAGCCAGAGCGAACTTTTAAGCAAAAAAATTGCAAAATGTATATATTAATTTTGTTTTTAGATTTTATTTATTCTCGAGACCTACTTAGGTATTATCAAAAGAGAAAAGTCGCCCAAATTAAGTAACAACCGAAAAAATGCATTTTTAAATAACCGCTTTTCTGTGGTGATTCTTGTGAGCCAGAGCGAACATTTAAGCAAAAAAAATTGCAAAATGTATACATTAATTTTGTTTGTTTTTTATTTTATTTATTCTTGAGACCTATTTAAGTATTATCAAAAGAGAAAAGTCGCCCAAATAAGTAACAATCGAAAAAACACATTATCAAATTAACGCTTCTCTGTGGTGCTTCTTCTGAGCCAGAGCGAACTTTTAAGCAAAAAAAAATTGCAATATGTATACATTAATTTTGTTTGTTTTTTTATTTTATTTATTCTTGAGACCTATTTAACTATTATCAAAAGAGAAAAGTCGGCCAAATTAAGTAACAAGAGAAAAAATGCATATTTGAATTAACGCTTTTCGGTGGTGCTGCTTCTGAGCCAGAGCGAACTTCTATGCGAAAAAATTGCAAAACGTATATATTGTTTTTTTTTGTTTTTTGATTTTATTTATTCTCGAGACCTATTTAAGTATTATCAAAAGAGAAACGTTGCCCAAATTAAGCAACAAGCGAAAAAATGCATATTTAAATTAACGCTTTTCTGTGGTGATTCTTCTGAGCCAGAGAGAACATTTAAGCAAAAAAAATTGCAATATGTATACATTACAGGGGGTCTTCACGTGCAATAAACCTGGAAATAATTATGTTTTCAACTGTCAAATTCTATTGCCAACACAATATGTTCACTTGTGGACCGCACAAACATTTATTTGCACATGTATTGCAAAATAGTTGTTCAAACTTATTTTCAAGCAATTATGTTAGAAATAAACTGTCAAATTTGGCTGTCATTTCCTTGACATTTGTTTTTCGGGCGAATTAAATAAAAAACCGTGCAAATATGTATGTATATATTTACTTATTAGCATCTGCTATGCTTTTTGAACAACAAAACAATCAAACAAGCACAGAAAACGCTGAAGCTAATGTATTCATTCACAGCGAACTTTTTAATTTTATGTCCAATGTGCACTAAGTGTTCTCCACCTAAAAACATAAGCTTGTAAATGAACATATTTGTGACGTCATGCTGCCGACGTTATTGCTTATGTTCGGAAATAAATATTGAGCGTGGAGACGTGCCGTTAATTTTGTTTGTTTTTTGATTTTATTTATTCTTGAGACCCATTTAACTATTATCAAAAGAGAAAAGTCTCCCAAATTAAGTAACAAGAGAAAAAATGCATATTTAAATTAACGCTTTTCTGTGGTGATTCTTGTGAGCCAGAGCGAACATTTAAGCAAAAAAAATTGCAAAATGTATACATTAATTTTGTTTGTTTTTTATTCTATTTATTCTCGAGACCTACTTAAGTATTATCAAAAGAGAAAAGTCGCCCAAATTAAGTAACAACCGCAAAAATGCATTTTTAAATTAACGCTTTTCTGTGGTGCTTCTTCTGAGCCAGAGCGAACTTTTAAGCAAAAAAAAATTGCAATATGTATACATTAATTTTGTTTGTTTTTTTTATTTTATTTATTCTTGAGACCTATTTAACTATTATCAAAAGAGAAAAGTCGCCCAAATTAAGTAACAACCGAAAAAATGCATTTTTAAATAACCGCTTTTCTGTGGTGATTCTTGTGAGCCAGAGCGAACATTTAAGCAAAAAAAAAATTGCAATATGTATACATTAATTTTGTTTGTTTTTTTATTTTATTTATTCTTGAGACCTATTTAACTATTATCAAAAGAGAAAAGTCGCCCAAATTAAGTAACAAGAGAAAAAATGCATATTTGAATTAACGCTTTTCGGTGGTGCTGCTTCTGAGCCAGAGCGAACTTTTAAGCAAAAAAAATTGCAAAATGTATATATTAATTTTGTTTTTAGATTTTATTTATTCTCGAGACCTACTTAGGTATTATCAAAAGAGAAAAGTCGCCCAAATTAAGTAACAACCGAAAAATTGCATTTTTAAATTAACGCTTTTCTGTGGTGATTCTTGTGAGCCAGAGCGAACATTTAAGCAAAAAAAAATTGCAATATGTATACATTAATTTTGTTTGTTTTTAGATTTTATTTATTCTCGAGACCTATTTAAGTATTATCAAAAGAGAAAAGTGGCCCAAATTAAGCAACAAGCGAAAAAATGCATATTTAAATTAACGGTTTTCTGTGGTGATTCTTCTGAGCCAGAGCGAACATTTAAGGGAAAAAAATTGCAAAATGTATATATTAATTTTGTTTTTAGATTTTATTTATTCTCGAGACCTACTTAAGTATTATCAAAGGAGAAAAGTCGCCCAAATTAAGTAACAACCGAAAAATTGCATTTTTAAATTAACGCTTTTCTGTGGTGCTTCTTCTAAGCCAGAGCGAACTTTTAAGCAAAAAAAATTGCAAAATGTATATATTAATTTTATTTGTTTTTTTATTTTATTTATTCTCGAGACCTATCTAAGTATTATCAAAAGAGAAAAGTCGCCCAAATTGAGTAACAACCGAAAAAATGCATTTTTAAATTAACGCTTTTCTGTGGTGCTTCTTCTAAGCCAGAGCGAACTTTTAAGCAAAAAAAATTGCAAAATGTATATATTAATTTTGTTTGTTTTTTATTTTATTTATTCTCGAGACCTATTTAAGTATTTTCAAAAGAGAAAAGTCGCCCAAATTAAGTAACAACCGAAAAAATGCATTTTTAAATTAACGCTTTTCTGTGGTGCTTCTTCTAAGCCAGAGCGAACTTTTAAGCAAAAAAAAAATTGCAAAATGTATATATTAATTTTGTTTGTTTTTTTATATTATTTATTCTCGAGACCTATCTAAGTATTATCAAAAGAGAAAAGTCGCCCAAATTAGGTAACAACCGAAAAAATTTAATTTTTAAATTAACGCTTTTCTGTGGTGCATCTTTTAAGCCAGAGCGAACTTTTAAGCAAAAAAAATTGCAAAATGTATATATTAATTTTGTTTGTTTTTTTATTTTATTTATTCTCGAGACCTATCTAAGTATTATCAAAAGAGAAAAGTCGCCCAAATTAAGTAACAACCGAAAAAATGCATTTTTAAATAACCGCTTTTCTGTGGTGATTCTTGTGAGCCAGAGCGTACATTTAAGCAAAAAAAAAATTGCAATATGTATACATTAATTTTGTTTGTTTTTTTATTTTATTTATTCTTGAGACCTATTTAACTATTATCAAAAGAGAAAAGTCGCCCAAATTAAGTAACAAGAGAAAAAATGCATATTTGAATTAACGCTTTTCGGTGGTGCTGCTTCTGAGCCAGAGCGAACTTTTAAGCAAAAAAATTGCAAAATGTATATATTAATTTTGTTTTTAGATTTTATTTATTCTCGAGACCTACTTAGGTATTATCAAAAGAGAAAAGTCGCCCAAATTAAGTAACAACCGAAAAAATGCATTTTTAAATAACCGCTTTTCTGTGGTGATTCTTGTGAGCCAGAGCGAACATTTAAGCAAAAAAAATTGCAAAATGTATACATTAATTTTGTTTGTTTTTTATTTTATTTATTCTTGAGACCTATTTAAGTATTATCAAAAGAGAAAAGTCGCCCAAATAAGTAACAATCGAAAAAACACATTATCAAATTAACGCTTCTCTGTGGTGCTTCTTCTGAGCCAGAGCGAACTTTTAAGCAAAAAAAAATTGCAATATGTATACATTAATTTTGTTTGTTTTTTTATTTTATTTATTCTTGAGACCTATTTAACTATTATCAAAAGAGAAAAGTCGGCCAAATTAAGTAACAAGAGAAAAAATGCATATTTGAATTAACGCTTTTCGGTGGTGCTGCTTCTGAGCCAGAGCGAACTTCTATGCGAAAAAATTGCAAAACGTATATATTGTTTTTTTTTGTTTTTTGATTTTATTTATTCTCGAGACCTATTTAAGTATTATCAAAAGAGAAACGTTGCCCAAATTAAGCAACAAGCGAAAAAATGCATATTTAAATTAACGCTTTTCTGTGGTGATTCTTCTGAGCCAGAGAGAACATTTAAGCAAAAAAAATTGCAATATGTATACATTACAGGGGGTCTTCACGTGCAATAAACCTGGAAATAATTATGTTTTCAACTGTCAAATTCTATTGCCAACACAATATGTTCACTTGTGGACCGCACAAACATTTATTTGCACATGTATTGCAAAATAGTTGTTCAAACTTATTTTCAAGCAATTATGTTAGAAATAAACTGTCAAATTTGGCTGTCATTTCCTTGACATTTGTTTTTCGGGCGAATTAAATAAAAAACCGTGCAAATATGTATGTATATATTTACTTATTAGCATCTGCTATGCTTTTTGAACAACAAAACAATCAAACAAGCACAGAAAACGCTGAAGCTAATGTATTCATTCACAGCGAACTTTTTAATTTTATGTCCAATGTGCACTAAGTGTTCTCCACCTAAAAACATAAGCTTGTAAATGAACATATTTGTGACGTCATGCTGCCGACGTTATTGCTTATGTTCGGAAATAAATATTGAGCGTGGAGACGTGCCGTTAATTTTGTTTGTTTTTTGATTTTATTTATTCTTGAGACCCATTTAACTATTATCAAAAGAGAAAAGTCTCCCAAATTAAGTAACAAGAGAAAAAATGCATATTTAAATTAACACTTTTCTGTGGTGATTCTTGTGAGCCAGAGCGAACATTTAAGCAAAAAAAATTGCAAAATGTATACATTAATTTTGTTTGTTTTTTATTCTATTTATTCTCGAGACCTACTTAAGTATTATCAAAAGAGAAAAGTCGCCCAAATTAAGTAACAACCGCAAAAATGCATTTTTAAATTAACGCTTTTCTGTGGTGCTTCTTCTGAGCCAGAGCGAACTTTTAAGCAAAAAAAAATTGCAATATGTATACATTAATTTTGTTTGTTTTTTTTATTTTATTTATTCTTGAGACCTATTTAACTATTATCAAAAGAGAAAAGTCGCCCAAATTAAGTAACAACCGAAAAAATGCATTTTTAAATAACCGCTTTTCTGTGGTGATTCTTGTGAGCCAGAGCGAACATTTAAGCAAAAAAAAAATTGCAATATGTATACATTAATTTTGTTTGTTTTTTTATTTTATTTATTCTTGAGACCTATTTAACTATTATCAAAAGAGAAAAGTCGCCCAAATTAAGTAACAAGAGAAAAAATGCATATTTGAATTAACGCTTTTCGGTGGTGCTGCTTCTGAGCCAGAGCGAACTTTTAAGCAAAAAAAATTGCAAAATGTATATATTAATTTTGTTTTTAGATTTTATTTATTCTCGAGACCTACTTAGGTATTATCAAAAGAGAAAAGTCGCCCAAATTAAGTAACAACCGAAAAATTGCATTTTTAAATTAACGCTTTTCTGTGGTGATTCTTGTGAGCCAGAGCGAACATTTAAGCAAAAAAAAATTGCAATATGTATACATTAATTTTGTTTGTTTTTAGATTTTATTTATTCTCGAGACCTATTTAAGTATTATCAAAAGAGAAAAGTGGCCCAAATTAAGCAACAAGCGAAAAAATGCATATTTAAATTAACGGTTTTCTGTGGTGATTCTTCTGAGCCAGAGCGAACATTTAAGGGAAAAAAATTGCAAAATGTATATATTAATTTTGTTTTTAGATTTTATTTATTCTCGAGACCTACTTAAGTATTATCAAAGGAGAAAAGTCGCCCAAATTAAGTAACAACCGAAAAATTGCATTTTTAAATTAACGCTTTTCTGTGGTGCTTCTTCTAAGCCAGAGCGAACTTTTAAGCAAAAAAAATTGCAAAATGTATATATTAATTTTATTTGTTTTTTTATTTTATTTATTCTCGAGACCTATCTAAGTATTATCAAAAGAGAAAAGTCGCCCAAATTGAGTAACAACCGAAAAAATGCATTTTTAAATTAACGCTTTTCTGTGGTGCTTCTTCTAAGCCAGAGCGAACTTTTAAGCAAAAAAAATTGCAAAATGTATATATTAATTTTGTTTGTTTTTTATTTTATTTATTCTCGAGACCTATTTAAGTATTTTCAAAAGAGAAAAGTCGCCCAAATTAAGTAACAACCGAAAAAATGCATTTTTAAATTAACGCTTTTCTGTGGTGCTTCTTCTAAGCCAGAGCGAACTTTTAAGCAAAAAAAAAATTGCAAAATGTATATATTAATTTTGTTTGTTTTTTTATATTATTTATTCTCGAGACCTATCTAAGTATTATCAAAAGAGAAAAGTCGCCCAAATTAGGTAACAACCGAAAAAATTTAATTTTTAAATTAACGCTTTTCTGTGGTGCATCTTTTAAGCCAGAGCGAACTTTTAAGCAAAAAAAATTGCAAAATGTATATATTAATTTTGTTTGTTTTTTTATTTTATTTATTCTCGAGACCTATCTAAGTATTATCAAAAGAGAAAAGTCGCCCAAATTAAGTAACAACCGAAAAAATGCATTTTTAAATTAACGCTTTTCTGTGGTGCTTCTTCTAAGCCAGAGCGAACTTTTAAGCAAAAAAAATGCAAAATGTATATATTAATTTTGTTTGTTCTTTATTTTATATATTCTCGAGACCTATCTAAGTATTATCAAAAGACAAAAGTCGCCCAAATTAAGTAACAACCGAAAAAATTTAATTTTTAAATTAACGCTTTTCTGTGGTGATTCTTCTGAGCCAGAGAGAACATTTAAGCAAAAAAAATTGCAATATGTATACATTACAGGGGGTCTTCACGTGCAATAAACCTGGAAATAATTATGTTTTCAACTGTCAAATTCTATTGCCAACACAATATGTTCACGTGTGGACCGCACAAACATTTATTTGCACATGTATTGCGAAATAGTTGTTCAAACTTATTTTCAAGCAATTATGTTAGAAATAAACTGTCAAATTTGGCTGTCATTTCCTTGACATTTGTTTTTCGGGCGAATTAAATAAAAAACCGTGCAAATATGTATGTATATATTTACTTATTAGCATCTGCTAAGCTTTTTGAACAACAAAACAATCAAACAAGCATAGAAAACGCTGAAGCTAATGTATTCATTCCCAGCGAACTTTTTAATTTTATGTCCAATGTGCACTAAGTGTTCTCCACCTAAAAACATAAGCTTGTAAATGAACATATTTGTGACGTCATGCTGCCGACGTTATTGCTTATGTTCGGAAATAAATATTGAGCGTGGAGACGTGCCGTTAATTTTGTTTGTTTTTTGATTTTATTTTTTCTTGAGACCCATTTAACTATTATCAAAAGAGAAAAGTCTCCCAAATTAAGTAACAACCGAAAAAATGCATATTTAAATTAACGCTTTTCTGTGGTGATTCTTGTGAGCCAGAGCGAACATTTAAGCAAAAAAATTGCAAAATGTATACATTAATTTTGTTTGTTTTTTATTCTATTTATTCTCGAGACCTACTTAAGTATTATCAAAAGAGAAAAGTCGCCCAAATTAAGTAACAACCGCAAAAATGCATTTTTAAATTAACGCTTTTCTGTGGTGCTTCTTCTAAGCCAGAGCGAACTTTTAAGCAAAAAAAAATTGCAAAATGTATATATTAATTTTGTTTGTTTTTTTATATTATTTATTCTCGAGACCTATCTAAGTATTATCAAAAGAGAAAAGTCGCCCAAATTAAGTAACAACCGAAAAAATTTAATTTTTAAATTAACGCTTTTCTGTGGTGCTTCTTTTAAGCCAGAGCGAACTTTTAAGCAAAAAAAATTGCAAAATGTATATATTAATTTTGTTTGTTTTTTTATTTTATTTATTCTCGAGACCTATCTAAGTATTATCAAAAGAGAAAAGTCGCCCAAATTAAGTAACAACCGAAAAAATGCATTTTTAAATTAACGCTTTTCTGTGGTGCTTCTTCTAAGCCAGAGCGAACTTTTAAGCAAAACAAAATTGCAAAATGTATATATTAATTTTGTTTGTTTTTTTATATTATTTTTTCTCGAGACCTATCTAAGTATTATCAAAAGAGAAAAGTCGCCCAAATTAAGTAACAACCGAAAAAATTTAATTTTTAAATTAACGCTTTTCTGTGGTGCTTCTTTTAAGCCAGAGCGAACTTTTAAGCAAAAAAAATTGCAAAATGTATATATTAATTTTGTTTGTTTTTTTATTTTATTTATTCTCGAGACCTATCTAAGTATTATCAAAAGAGAAAAGTCGCCCAAATTAAGTAACAACCGAAAAAATGCATTTTTAAGTTAACGCTTTTCTGTGGTGCTTCTTCTAAGCCAGAGCGAACTTTTAAGCAAAAAAAATGCAAAATGTATATATTAATTTTGTTTGTTCTTTATTTTATATATTCTCGAGACCTATCTAAGTATTATCAAAAGAGAAAAGTCGCCCAAATTAAGTAACAACCGAAAAAATTTAATTTTTAAATTAACGCTTTTCTGTGGTGATTCTTCTGAGCCAGAGAGAACATTTAAGCAAAAAAAATTGCAATATGTATACATTACAGGGGGTCTTCACGTGCAATAAACCTGGAAATAACTATGTTTTCAACTGTCAAATTCTATTGCCAACACAATATGTTCACGTGTGGACCGCACAAACATTTATTTGCACATGTATTGCGAAATAGTTGTTCAAACTTATTTTCAAGCAATTATGTTAGAAATAAACTGTCAAATTTGGCTGTCATTTCCTTGACATTTGTTTTTCGGGCGAATTAAATAAAAAACCGTGCAAATATGTATGTATATATTTACTTATTAGCATCTGCTAAGCTTTTTGAACAACAAAACAATCAAACAAGCACAGAAAACGCTGAAGCTAATGTATTCATTCCCAGCGAACTTTTTAATTTTATGTCCAATGTGCACTAAGTGTTCTCCACCTAAAAACATAAGCTTGTAAATGAACATATTTGTGACGTCATGCTGCCGACGTTATTGCTTATGTTCGGAAATAAATATTGAGCGTGGAGACGTGCCGTTAATTTTGTTTGTTTTTTGATTTTATTTATTCTTGAGACCCATTTAACTATTATCAAAAGAGAAAAGTCTCCCAAATTAAGTAACAAGAGAAAAAATGCATATTTAAATTAACGCTTTTCTGTGGTGATTCTTGTGAGCCAGAGCGAACATTTAAGCAAAAAAAATTGCAAAATGTATACATTAATTTTGTTTGTTTTTTATTCTATTTATTCTCGAGACCTACTTAAGTATTATCAAAAGAGAAAAGTCGCCCAAATTAAGTAACAACCGCAAAAATGCATTTTTAAATTAACGCTTTTCTGTGGTGCTTCTTCTGAGCCAGAGCGAACTTTTAAGCAAAAAAAAATTGCAATATGTATACATTAATTTTGTTTGTTTTTTTTATTTTATTTATTCTTGAGACCTATTTAACTATTATCAAAAGAGAAAAGTCGCCCAAATTAAGTAACAACCGAAAAAATGCATTTTTAAATAACCGCTTTTCTGTGGTGATTCTTGTGAGCCAGAGCGAACTTTTAAGCAAAAAAAATACAAAATGTATATATTAATTTTGTTTGTTCTTTATTTTATATATTCTCGAGACCTATCTAAGTATTATCAAAAGAGAAAAGTCGCCCAAATTAAGTAACAACCGAAAAATTGCATTTTTAAATTAACGCTTTTCTGTGGTGCTTCTTCTAAGCCAGAGCGAACTTTTAAGCAAAAAAAATTGCAAAATGTATATATTAATTTTGTTTTTAGATTTTATTTATTCTCGAGACCTACTTAGGTATTATCAAAAGAGAAAAGTCGCCCAAATTAAGTAACAACCGAAAAAATGCATTTTTAAATTAACGCTTTTCTGTGGTGCTTCTTCTAAGCCAGAGCGAACTTTTAAGCAAAAAAAATTGCAAAATGTATATATTAATTTTGTTTGTTTTTTATTTTATTTATTCTCGAGACCTATTTAAGTATTTTCAAAAGAGAAAAGTCGCCCAAATTAAGTAACAACCGAAAAAATGCATTTTTAAATTAACGCCTTTCTGTGGTGCTTCTTCTAAGCCAGAGCGAACTTTTAAGCAAAAAAAAATTGCAAAATGTATATATTAATTTTGTTTGTTTTTCTATATTATTTATTCTCGAGACCTATCTAAGTATTATCAAAAGAGAAAAGTCGCCCAAATTAAGTAACAACCGAAAAAATTTAATTTTTAAATTAACGCTTTTCTGTGGTGCATCTTTTAAACCAGAGCGAACTTTTAAGCAAAAAAAATTGCAAAATGTATATATTAATTTTGTTTGTTTTTTTATTTTATTTATTCTCGAGACCTATCTAAGTATTATCAAAAGAGAAAAGTCGCCCAAATTAAGTAACAACCGAAAAAATGCATTTTTAAATTAACGCTTTTCTGTGGTGCTTCTTCTAAGCCAGAGCGAACTTTTAAGCAAACAAAATGCAAAATGTATATATTAATTTTGTTTGTCCTTTATTTTATATATTCTCGAGACCTATCTAAGTATTATCAAAAGACAAAAGTCGCCCAAATTAAGTAACAACCGAAAAAATTTAATTTTTAAATTAACGCTTTTCTGTGGTGATTCTTCTAAGCCAGAGAGAACATTTAAGCAAAAAAAATTGCAATATGTACACATTACAGGGGGTCTTCACGTGCAATAAACCTGGAAATAATTATGTTTTCAACTGTCAAATTCTATTGCCAACACAATATGTTCACGTGTGGACCGCACAAACATTTATTTGCACATGTATTGCGAAATAGTTGTTCAAACTTATTTTCTAGCAATTATGTTAGAAATAAACTGTCAAATTTGGCTGTCATTTCCTTGACATTTGTTTTTCGGGCGAATTAAATAAAAAACCGTGCAAATATGTATGTATATATTTACTTATTAGCATCTGCTAAGCTTTTTGAACAACAAAACAATCAAACAAGCACAGAAAACGCTGAAGCTAATGTATTCATTCCCAGCGAACTTTTTAATTTTATGTCCAATGTGCACTAAGTGTTCTCCACCTAAAAACATAAGCTTGTAAATGAACATATTTGTGACGTCATGCTGCCGACGTTATTGCTTATGTTCGGAAATAAATATTGAGCGTGGAGACGTGCCGTTAATTTTGTTTGTTTTTTGATTTTATTTTTTCTTGAGACCCATTTAACTATTATCAAAAGAGAAAAGTCTCCCAAATTAAGTAACAAGAGAAAAAATGCATATTTAAATTAACGCTTTTCTGTGGTGATTCTTGTGAGCCAGAGCGAACATTTAAGCAAAAAAATTGCAAAATGTATACATTAATTTTGTTTGTTTTTTATTCTATTTATTCTCGAGACCTACTTAAGTATTATCAAAAGAGAAAAGTCGCCCAAATTAAGTAACAACCGCAAAAATGCATTTTTAAATTAATGCTTTTCTGTGGTGCTTCTTCTAAGCCAGAGCGAACTTTTAAGCAAAAAAAAATTGCAAAATGTATATATTAATTTTGTTTGTTTTTTTATATTATTTATTCTCGAGACCTATCTAAGTATTATCAAAAGAGAAAAGTCGCCCAAATTAAGTAACAACCGAAAAAATTTAATTTTTAAATTAACGCTTTTCTGTGGTGCTTCTTTTAAGCCAGAGCGAACTTTTAAGCAAAAAAAATTGCAAAATGTATATATTAATTTTGTTTGTTTTTTTATTTTATTTATTCTCGAGACCTATCTAAGTATTATCAAAAGAGAAAAGTCGCCCAAATTAAGTAACAACCGAAAAAATGCATTTTTAAATTAACGCTTTTCTGTGGTGATTCTTCTAAGCCAGAGAGAACATTTAAGCAAAAAAAATTGCAATATGTATACATTACAGGGGGTCTTCACGTGCAATAAACCTGGAAATAATTATGTTTTCAACTGTCAAATTCTATTGCCAACACAATATGTTCACGTGTGGACCGCACAAACATTTATTTGCACATGTATTGCGAAATAGTTGTTCAAACTTATTTTCTAGCAATTATGTTAGAAATAAACTGTCAAATTTGGCTGTCATTTCCTTGACATTTGTTTTTCGGGCGAATTAAATAAAAAACCGTGCAAATATGTATGTATATATTTACTTATTAGCATCTGCTAAGCTTTTTGAACAACAAAACAATCAAACAAGCACAGAAAACGCTGAAGCTAATGTATTCATTCCCAGCGAACTTTTTAATTTTATGTCCAATGTGCACTAAGTGTTCTCCACCTAAAAACATAAGCTTGTAAATGAACATATTTGTGACGTCATGCTGCCGACGTTATTGCTTATGTTCGGAAATAAATATTGAGCGTGGAGACGTGCCGTTAATTTTGTTTGTTTTTTGATTTTATTTTTTCTTGAGACCCATTTAACTATTATCAAAAGAGAAAAGTCTCCCAAATTAAGTAACAAGAGAAAAAATGCATATTTAAATTAACGCTTTTCTGTGGTGATTCTTGTGAGCCAGAGCGAACATTTAAGCAAAAAAATTGCAAAATGTATACATTAATTTTGTTTGTTTTTTATTCTATTTATTCTCGAGACCTACTTAAGTATTATCAAAAGAGAAAAGTCGCCCAAATTAAGTAACAACCGCAAAAATGCATTTTTAAATTAACGCTTTTCTGTGGTGCTTCTTCTGAGCCAGAGCGAACTTTTAAGCAAAAAAAATTGCAATATGTATACATTAATTTTGTTTGTTTTTTTTATTTTATTTATTCTTGAGACCTATTTAACTATTATCAAAAGAGAAAAGTCGCCCAAATTAAGTAACAACCGAAAAAATGCATTTTTAAATAACCGCTTTTCTGTGGTGATTCTTGTGAGCCAGAGCGAACTTTTAAGCAAAAAAAATACAAAATGTATATATTAATTTTGTTTGTTCTTTATTTTATATATTCTCGAGACCTATCTAAGTATTATCAAAAGAGAAAAGTCGCCCAAATTAAGTAACAACCGAAAAATTGCATTTTTAAATTAACGCTTTTCTGTGGTGCTTCTTCTAAGCCAGAGCGAACTTTTAAGCAAAAAAAATTGCAAAATGTATATATTAATTTTGTTTTTAGATTTTATTTATTCTCGAGACCTACTTAGGTATTATCAAAAGAGAAAAGTCGCCCAAATTAAGTAACAACCGAAAAAATGCATTTTTAAATTAACGCTTTTCTGTGGTGCTTCTTCTAAGCCAGAGCGAACTTTTAAGCAAAAAAAATTGCAAAATGTATATATTAATTTTGTTTGTTTTTTATTTTATTTATTCTCGAGACCTATTTAAGTATTTTCAAAAGAGAAAAGTCGCCCAAATTAAGTAACAACCGAAAAAATGCATTTTTAAATTAACGCCTTTCTGTGGTGCTTCTTCTAAGCCAGAGCGAACTTTTAAGCAAAAAAAAATTGCAAAATGTATATATTAATTTTGTTTGTTTTTTTATATTATTTATTCTCGAGACCTATCTAAGTATTATCAAAAGAGAAAAGTCGCCCAAATTAAGTAACAACCGAAAAAATTTAATTTTTAAATTAACGCTTTTCTGTGGTGCATCTTTTAAACCAGAGCGAACTTTTAAGCAAAAAAAATTGCAAAATGTATATATTAATTTTGTTTGTTTTTTTATTTTATTTATTCTCGAGACCTATCTAAGTATTATCAAAAGAGAAAAGTCGCCCAAATTAAGTAACAACCGAAAAAATGCATTTTTAAATTAACGCTTTTCTGTGGTGCTTCTTCTAAGCCAGAGCGAACTTTTAAGCAAACAAAATGCAAAATGTATATATTAATTTTGTTTGTCCTTTATTTTATATATTCTCGAGACCTATCTAAGTATTATCAAAAGACAAAAGTCGCCCAAATTAAGTAACAACCGAAAAAATTTAATTTTTAAATTAACGCTTTTCTGTGGTGATTCTTCTAAGCCAGAGAGAACATTTAAGCAAAAAAAATTGCAATATGTATACATTACAGGGGGTCTTCACGTGCAATAAACCTGGAAATAATTATGTTTTCAACTGTCAAATTCTATTGCCAACACAATATGTTCACGTGTGGACCGCACAAACATTTATTTGCACATGTATTGCGAAATAGTTGTTCAAACTTATTTTCTAGCAATTATGTTAGAAATAAACTGTCAAATTTGGCTGTCATTTCCTTGACATTTGTTTTTCGGGCGAATTAAATAAAAAACCGTGCAAATATGTATGTATATATTTACTTATTAGCATCTGCTAAGCTTTTTGAACAACAAAACAATCAAACAAGCACAGAAAACGCTGAAGCTAATGTATTCATTCCCAGCGAACTTTTTAATTTTATGTCCAATGTGCACTAAGTGTTCTCCACCTAAAAACATAAGCTTGTAAATGAACATATTTGTGACGTCATGCTGCCGACGTCATTGCTTATGTTCGGAAATAAATATTGAGCGTGGAGACGTGCCGTTAATTTTGTTTGTTTTTTGATTTTATTTTTTCTTGAGACCCATTTAACTATTATCAAAAGAGAAAAGTCTCCCAAATTAAGTAACAAGAGAAAAAATGCATATTTAAATTAACGCTTTTCTGTGGTGATTCTTGTGAGCCAGAGCGAACATTTAAGCAAAAAAATTGCAAAATGTATACATTAATTTTGTTTGTTTTTTATTCTATTTATTCTCGAGACCTACTTAAGTATTATCAAAAGAGAAAAGTCGCCCAAATTAAGTAACAACCGCAAAAATGCATTTTTAAATTAACGCTTTTCTGTGGTGCTTCTTCTAAGCCAGAGCGAACTTTTAAGCAAAAAAAAAAATTGCAAAATGTATATATTAATTTTGTTTGTTTTTTTTATATTATTTATTCTCGAGACCTATCTAAGTATTATCAAAAGAGAAAAGTCGCCCAAATTAAGTAACAACCGAAAAAATTTAATTTTTAAATTAACGCTTTTCTGTGGTGCTTCTTTTAAGCCAGAGCGAACTTTTAAGCAAAAAAAATTGCAAAATGTATATATTAATTTTGTTTGTTTTTTTATTTTATTTATTCTCGAGACCTATCTAAGTATTATCAAAAGAGAAAAGTCGCCCAAATTAAGTAACAACCGAAAAAATGCATTTTTAAATTAACGCTTTTCTGTGGTGATTCTTCTAAGCCAGAGAGAACATTTAAGCAAAAAAAATTGCAATATGTATACATTACAGGGGGTCTTCACGTGCAATAAACCTGGAAATAATTATGTTTTCAACTGTCAAATTCTATTGCCAACACAATATGTTCACGTGTGGACCGCACAAACATTTATTTGCACATGTATTGCGAAATAGTTGTTCAAACTTATTTTCTAGCAATTATGTTAGAAATAAACTGTCAAATTTGGCTGTCATTTCCTTGACATTTGTTTTTCGGGCGAATTAAATAAAAAACCGTGCAAATATGTATGTATATATTTACTTATTAGCATCTGCTAAGCTTTTTGAACAACAAAACAATCAAACAAGCACAGAAAACGCTGAAGCTAATGTATTCATTCCCAGCGAACTTTTTAATTTTATGTCCAATGTGCACTAAGTGTTCTCCACCTAAAAACATAAGCTTGTAAATGAACATATTTGTGACGTCATGCTGCCGACGTTATTGCTTATGTTCGGAAATAAATATTGAGCGTGGAGACGTGCCGTTAATTTTGTTTGTTTTTTGATTTTATTTTTTCTTGAGACCCATTTAACTATTATCAAAAGAGAAAAGTCTCCCAAATTAAGTAACAAGAGAAAAAATGCATATTTAAATTAACGCTTTTCTGTGGTGATTCTTGTGAGCCAGAGCGAACATTTAAGCAAAAAAATTGCAAAATGTATACATTAATTTTGTTTGTTTTTTATTCTATTTATTCTCGAGACCTACTTAAGTATTATCAAAAGAGAAAAGTCGCCCAAATTAAGTAACAACCGCAAAAATGCATTTTTAAATTAACGCTTTTCTGTGGTGCTTCTTCTGAGCCAGAGCGAACTTTTAAGCAAAAAAAAATTGCAATATGTATACATTAATTTTGTTTGTTTTTTTTATTTTATTTATTCTTGAGACCTATTTAACTATTATCAAAAGAGAAAAGTCGCCCAAATTAAGTAACAACCGAAAAAATGCATTTTTAAATAACCGCTTTTCTGTGGTGATTCTTGTGAGCCAGAGCGAACTTTTAAGCAAAAAAAAATACAAAATGTATATATTAATTTTGTTTGTTCTTTATTTTATATATTCTCGAGACCTATCTAAGTATTATCAAAAGAGAAAAGTCGCCCAAATTAAGTAACAACCGAAAAATTGCATTTTTAAATTAACGCTTTTCTGTGGTGCTTCTTCTAAGCCAGAGCGAACTTTTAAGCAAAAAAAATTGCAAAATGTATATATTAATTTTGTTTTTAGATTTTATTTATTCTCGAGACCTACTTAGGTATTATCAAAAGAGAAAAGTCGCCCAAATTAAGTAACAACCGAAAAAATGCATTTTTAAATTAACGCTTTTCTGTGGTGCTTCTTCTAAGCCAGAGCGAACTTTTAAGCAAAAAAAATTGCAAAATGTATATATTAATTTTGTTTGTTTTTTATTTTATTTATTCTCGAGACCTATTTAAGTATTTTCAAAAGAGAAAAGTCGCCCAAATTAAGTAACAACCGAAAAAATGCATTTTTAAATTAACGCCTTTCTGTGGTGCTTCTTCTAAGCCAGAGCGAACTTTTAAGCAAAAAAAAATTGCAAAATGTATATATTAATTTTGTTTGTTTTTTATATTATTTATTCTCGAGACCTATCTAAGTATTATCAAAAGAGAAAAGTCGCCCAAATTAAGTAACAACCGAAAAAATTTAATTTTTAAATTAACGCTTTTCTGTGGTGCATCTTTTAAACCAGAGCGAACTTTTAAGCAAAAAAAATTGCAAAATGTATATATTAATTTTGTTTGTTTTTTTATTTTATTTATTCTCGAGACCTATCTAAGTATTATCAAAAGAGAAAAGTCGCCCAAATTAAGTAACAACCGAAAAAATGCATTTTTAAATTAACGCTTTTCTGTGGTGCTTCTTCTAAGCCAGAGCGAACTTTTAAGCAAACAAAATGCAAAATGTATATATTAATTTTGTTTGTCCTTTATTTTATATATTCTCGAGACCTATCTAAGTATTATCAAAAGACAAAAGTCGCCCAAATTAAGTAACAACCGAAAAAATTTAATTTTTAAATTAACGCTTTTCTGTGGTGATTCTTCTAAGCCAGAGAGAACATTTAAGCAAAAAAAATTGCAATATGTATACATTACAGGGGGTCTTCACGTGCAATAAACCTGGAAATAATTATGTTTTCAACTGTCAAATTCTATTGCCAACACAATATGTTCACGTGTGGACCGCACAAACATTTATTTGCACATGTATTGCGAAATAGTTGTTCAAACTTATTTTCTAGCAATTATGTTAGAAATAAACTGTCAAATTTGGCTGTCATTTCCTTGACATTTGTTTTTCGGGCGAATTAAATAAAAAACCGTGCAAATATGTATGTATATATTTACTTATTAGCATCTGCTAAGCTTTTTGAACAACAAAACAATCAAACAAGCACAGAAAACGCTGAAGCTAATGTATTCATTCCCAGCGAACTTTTTAATTTTATGTCCAATGTGCACTAAGTGTTCTCCACCTAAAAACATAAGCTTGTAAATGAACATATTTGTGACGTCATGCTGCCGACGTTATTGCTTATGTTCGGAAATAAATATTGAGCGTGGAGACGTGCCGTTAATTTTGTTTGTTTTTTGATTTTATTTTTTCTTGAGACCCATTTAACTATTATCAAAAGAGAAAAGTCTCCCAAATTAAGTAACAAGAGAAAAAATGCATATTTAAATTAACGCTTTTCTGTGGTGATTCTTGTGAGCCAGAGCGAACATTTAAGCAAAAAAATTGCAAAATGTATACATTAATTTTGTTTGTTTTTTATTCTATTTATTCTCGAGACCTACTTAAGTATTATCAAAAGAGAAAAGTCGCCCAAATTAAGTAACAACCGCAAAAATGCATTTTTAAATTAACGCTTTTCTGTGGTGCTTCTTCTAAGCCAGAGCGAACTTTTAAGCAAAAAAAAAATTGCAAAATGTATATATTAATTTTGTTTGTTTTTTTATATTATTTATTCTCGAGACCTATCTAAGTATTATCAAAAGAGAAAAGTCGCCCAAATTAAGTAACAACCGAAAAAATTTAATTTTTAAATTAACGCTTTTCTGTGGTGCTTCTTTTAAGCCAGAGCGAACTTTTAAGCAAAAAAAATTGCAAAATGTATATATTAATTTTGTTTGTTTTTTTATTTTATTTATTCTCGAGACCTATCTAAGTATTATCAAAAGAGAAAAGTCGCCCAAATTAAGTAACAACCGAAAAAATGCATTTTTAAATTAACGCTTTTCTGTGGTGCTTCTTCTAAGCCAGAGCGAACTTTTAAGCAAAACAAAATTGCAAAATGTATATATTAATTTTGTTTGTTTTTTTATATTATTTTTTCTCGAGACCTATCTAAGTATTATCAAAAGAGAAAAGTCGCCCAAATTAAGTAACAACCGAAAAAATTTAATTTTTAAATTAACGCTTTTCTGTGGTGCTTCTTTTAAGCCAGAGCGAACTTTTAAGCAAAAAAAATTGCAAAATGTATATATTAATTTTGTTGTTTTTTTATTTTATTTATTCTCGAGACCTATCTAAGTATTATCAAAAGAGAAAAGTCGCCCAAATTAAGTAACAACCGCAAAAATGCATTTTTAAATTAACGCTTTTCTGTGGTGCTTCTTCTGAGCCAGAGCGAACTTTTAAGCAAAAAAAAATTGCAATATGTATACATTAATTTTGTTTGTTTTTTTATTTTATTTATTCTTGAGACCTATTTAACTATTATCAAAAGAGAAAAGTCGCCCAAATTAAGTAACAACCGAAAAAATGCATTTTTAAATAACCGCTTTTCTGTGGTGATTCTTGTGAGCCAGAGCGAACTTTTAAGCAAAAAAAATACAAAATGTATATATTAATTTTGTTTGTTCTTTATTTTATATATTCTCGAGACCTATCCAAGTATTATCAAAAGAGAAAAGTCGCCCAAATTAAGTAACAACCGAAAAATTGCATTTTTAAATTAACGCTTTTCTGTGGTGCTTCTTCTAAGCCAGAGCGAACTTTTAAGCAAAAAAAATTGCAAAATGTATATATTAATTTTATTTGTTTTTTTATTTTATTTATTCTCGAGACCTATCTAAGTATTATCAAAAGAGAAAAGTCGCCCAAATTGAGTAACAACCGAAAAAATGCATTTTTAAATTAACGCTTTTCTGTGGTGCTTCTTCTAAGCCAGAGCGAACTTTTAAGCAAAAAAAATTGCAAAATGTATATATTAATTTTGTTTGTTTTTTATTTCATTTATTCTCGAGACCTATTTAAGTATTTTCAAAAGAGAAAAGTCGCCCAAATTAAGGAACAACCGAAAAAATGCATTTTTAAATTAACGCTTTTCTGTGGTAATTCTTCTGAACCAGAGCGAACTTTTAAGCAAAAAAAAATTGCAAAATGTATATATTAATTTTGTTTGTTTTTTTATATTATTTATTCTCGAGACCTATCTAAGTATTATCAAAAGAGAAAAGTCGCCCAAATTAAGTAACAACCGAAAAAATTTAATTTTTAAATTAACGCTTTTCTGTGGTGCATCTTTTAAGCCAGAGCGAACTTTTAAGCAAAAAAAATTGCAAAATGTATATATTAATTTTGTTTGTTTTTTTATTTTATTTATTCTCGAGACCTATCTAAGTATTATCAAAAGAGAAAAGTCGCCCAAATTAAGTAACAACCGAAAAAATGCATTTTTAAATTAACGCTTTTCTGTGGTGCTTCTTCTAAGCCAGAGCGAACTTTTAAGCAAAAAAAATGCAAAATGTATATATTAATTTTGTTTGTTCTTTATTTTATATATTCTCGAGACCTATCTAAGTATTATCAAAAGACAAAAGTCGCCCAAATTAAGTAACAACCGAAAAAATTTAATTTTTAAATTAACGCTTTTCTGTGGTGATTCTTCTGAGCCAGAGAGAACATTTAAGCAAAAAAAATTGCAATATGTATACATTACAGGGGTCTTCACGTGCAATAAACCTGGAAATAATTATGTTTTCAACTGTCAAATTCTATTGCCAACACAATATGTTCACGTGTGGACCGCACAAACATTTATTTGCACATGTATTGCGAAATAGTTGTTCAAACTTATTTTCAAGCAATTATGTTAGAAATAAACTGTCAAATTTGGCTGTCATTTCCTTGACATTTGTTTTTCGGGCGAATTAAATAAAAAACCGTGCAAATATGTATGTATATATTTACTTATTAGCATCTGCTAAGCTTTTTGAACAACAAAACAATCAAACAAGCACAGAAAACGCTGAAGCTAATGTATTCATTCCCAGCGAACTTTTTAATTTTATGTCCAATGTGCACTAAGTGTTCTCCACCTAAAAACATAAGCTTGTAAATGAACATATTTGTGACGTCATGCTGCCGACGTTATTGCTTATGTTCGGAAATAAATATTGAGCGTGGAGACGTGCCGTTAATTTTGTTTGTTTTTTGATTTTATTTTTTCTTGAGACCCATTTAACTATTATCAAAAGAGAAAAGTCTCCCAAATTAAGTAACAAGAGAAAAAATGCATATTTAAATTAACGCTTTTCTGTGGTGATTCTTGTGAGCCAGAGCGAACATTTAAGCAAAAAAATTGCAAAATGTATACATTAATTTTGTTTGTTTTTTATTCTATTTATTCTCGAGACCTACTTAAGTATTATCAAAAGAGAAAAGTCGCCCAAATTAAGTAACAACCGCAAAAATGCATTTTTAAATTAACGCTTTTCTGTGGTGCTTCTTCTAAGCCAGAGCGAACTTTTAAGCAAAAAAAAAAATTGCAAAATGTATATATTAATTTTGTTTGTTTTTTTATATTATTTATTCTCGAGACCTATCTAAGTATTATCAAAAGAGAAAAGTCGCCCAAATTAATTAACAACCGAAAAAATTTAATTTTTAAATTAACGCTATTTTGTGGTGCTTCTTTTAAGCCAGAGCGAACTTTTAAGCAAAAAAAATTGCAAAATGTATATATTAATTTTGTTTGTTTTTTTATTTTATTTATTCTCGAGACCTATCTAAGTATTATCAAAAGAGAAAAGTCGCCCAAATTAAGTAACAACCGAAAAAATGCATTTTTAAATTAACGCTTTTCTGTGGTGCTTCTTTTAAGCCAGAGCGAACTTTTAAGCAAAAAAAATTGCAAAATGTATATATTAATTTTGTTTGTTTTTTTATTTTATTTATTCTCGAGACCTATCTAAGTATTATCAAAAGAGAAAAGTCGCCCAAATTAAGTAACAACCGAAAAAATTTAATTTTTAAATTAACGCTTTTCTGTGGTGATTCTTCTGAGCCAGAGAGAACATTTAAGCAAAAAAAATTGCAATATGTATACATTACAGGGGGTCTTCACGTGCAATAAACCTGGAAATAATTATGTTTTCAACTGTCAAATTCTATTGCCAACACAATATGTTCACGTGTGGACCGCACAAACATTTATTTGCACATGTATTACGAAATAGTTGTTCAAACTTATTTTCAAGCAATTATGTTAGAAATAAACTGTCAAATTTGGCTGTCATTTCCTTGACATTTGTTTTTCGGGCGAATTAAATAAAAAAGCGTGCAAATATGTATGTATATATTTACTTATTAGCATCTGCTAAGCTTTTTGAACAACAAAACAATCAAACAAGCACAGAAAACGCTGAAGCTAATGTATTCATTCACAGCGAACTTTTTAATTTTATGTCCAATGTGCACTAAGTGTTCTCCACCTAAAAACATAAGCTTGTAAATGAACATATTTGTGAGGTCATGCTGCCGACGTTATTGCTTATGTTCGGAAATAAATATTGAGCGTGGAGACGTGCCGTTAATTTTGTTTGCTTTTTGATTTTATTTATTCTTGAGACCCATTTAACTATTATCAAAAGAGAAAAGTCTCCCAAATTAAGTAACAAGAGAAAAAATGCATATTTAAATTAACGCTTTTCTGTGGTGATTCTTGTGAGCCAGAGCGAACATTTAAGCAAAAAAAATTGCAAAATGTATACATTAATTTTGTTTGTTTTTTATTCTATTTATTCTCGAGACCTACTTAAGTATTATCAAAAGAGAAAAGTCGCCCAAATTAAGTAACAACCGCAAAAATGCATTTTTAAATTAACGCTTTTCTGTGGTGCTTCTTCTGAGCCAGAGCGAACTTTTAAGCAAAAAAAAATTGCAATATGTATACATTAATTTTGTTTGTTTTTTATTTTATTTATTCTTGAGACCTATTTAACTATTATCAAAAGAGAAAAGTCGCCCAAATTAAGTAACAACCGAAAAAAATTAATTTTTAAATTAACGCTTTTCTGTGGTGATTCTTCTGAGCCAGAGAGAACATTTAAGCAAAAAAAATTGCAATATGTATACATTACAGGGGGTCTTCACGTGCAATAAACCTGGAAATAATTATGTTTTCAACTGTCAAATTCTATTGCCAACACAATATGTTCACTTGTGGACCGCACAAACATTTATTTGCACATGTATTGCGAAATAGTTGTTCAAACTTATTTTCAAGCAATTATGTTAGAAATAAACTGTCAAATTTGGCTGTCATTTCCTTGACATTTGTTTTTCGGGCGAATTAAATAAAAAAGCGTGCAAATATGTATGTATATATTTACTTATTAGCATCTGCTAAGCTTTTTGAACAACAAAACAATCAAACAAGCACAGAAAACGCTGAAGCTAATGTATTCATTCACAGCGAACTTTTTAATTTTATGTCCAATGTGCACTAAGTGTTCTCCACCTAAAAACATAAGCTTGTAAATGAACATATTTGTGACGTCATGCTGCCGACGTTATTGCTTATGTTCGGAAATAAATATTGAGCGTGGAGACGTGCCGTTAATTTTGTTTGTTTTTTGATTTTATTTATTCTTGAGACCCATTTAACTATTATCAAAAGAGAAAAGTCTCCCAAATTAAGTAACAAGAGAAAAAATGCATATTTAAATTAACGCTTTTCTGTGGTGATTCTTGTGAGCCAGAGCGAACATTTAAGCAAAAAAAATTGCAAAATGTATACATTAATTTTGTTTGTTTTTTATTCTATTTATTCTCGAGACCTACTTAAGTATTATCAAAAGAGAAAAGTCGCCCAAATTAAGTAACAACCGCAAAAATGCATTTTTAAATTAACGCTTTTCTGTGGTGCTTCTTCTGAGCCAGAGCGAACTTTTAAGCAAAAAAAATTGCAATATGTATACATTAATTTTGTTTGTTTTTTTATTTTATTTATTCTTGAGACCTATTTAACTATTATCAAAAGAGAAAAGTCGCCCAAATTAAGTAACAACCGAAAAAATGCATTTTTAAATAACCGCTTTTCTGTGGTGATTCTTGTGAGCCAGAGCGAACATTTAAGCAAAAAAAAAATTGCAATATGTATACATTAATTTTGTTTGTTTTTTTATTTTATTTATTCTTGAGACCTATTTAACTATTATCAAAAGAGAAAAGTCGCCCAAATTAAGTAACAAGAGAAAAAATGCATATTTGAATTAACGCTTTTCGGTGGTGCTGCTTCTGAGCCAGAGCGAACTTTTAAGCAAAAAAAAAATTGCAAAATGTATATATTAATTTTGTTTGTTTTTAGATTTTATTTATTCTCGAGACCTATTTAAGTATTATCAAAAGAGAAAAGTGGCCCAAATTAAGCAACAAGCGAAAAAATGCATATTTAAATTAACGGTTTTCTGTGGTGATTCTTCTGAGCCAGAGCGAACATTTAAGGGAAAAAAATTGCAAAATGTATATATTAATTTTGTTTTTAGATTTTATTTATTCTCGAGACCTACTTAGGTATTATCAAAAGAGAAAAGTCGCCCAAATTAAGTAACAACCGAAAAATTGCATTTTTAAATTAACGCTTTTCTGTGGTGCTTCTTCTAAGCCAGAGCGAACTTTTAAGTAAAAAAAATTGCAAAATGTATATATTAATTTTATTTGTTTTTTTATTTTATTTATTCTCGAGACCTATTTAAGTATTTTCAAAAGAGAAAAGTCGCCTAAATTAAGTAACAACCGAAAAAATGCATTTTTAAATTAACGCTTTTCTGTGGTGCTTCTTCTAAGCGAACTTTTAAGCAAAAAAAAATTGCAAAATGTATATATTAATTTTGTTTGTTTTTTTATATTATTTATTCTCGAGACCTATCTAAGTATTATCAAAAGAGAAAAGTCGCCCAAATTAAGTAACAACCGAAAAAATTTAATTTTTAAATTAACGCTTTTCTGTGGTGCATCTTTTAAGCCAGAGCGAACTTTTAAGCAAAAAAAATTGCAAAATGTATATATTAATTTTGTTTGTTTTTTTATTTTATTTATTCTCGAGACCTATCTAAGTATTATCAAAAGAGAAAAGTCGCCCAAATTAAGTAACAACCGAAAAAATGCATTTTTAAATTAACGCTTTTCTGTGGTGCTTCTTCTAAGCCAGAGCGAACTTTTAAGCAAAAAAAATGCAAAATGTATATATTAATTTTGTTTGTTCTTTATTTTATATATTCTCGAGACCTATCTAAGTATTATCAAAAGACAAAAGTCGCCCAAATTAAGTAACAACCGAAAAAATTTAATTTTTAAATTAACGCTTTTCTGTGGTGATTCTTCTGAGCCAGAGAGAACATTTAAGCAAAAAAATTGCAATATGTATACATTACAGGGGGTCTTCACGTGCAATAAACCTGGAAATAATTATGTTTTCAACTGTCAAATTCTATTGCCAACACAATATGTTCACGTGTGGACCGCACAAACATTTATTTGCACATGTATTGCGAAATAGTTGTTCAAACTTATTTTCAAGCAATTATGTTAGAAATAAACTGTCAAATTTGGCTGTCATTTCCTTGACATTTGTTTTTCGGGCGAATTAAATAAAAAACCGTGCAAATATGTATGTATATATTTACTTATTAGCATCTGCTAAGCTTTTTGAACAACAAAACAATCAAACAAGCACAGAAAACGCTGAAGCTAATGTATTCATTCACAGCGAACTTTTTAATTTTATGTCCAATGTGCACTAAGTGTTCTCCACCTAAAAACATAAGCTTGTAAATGAACATATTTGTGACGTCATGCTGCCGACGTTATTGCTTATGTTCGGAAATAAATATTGAGCGTGGAGACGTGCCGTTAATTTTGTTTGTTTTTTGATTTTATTTATTCTTGAGACCCATTTAACTATTATCAAAAGAGAAAAGTCTCCCAAATTAAGTAACAAGAGAAAAAATGCATATTTAAATTAACACTTTTCTGTGGTGATTCTTGTGAGCCAGAGCGAAGATTTAAGCAAAAAAATTGCAAAATGTATACATTAATTTTGTTTGTTTTTTATTCTATTTATTCTCGAGACCTACTTAAGTATTATCAAAAGAGAAAAGTCGCCCAAATTAAGTAACAACCGCAAAAATGCATTTTTAAATTAACGCTTTTCTGTGGTGCTTCTTCTAAGCCAGAGCGAACTTTTAAGCAAAAAAAAAATTGCAAAATGTATATATTAATTTTGTTTGTTTTTTTATATTATTTATTCTCGAGACCTATCTAAGTATTATCAAAAGAGAAAAGTCGCCCAAATTAAGTAACAACCGAAAAAATTTAATTTTTAAATTAACGCTTTTCTGTGGTGCTTCTTTTAAGCCAGAGCGAACTTTTAAGCAAAAAAAATTGCAAAATGTATATATTAATTTTGTTTGTTTTTTTATTTTATTTATTCTCGAGACCTATCTAAGTATTATCAAAAGAGAAAAGTCGCCCAAATTAAGTAACAACCGAAAAAATGCATTTTTAAATTAACGCTTTTCTGTGGTGCTTCTTCTAAGCCAGAGCGAACTTTTAAGCAAAACAAAATTGCAAAATGTATATATTAATTTTGTTTGTTTTTTTATATTTTTTATTCTCGAGACCTATCTAAGTATTATCAAAAGAGAAAAGTCGCCCAAATTAAGTAACAACCGAAAAAATTTAATTTTTAAATTAACGCTTTTCTGTGGTGCTTCTTTTAAGCCAGAGCGAACTTTTAAGCAAAAAAAATTGCAAAATGTATATATTAATTTTGTTTGTTTTTTTATTTTATTTATTCTCGAGACCTATCTAAGTATTATCAAAAGAGAAAAGTCGCCCAAATTAAGTAACAACCGAAAAAATGCATTTTTAAATTAACGCTTTTCTGTGGTGCTTCTTCTAAGCCAGAGCGAACTTTTAAGCAAAAAAAATGCAAAATGTATATATTAATTTTGTTTGTTCTTTATTTTATATATTCTCGAGACCTATCTAAGTATTATCAAAAGAGAAAAGTCGCCCAAATTAAGTAACAACCGAAAAAATTTAATTTTTAAATTAACGCTTTTCTGTGGTGATTCTTCTGAGCCAAAGAGAACATTTAAGCAAAAAAAATTGCAATATGTATACATTACAGGGGGTCTTCACGTGCAATAAACCTGGAAATAATTATGTTTTCAACTGTCAAATTCTATTGCCAACACAATATGTTCACGTGTGGACCGCACAAACATTTATTTGCACATGTATTGCGAAATAGTTGTTCAAACTTATTTTCAAGCAATTATGTTAGAAATAAACTGTCAAATTTGGCTGTCATTTCCTTGACATTTGTTTTTCGGGCGAATTAAATAAAAAACCGTGCAAATATGTATGTATATATTTACTTATTAGCATCTGCTAAGCTTTTTGAACAACAAAACAATCAAACAAGCACAGAAAACGCTGAAGCTAATGTATTCATTCACAGCGAACTTTTTAATTTTATGTCCAATGTGCACTAAGTGTTCTCCACCTAAAAACATAAGCTTGTAAATGAACATATTTGTGACGTCATGCTGCCGACGTTATTGCTTATGTTCGGAAATAAATATTGAGCGTGGAGACGTGCCGTTAATTTTGTTTGTTTTTTGATTTTATTTATTCTTGAGACCCATTTAACTATTATCAAAAGAGAAAAGTCTCCCAAATTAAGTAACAAGAGAAAAAATGCATATTTAAATTAACGCTTTTCTGTGGTGATTCTTGTGAGCCAGAGCGAACATTTAAGCAAAAAAAATTGCAAAATGTATACATTAATTTTGTTTGTTTTTTATTCTATTTATTCTCGAGACCTACTTAAGTATTATCAAAAGAGAAAAGTCGCCCAAATTAAGTAACAACCGCAAAAATGCATTTTTAAATTAACGCTTTTCTGTGGTGCTTCTTCTGAGCCAGAGCGAACTTTTAAGCAAAAAAAAATTGCAATATGTATACATTAATTTTGTTTGTTTTTTTATTTTATTTATTCTTGAGACCTATTTAACTATTATCAAAAGAGAAAAGTCGCCCAAATTAAGTAACAACCGAAAAAATGCATTTTTAAATAACCGCTTTTCTGTGGTGATTCTTGTGAGCCAGAGCGAACATTTAAGCAAAAAAAAAAAATAGCAATATGTATACATTAATTTTGTTTGTTTTTTTATTTTATTTATTCTTGAGACCTATTTAACTATTATCAAAAGAGAAAAGTCGCCCAAATTAAGTAACAAGAGAAAAAATGCATATTTGAATTAACGCTTTTCGGTGGTGCTGCTTCTGAGCCAGAGCGAACTTTTAAGCAAAAAAAAATTGCAAAATGTATATATTAATTTTGTTTGTTTTTAGATTTTATTTATTCTCGAGACCTATTTGAGTATTATCAAAAGAGAAAAGTGGCCCAAATTAAGCAACAAGCGAAAAAATGCATATTTAAATTAACGGTTTTCTGTGGTGATTCTTCTGAGCCAGAGCGAACATTTAAGGGAAAAAAATTGCAAAATGTATATATTAATTTTGTTTTTAGATTTTATTTATTCTCGAGACCTACTTAGGTATTATCAAAAGAGAAAAGTCGCCCAAATTAAGTAACAACCGAAAAATTGCATTTTTAAATTAACGCTTTTCTGTGGTGCTTCTTCTAAGCCAGAGCGAACTTTTAAGCAAAAAAAATTGCAAAATGTATATATTAATTTTATTTGTTTTTTTATTTTATTTATTCTCGAGACCTATCTAAGTATTATCAAAAGAGAAAAGTCGCCCAAATTGAGTAACAACCGAAAAAATGCATTTTTAAATTAACGCTTTTCTGTGGTGCTTCTTCTGAGCCAGAGCGAACTTTTAAGCAAAAAAAAATTGCAATATGTATACATTAATTTTGTTTGTTTTTTTATTTTATTTATTCTTGAGACCTATTTAACTATTATCAAAAGAGAAAAGTCGCCCAAATTAAGTAACAACCGAAAAAATGCATTTTTAAATAACCGTTTTTCTGTGGTGATTCTTGTGAGCCAGAGCGAACATTTAAGCAAAAAAAAATTGCAATATGTATACATTAATTTTGTTTGTTTTTTTATTTTATTTATTCTTGAGACCTATTTAACTATTATCAAAAGAGAAAAGTCGCCCAAATTAAGTAACAAGAGAAAAAATGCATATTTGAATTAACGCTTTTCGGTGGTGCTGCTTCCGAGCCAGAGCGAACTTCTATGCGAAAAAATTGCAAAACGTATATATTTTTTTTTTGTTTTTTGATTTTATTTATTCTCGAGACCTATTTAAGTATTATCAAAAGAGAAAAGTTGCCCAAATTAAGCAACAAGCGAAAATGCATATTTAAATTAACGGTTTTCTGTGGTGATTCTTCTGAGCCAGAGCGAACATTTAAGGGAAAAAAATTGCAAAATGTATATATTAATTTTGTTTGTTTTTAGATTTTATTTATTCTCGAGACCTACTTAGGTATTATCAAAAGACAAAAAAAGCGCCAAATTAAGTAACAACCGAAAAATTGCATTTTTAAATTAACGCTTTTCTGTGGTGCTTCTTCTAAGCCAGAGCGAAGTTTTAAGCAAAAAAAATTGCAAAATGTATATATTAATTTTATTTGTTTTTTTATTTTATTTATTCTCGAGACCTATCTAAGTATTATCAAAAGAGAAAAGTCGCCCAAATTGAGTAACAACCGAAAAAATGCATTTTTAAATTAACGCTTTTCTGTGGTGCTTCTTCTAAGCCAGAGCGAACTTTTAAGCAAAAAAATTGCAAAATGTATATATTAATTTTGTTTGTTTTTTATTTTATTTATTCTCGAGACCTATTTAAGTATTATCAAAAGAGAAAAGTCGCCCAAATTAAGTAACAACCGAAAAAATGAATTTTTAAATTAACGCTTTTCTGTGGTGCTTCTTCTAAGCCAGAGCAAACTTTTAAGCAAAAAAAAATTGCAAAATGTATATATTAATTTTGTTTGTTTTTTTATATTATTTATTCTCGAGACCTATCTAAGTATTATCAAAAGAGAAAAGTTGCCCAAATTAAGCAACAAGCGAAAAAATGCATATTTAAATTAACGGTTTTCTGTGGTGATTCTTCTAAGCCAGAGCGAACTTTTAAGCAAAACAAAATTGCAAAATGTATATATTAATTTTGTTTGTTTTTTTATATTTTTTATTCTCGAGACCTATCTAAGTATTATCAAAAGAGAAAAGTCGCCCAAATTAAGTAACAACCGAAAAAATTTAATTTTTAAATTAACGCTTTTCTGTGGTGCTTCTTTTAAGCCAGAGCGAACTTTTAAGCAAAAAAAATTGCAAAATGTATATATTAATTTTGTTTGTTTTTTTATTTTATTTATTCTCGAGACCTATCTAAGTATTATCAAAAGAGAAAAGTCGCCCAAATTAAGTAACAACCGAAAAAATGCATTTTTAAATTAACGCTTTTCTGTGGTGCTTCTTCTAAGCCAGAGCGAACTTTTAAGCAAAAAAAATGCAAAATGTATATATTAATTTTGTTTGTTCTTTATTTTATATATTCTCGAGACCTATCTAAGTATTATCAAAAGAGAAAAGTCGCCCAAATTAAGTAACAACCGAAAAAATTTAATTTTTAAATTAACGCTTTTCTGTGGTGATTCTTCTGAGCCAGAGAGAACATTTAAGCAAAAAAAATTGCAATATGTATACATTACAGGGGGTCTTCACGTGCAATAAACCTGGAAATAATTATGTTTTCAACTGTCAAATTCTATTGCCAACACAATATGTTCACGTGTGGACTGCACAAACATTTATTTGCACATGTATTGCGAAATAGTTGTTCAAACTTATTTTCAAGCAATTATGTTAGAAATAAACTGTCAAATTTGGCTGTCATTTCCTTGACATTTGTTTTTCGGGCGAATTAAATAAAAAACCGTGCAAATATGTATGTATATATTTACTTATTAGCATCTGCTAAGCTTTTTGAACAACAAAACAATCAAACAAGCACAGAAAACGCTGAAGCTAATGTATTCATTCACAGCGAACTTTTTAATTTTATGTCCAATGTGCACTAAGTGTTCTCCACCTAAAAACATAAGCTTGTAAATGAACATATTTGTGACGTCATGCTGCCGACGTTATTGCTTATGTTCGGAAATAAATATTGAGCGTGGAGACGTGCCGTTAATTTTGTTTGTTTTTTGATTTTATTTATTCTTGAGACCCATTTAACTATTATCAAAAGAGAAAAGTCTCCCAAATTAAGTAACAAGAGAAAAAATGCATATTTAAATTAACGCTTTTCTGTGGTGATTCTTGTGAGCCAGAGCGAACATTTAAGCAAAAAAATTGCAAAATGTATACATTAATTTTGTTTGTTTTTTATTCTATTTATTCTCGAGACCTACTTAAGTATTATCAAAAGAGAAAAGTCGCCCAAATTAAGTAACAACCGCAAAAATGCATTTTTAAATTAACGCTTTTCTGTGGTGCTTCTTCTAAGCCAGAGCGAACTTTTAAGCAAAAAAAAAAATTGCAAAATGTATATATTAATTTTGTTTGTTTTTTTATATTATTTATTCTCGAGACCTATCTAAGTATTATCAAAAGAGAAAAGTCGCCCAAATTAAGTAACAACCGAAAAAATTTTATTTTTAAATTAACGCTTTTCTGTGGTGCTTCTTTTAAGCCAGAGCGAACTTTTAAGCAAAAAAAATTGCAAAATGTATATATTAATTTTGTTTGTTTTTTTATTTTATTTATTCTCGAGACCTATCTAAGTATTATCAAAAGAGAAAAGTCGCCCAAATTAAGTAACAACCGAAAAAATGCATTTTTAAATTAACGCTTTTCTGTGGTGCTTCTTCTAAGCCAGAGCGAACTTTTAAGCAAAACAAAATTGCAAAATGTATATATTAATTTTGTTTGTTTTTTTATATTATGTTTTCTCGAGACCTATCTAAGTATTATCAAAAGAGAAAAGTCGCCCAAATTAAGTAACAACCGAAAAAATTTAATTTTTAAATTAACGCTTTTCTGTGGTGCTTCTTTTAAGCCAGAGCAAACTTTTAAGCAAAAAAAATTGCAAAATGTATATATTAATTTTGTTTGTTTTTTTATTTTATTTATTCTCGAGACCTATCTAAGTATTATCAAAAGAGAAAAGTCTCCCAAATTAAGTAACAAGAGAAAAAATGCATATTTAAATTAACGCTTTTCTGTGGTGATTCTTGTGAGCCAGAGCGAACATTTAAGCAAAAAAAATTGCAAAATGTATACATTAATTTTGTTTGTTTTTTATTCTATTTATTCTCGAGACCTACTTAAGTATTATCAAAAGAGAAAAGTCGCCCAAATTAGGTAACAACCGCAAAAATGCATTTTTAAATTAACGCTTTTCTGTGGTGCTTCTTCTGAGCCAGAGCGAACTTTTAAGCAAAAAAAAATTGCAATATGTATACATTAATTTTGTTTGTTTTTTTTATTTTATTTATTCTTGAGACCTATTTAACTATTATCAAAAGAGAAAAGTCGCCCAAATTAAGTAACAACCGAAAAAATGCATTTTTAAATAACCGATTTTCTGTGGTGATTCTTGTGAGCCAGAGCGAACATTTAAGCAAAAAAAAAATTGCAATATGTATCAGTGTTGCCACCAACGAAATGTTAAATTACACATGCATCATGTCAAAATTACACATGAAATTAGGAATTACACATGCCTTTTTTTCGCAAAATAATGTGCTTTGATTTTGTTAAATTAAATATTTGACATTGTTTGGTGTAATTGCAAAATTTTTAAGATTATGATTTTCAATACTTGGGCTTTCAAGGTCATTTAATAAAATATTATTTTTTACATATTATTCCGACGTATCGTTGATATTTTCCAACTTCTTCAGGGAAGTTTTATTTTTTTAGATATATAATTTTCTTTAGACCAATTCTACATCATTCTCCTTAAAAATATCACAGTTTTGTTTTGTGTAAAAAGGACTATCACAAACAAAAACTTAATAAATTTAAAGCAAAAATACGCGAAACAGGTTCATAAATAAATTAAAATATCACAGCCAATCCACACTTGCCGTCATCACAATAAAAAAGTGGTGCTCAAAAACGACAAAATTTTAAATTACACATGAGTTGCACATGCCGCCAATTACACATGGGCTACACATGAAAATAAAAATTACACATGATATGTGTAATTACACCTAAGGTGGCAACACTGATATGTATACATTAATTTTGTTTGTTTTTTTATTTTATTTATTCTTGAGACCTATTTAACTATTATCAAAAGAGAAAAGTCGCCCAAATTAAGTAACAAGAGAAAAAATGCATATTTGAATTAACGCTTTTCGGTGGTGCTGCTTCTGAGCCAGAGCGAACTTTTAAGCAAAAAAAAATTGCAAAATGTATATATTAATTTTGTTTGTTTTTAGATTTTATTTATTCTCGAGACCTATTTAAGTATTATCAAAAGAGAAAAGTGGCCCAAATTAAGCAACAAGCGAAAAAATGCATATTTAAATTAACGGTTTTCTGTGGTAATTCTTCTGAGCCAGAGCGAACATTTAAGGGAAAAAAATTGCAAAATGTATATATTAATTTTGTTTTTAGATTTTATTTATTCTCGAGACCTACTTAGGTATTATCAAAAGAGAAAAGTCGCCCAAATTAAGTAACAACCGAAAAATTGCATTTTTAAATTAACGCTTTTCTGTGGTGCTTCTTCTAAGCCAGAGCGAACTTTTAAGCAAAAAAAATTGCAAAATGTATATATTAATTTTATTTGTTTTTTTATTTTATTTATTCTCGAGACCTATCTAAGTATTATCAAAAGAGAAAAGTCGCCCAAATTGAGTAACAACCGAAAAAATGCATTTTTAAATTAACGCTTTTCTGTGGTGCTTCTTCTGAGCCAGAGCGAACTTTTAAGCAAAAAAAAATTGCAATATGTAAAATAATTTTGTTTGTTTTTTTATTTTATTTATTCTTGAGACCTATTTAACTATTATCAAAAGAGAAAAGTCGCCCAAATTAAGTAACAACCGAAAAAATGCATTTTTAAATAACCGCTTTTCTGTGGTGATTCTTGTGAGCCAGAGCGAACATTTAAGCAAAAAAAAATTGCAATATGTATACATTAATTTTGTTTGTTTTTTTATTTTATTTATTCTTGAGACCTATTTAACTATTATCAAAAGAGAAAAGTCGCCCAAATTAAGTAACAAGAGAAAAAATGCATATTTGAATTAACGCTTTTCGGTGGTGCTGCTTCTGAGCCAGAGCGAACTTCTATGCGAAAAAATTGCAAAACGTATATATTTTTTTTTTGTTTTTTGATTTTATTTATTCTCGAGACCTATTTAAGTATTATCAAAAGAGAAAAGTTGCCCAAATTAAGCAACAAGCGAAAATGCATATTTAAATTAACGGTTTTCTGTGGTGATTCTTCTGAGCCAGAGCGAACATTTAAGGGAAAAAAATTGCAAAATGTATATATTAATTTTGTTTGTTTTTAGATTTTATTTATTCTCGAGACCTACTTAGGTATTATCAAAAGACAAAAAAAGCGCCAAATTAAGTAACAACCGAAAAATTGCATTTTTAAATTAACGCTTTTCTGTGGTGCTTCTTCTAAGCCAGAGCGAAGTTTTAAGCAAAAAAAATTGCAAAATGTATATATTAATTTTATTTGTTTTTTTATTTTATTTATTCTCGAGACCTATCTAAGTATTATCAAAAGAGAAAAGTCGCCCAAATTGAGTAACAACCGAAAAAATGCATTTTTAAATTAACGCTTTTCTGTGGTGCTTCTTCTAAGCCAGAGCGAACTTTTAAGCAAAAAAATTGCAAAATGTATATATTAATTTTGTTTGTTTTTTATTTTATTTATTCTCGAGACCTATTTAAGTATTACCAAAAGAGAAAAGTCGCCCAAATTAAGTAACAACCGAAAAAATGAATTTTTAAATTAACGCTTTTCTGTGGTGCTTCTTCTAAGCCAGAGCAAACTTTTAAGCAAAAAAAAATTGCAAAATGTATATATTAATTTTGTTTGTTTTTTTATATTATTTATTCTCGAGACCTATCTAAGTATTATCAAAAGAGAAAAGTTGCCCAAATTAAGCAACAAGCGAAAAAATGCATATTTAAATTAACGGTTTTCTGTGGTGATTCTTCTAAGCCAGAGCGAACTTTTAAGCAAAAAAAAATTGCAAAATGTATATATTAATTTTGTTTGTTTTTTTATATTATTTATTCTCGAGACCTATCTAAGTATTATCAAAAGAGAAAAGTTGCCCAAATTAAGCAACAAGCGAAAAAATGCATATTTAAATTAACGGTTTTCTGTGGTGATTCTTCTAAGCCAGAGCGAACTTTTAAGAAAAAAAAAATTGCAAAATGTATATATTAATTTTGTTTGTTTTTAGATTTTATTTATTCTCGAGACCTACTTAGGTATTATCAAAAGAGAAAAGCCGCCCAAATTAAGTAACAACCGAAAAATTGCATTTTTAAATTAACGCTTTTCTGTGGTGCTTCTTCTAAGCCAGAGCGAACTTTTAAGCAAAAAAAATTGCAAAATGTATATATTAATTTTATTTGTTTTTTTATTTTATTTATTCTCGAGACCTATCTAAGTATTATCAAAAGAGAAAAGTCGCCCAAATTGAGTAACAACCGAAAAAATGCATTTTTAAATTAACGCTTTTCTGTGGTGCTTCTTCTAAGCCAGAGCGAACTTTTAAGCAAAAAAAATTGCAAAATGTATATATTAATTTTGTTTGTTTTTTATTTTATTTATTCTCGAGACCTATTTAAGTATTATCAAAAGAGAAAAGTCTCCCAAATTAAGTAACAACCGAAAAAAATGCATTTTTAAATTAACGCTTTTCTGTGGTGCTTCTTCTAAGCCAGAGCGAACTTTTAAGAAAAAAAAAATTGCAAAATGTATATATTAATTTTGTTTGTTTTTTTATATTATTTATTCTCGAGACCTATCTAAGTATTATCAAAAGAGAAAAGTCGCCCAAATTAAGTAACAACCGAAAAAATTTAATTTTTAAATTAACGCTTTTCTGTGGTGCTTCTTCTGAGCCAGAGCGAACTTTTAAGCAAAAAGAAATTGCAATATTTATACATTAATTTTATTTGTTTTTTGATTTTATTTATTCTTGAGACCTATTTAACTATTATCAAAAGAGAAAATTCGCCCAAATTAAGTAACAACCGAAAAAATGCATTTTTAAATAACCGCTTTTCTGTGGTGATTCTTGTGAGCCAGAGCGAACATTTAAGCAAAAAAATTGCAAAATGTATACATTAATTTTGTTTGTTTTTTATTTTATTTATTCTTGAGACTTATTTAAGTATTATCAAAAGAGAAAAGTCGCCCAATTGAAGTAATAATCGAAAAAACACATTATCAAATTAACGCTTCTCTGTGGTGCTTCTTCTGAGCCAGAGCGAACTTTTAAGCAAAAAAAAAATTGCAATATTTATACATTAATTTTGTTTGTTTTTTTATTTTATTTATTCTTGAGACCTATTTAACTATTATCAAAAGAGAAAAGTAGCCCAAATTAAGTAACAAGAGAAAAAATGCATATTTGAATTAACGCTTTTCTGTGGTGATTCTTGTGAGCCAGAGCGAACTTTTAGCAAAAAAATTGCAAAACGTATATGTAGGGTATTAACATAGTCTAGATCAGTATAAGTTATTATTATGATCGGTAAGCTTATTAAAGATCATTAACATAATTATTATCATTACTCTCGCTCATTATTATTATTGTTACTCAGTACTGATCATATTGTGTGTATGCATTTTTGGAAACAAAGGGATAACTGTAACCAATATTTTACTGTCTACTTAAGTTGTACAATTTATAACTAAGTCACTCACTAATTATTCATTAAAGAAACAACATTAAAATTAAGAAATAAAGAATTGAAAGAAAATATATACATACTTTTAATATAATAAACTCTGGTTCTTACTTATCAAAAGCTGAGTTTATTACAGTGGCGACGAGGATAAAACAATTTTAAAACGAAATTCAATACTTGTTGCAATAAATTGTTAAGAGTATATAAAGTCGAAGATAAATCAATGGCAACTACACAAATAGCACAAATAATTGGTAAAGTGCCGAGCTTTGACCATACCCAGAACAATTGGTCAATATTCGAGAATCAGATGGAACAATTTCTAGTGGCAAATGATATAACTAATGTTGTCAAAAAGAAGGCGATTTTGCTGACGTCCTTATGCGACGGATCGTATATGTTGTTACGAAATTTAGTGAGTCCGGAAAAAATAGAAGATGCTGCAACAACTTATGATAAGTGTGTACAGGTAATGAAAAAACATTTCAAGTCGCCAACATCAGGTTTTGCAGAGAGGTATAAATTTTACAATGCTTCGAAATTATCTACGGAGACAATAAACGAATGGGCCGTACGTGTTCGATCATTGGCAATTAATTGTGAATTTGGTGCAAATTTATCAACAGCAATTCGTGATAAATTTGTAATGGGATTGGAAAAAGGTCCAGCCCGGGACAAAATCTTTTTGGAGTCAGTGGAGTGTTCGCTCGACAAAGCAGTTGAAATAGCCAACAATACTGAGTATGCGAAACACCAATATGACACAGTGACGGTAAAGGAAGAGCAGGTCAATTTCATCAGAAAAGCAAATGGCGGCAGAGAGAAAAGGGATTCTCAAAATAAGGTACATCAACTGCGTCACAAGAAAGACGACCAAAATTGTGAAGTTTGCGGCCATAAAAGTCATAAAAGCGAGCAATGTAAGTTTAGAAATTATAAGTGCAACAGCTGTCATCAAAGGGGACATTGAAAAAAATGTGTAAAATTAAAAAATTTAATTTTTTAGAAAATGTTGATAGAGAGTTAAGTTTATTTTCTTTAACAAGTCCAGAAGATGGGCCCATAAAAATTAAGGTAATTATTAATAACAATCCTTTTGATATGGAGGTGGACACGGGTTCAGAAAATAATGTAATTTCGGAAAAAACATATAAAGCTATTTTTAGTAATTATCGTCTTCGTAAAGTAGAAATGGTGTTGAAAGCCTATAACGGTACAAATATAATTCCGATGGGAGCTTGTGATGTGTTAGTAGAATACGGTAATAAAAGAAAACTCATTCCAATTGTTGTGATTAAACATGGTGGTCCACCACTGTTAGGCTGAAACTTTATAAAAGCGTTTGAAATAGAAATTTGTAACATTAATTATTCATCCGAAATTCAAGCGGTAAAACTCAATCCAATTACAAAAAACTTTAAGAAATTGTTTGATGGTGGTTTGGGGCTTTTCAAAATGAGTAAAGCCGTGTTGAAGGTAAGAGAGGATGCCGTTCCAAAATTTTTCAGGCCTAACCCTTTACCTTTAGCAATCAAGGAAAAAGTAGAGCTAGCACTAGATCAATTAGTAAAATTGGAAATTTTAAAGCATAGTCCCAATACTAAAGAAAAATGGTAGCGTAAGGATTTGCGGAGATTTTAAGGTAACGTTGAACCCATACTTATTGGTAGAAAAATATCCTTTGCCTCGAATTGCAGAAATTTTTTCTAAGTTACATGGTGGGGAGGAATTTACCAAACTAGATTTAAGTAGGGCGTACCAGAAAATAGATTTAGATGAGGAATCTCGCAAGTATACAACTATCTCTACGTCTAAAGGGCTGTTTCAGTATACCAGGCTCATATATGGTTTAGCTTCAGCTCCCGCGATTTTTCAACGGATTATGGATTCGTTGTTGGCAGGCTTAGACGGCGTTGTGGTGTTTTTAGATGACATTTTAATAAGCGCCCCTGATCGTAAGTTGCACAACGAACGTCTCGAACGGGTCCTAAATATTTTAAGCAACGCCGGTTTTAAGTTGTCACCAGAAAAATGTGAATTTTTCTGTAAAGAAATTAAATATTTGGGTCATGTTATTAACAAAAGGGGCTTGCATATGAACCCTGAAAAAATTAATGCTATTTATAAAATTTCCAATCCGAACAATGTCAAAGAGCTACAAGCATTTTTAGGCGTTGTCAATTTTTACAGAAGGTTTTTGCCAGACGTTTCCACATTGCTGCACCCTTTACATCAGTTACTTAGGGCCAGTACTGAATTTAAATGGACTCGAGAATGTTCGGTGGCTGTTGAAAAGTTAAAAAGTAGACTAGTAGGAAAAAACTGCTTAAGTAGTATGTTTTCACCGGTTCTCTATCAAGTTTTTCATATAAAATGAATGTGCATGCCTGGCTGGGAAACGTGATCGTTAAAAATATTTTTTGTTAGATAATTAAGTGTATTTATTATGAAAATGCGTTTTCCATCCTTGGATGGTTGTTTGTATTAGGAGTGTTCATAAAATTTGTATTGTGTATTAAGGGGTTTAAAAAAAAATTGAATATGTAAATTTTTTTTTGTTTTCACATGCCTGATTGGAGAGTCAGTCAGGGCTTCTCTATTGAATATCACCCCTGAAACTTCTGTACGAACACCCCTACCCGGGCACCTGTTGAATGTTTGTCAGGAAGCTGGAAATTTTCTTCATAGGTACAAAATAATTCACCGTGTTAAATATGAACTTCCCTACTAATTTTTTTTTCAGTTTTGATTGCTGAAAGAAAATGAAACTAATAAAAAAAGGGCATTTTGGTCTATTTTTATTACCCTTGTCCTTTCTGTCTATTCATTAGCATTTTCGTTTTATTGCATTTGGCTTTTCCTTTTACCTTTTTTATTGCGGTTGATCTTTTTATTTATTAAAAATTCTAGGATTGACATTTTTATGAGTGTCTGTCTACCGTCTGTCTTTTTTATTGAGGTCGATCTTTTTTTTATTGAACTATTTTAAGTTGACATTTTTATGAGTGTCTGTCTACCGTCTGGCTATTTTTAATGAAAAATAAGGGTGCGGGAAAATTTGTTAAACACCTGCGCATCTAGCTCTATTTTTATTACACACATTAAAAATTAGATTGGATTAAAAATTAATAAAATTGGTTACGAAAACAACATACATTTATATTACATAAGAGTATGCGTGTGATTGTATTAGATAATTTTCTATCGGTCCCCTACCAGTTATGTTGTTGTCTCTTTTTATTTCACTCACCAATGCGTATATTTATGAGAATAAGGATATACAAATACATATATAATTCTTTGATTGATAAAACCTTGCTCTATTAATCATTAAAACCACGCCCACAGTTTTAAGTATAAATAGATGTTTAGAAAAATAGTATAAATCATTCTTGTTCTGAAAATTTAAACAGTTTATACCATTTCGTTAAAAAAGAATTAAATTAAATTAAAACCGAAAAAATGGCCAGCTTTACTTGTGATATCTGCGGAAAATCATTTAATCGCAACTTTTCCTTAAAACGTCATGTGAGGATGCAACATCAAGGTTCTTCAATGATGTGCAACGTATGTAATATACGTTTTTCAGACCGAGCAGAACTTCATTTGCACTTAATAGATCATTCTAAAAGAGGAGAGGAAACTAAAGTTTATTGTAAGGATTGTGGAGAACATATTCCTAAAATAATTTGGTATTATCACGTAAGGACAAATAAACATAAAATTAATTGTGCAGAAAAATTTGATAGTGAAGTAAAATGCGTCAAGTCTGTATTTAGGAATCGTATCGTTACGTATATGATTGAAAATGCCAATAAAACAAATTTAATACGCGAAAACTTTTTATGTGAAATTAAAGCTAAAGTGGTTGAATTGCTAAAAAATATTTAGCAATAAAATATAACATTGAACTATTTTGTGAATACGTGTTGATAAAGGAAGAAGAAGATGCGTGCACCATAGATATCAAATCCCATCAGACTAAAATGATTACACTTAATATATCTTCAACAACAGATGATATTCAGCAATGTTATAGTAACCAGTGCGATGTTATTGTGAAAAAGATGAGTGAATTTCAGGAGCGTGATAGCGGATGGACATTAATTGAAATATCACGCCTTGAAATAAATATAAATCAATATAAATGCATTAAAGGGTCACAATATATTCCTCTGCCATCAACAATACAAAGAAAACATGCCTGCATCAACGTGCAAAATAATGAGTATTGTTTTAAGTGGGCTATAATATCGGCATTGTATCCAGTTGACCTTAATTCAAATAGATGCTCATCATATAATATTAATAATATACAAGATGAAATTATTACACTGGAGAACAACATTGCTTTAAATTTTAAAAACTTGGACTTCCCACTTTCAACGAAAGTAGTGTGTTTATGTACCTTCGGTATATTTTTTTCCCATAAGGGGCAATGTAAAAGTGCACATTATGCCTGGCTGGGAAACGTGATCGTTAAAAATATATTTTGTTAGGTAATTAAGTGTATTTATTATGGAAATGCGTTTTCCATCCTTGGATGGTTGTTTGTATTAGGAGGGTTCATAAAATTTGTATTGTGTATTAAGGGGTTTCCAAAAAAATGTATATGTAAATATTTTTTTTGTTTTCACATGCCTGATTTGAGAGTCAGTCAGGGCTTCTCTATTGAATATCACCCCTGAAACTTCTGTACGAACACCCCTACCCGGACACCTATATTGAACAACTCCGTTGAATGTTTGTCAGGAAGCTGGAAATTTTCTTCATAGGTACAAAATATTTCACCGAGTTAAATATGAACATCCCTACTAATTTTTTTTCAGTTTTGATTGCTGAAAGAAAACGAAACTAATAAAAAAAGGGCATTTCGGTCTATTTTTATTACCCTTATCCTTTCTGTCTATTCATTAGCATTTTCTTTTTATTGCACTTGATAAGATGCATCAACTTAGGGCTTGTGTTTTTTCTTATGTTTAAAGTAAACCATAAATGTTTGACTGTGTCCTCTATTGTCTGCCTATTTTTAATGAAAAATAAGGGCGCGAGAAAGTGAAACATTGTCTATTTTTAAATGCATTCATATGTCGTGTATGTACATATGTGTGTACATTTATATCGCTATTGGTCAGTTTGAGTGAGCTCGTTAGAATATTTTATTATATTGCGCATGTGTGCGTTTGTTTGCATTGGATCATTTTCTGTCTGTCCTTCTCTACCGTCTAGCTTGTTATCTATACCTATTTCACACCCCTTTGCGTATATTTATGTGTATAAGGATACACAATTTCATTACACATACATATTTCTTATTTTTTTTCAAAGAAAAAGGATCAAGCTATACCCCTCAATAATCAATTGCAATTAGTTTTTTAACAAAATTGTTAACGTTTTACTGAATAAGTAAAATATTAATATTGGGAAAATTAGTGCGAATAAAAATTCTAAATACTAAAATTTTGCGATTCCCATAAAACAGCACCAAAGGATCAGAAATTTAAAAAGAGGTTACAAAACCAACATGCATTTGCATTACATAAATGTATGAGATACATGGAAAATTCTTAAGCAAAGTTAAACGCCTGTGCCGGTCTATTTCTTTTTTATTACACTTGTCCTTTCTGTTTTTCTTTTCTGTCTACCTTTTTTTATTGAAAAATTTTGAGTTGGCATTTTCATGAGTGTCTGCTCCTCTACCAACTTTCTTGTTGATCGCTTTCATTTATCGAAAAAAATAAATGTTTGCGATGCCGAGAAAATTCTTATAACGTAGATAGTTGTGATTGATGTTTTGGTTTTTTGCAGATTTGATTGTTGAAAGAAAATGAATCTAATAGAAAAACGAATTCAACATGTAACTGTTTATCAGCATACAGATGTGAAAATTGTATGACCGAATGTTGTAAATTTAAAGAAATTTTTTTACTATGAAAAATAAATATTTTCTTCATGGTTTTATAATATTGCTTTTTCTTAAGACATGCGCGAGCATAATTTAGTATAAATGCGAGTGTTTTTCAGAAATTTTTTTGAACAAAGTTTAGAACAATCAATAACATTCTTTCTATTTTCAGCCTAATCTAATAAAAATACACACTAAAATAAATATTTTAAATAAAACTAATTGATATACAGAAATATATATGAAGTGTTTTTATTTATTATGAAGATTTTTTATCTTACTTTTTCAGATTTCATAACAATTAAAATGTTTATATGTATTTCTTTTACTTTTCAGATATAGGTTAATAGTTTAAAAAGTCGTATATATAAATTAAAAAGTTTCTGTGTTAATATTCATATATTCGTTATAATATAAATTAAATGCACATATATTAACATTTGGTATACTGATATTTTCAATATTACATCTATGAATTCAATTATGAAAATATATGAAAGGATAAGACTCATTACTATACATTCTTAATTCCTCAATCATTCTCAGGAATAATTTCTTGTGTTCCTTATCGATATGACAACTGTATCCATCAAATAGATCCTTTAATTCAGCTGATGTGACCTTTTTTTAATACAGTTGATCTAGTTCGCAATAGAATACATAAATAACTAAACAAAAGTTTTAAATGTTTTCAATATTCTCTTTGTTTACATATAAATTAATAAAATTTCTATATAAAATTGCACTTTTTTTAGCACACATTTCCTTACAACTATTTCTATGATATTTACAGTTATTGATGTTAATATTACTTTTATATAACGTTCTTATATTTGGACAATTAAAGTCATCTAAATTATAGATATATATTTCCATTTATCCAAGCAGTTGACTTAACCATTTTACTTTTTCAATTCCTTTAACATATATAATATGATAATATTCTTTTTTAAGATATGATATTATATATTCTCTAAATTCGTTGAGCGTTGAATTTCCATCATTCCAACATAATCCATGTAAATGATTGTACAACCATTTATTTGTAATCCTATCTTTATATGTTAATTCTGAATATTTAAAAGGCGGTAGAATGAAAAAAGTTTTAATTTCTGAATCAACTCCTACAACGCAGACTTCCTTTGCGAATAAATTATTATTAATACAGAAACCCTGTACATCTATGACTGCATTTCTATTTTGATTCATTATCTTATTATAAGTGAAAATATTTACAAAAAGTATTGTTCTTTTATTACTTTTTTAATATCAATAAATAAATCAAAAGTTATTTATGTTCATTTGTTTGCTTTCAAAAATAATCTTATAATAAAATCCAACTGAAATTTTTCTTATGTAATGAGAGATCAATAATGATATATATCATCAGTGATATAGTTGTATATTTCAGGTAAAAAACAAAATAGCTCTCCAGTTCCAACATAATTTGTAACATACAATACAATGTTAGCTTTCTTTCACATCGTATGATTTCCAAAGGTTCATTTAGCAGAAAATCTCTTAGAGATATGTTTTTTGATTTTATTTACAGATGTTATTATGAAATTCAATTGTAGTATTCATCTTCTTATTTTTATTTATTTTTTATTATATGTATAAGCTAATTCTCAAATTTTAGTTATAATCAGCTTTTAGCTGGTTCTGAACAGCTTTTATCTGATCATGAACAGCTTTTTATCTGCTCTATATCTGCTTTTTATCTGGTTTGTATCTGCTCTGTATCTGCTTTTATCTGGTTTGTATCTGCTCTGTATCTGCTTTTTATCTGCTCTGTATCTGCTTTTATCTGGTTTGTATCTGCTCTGTATCTGCTTTTTATCTGCTCTGTATCTGCTTTTATCTGGTTATGAACTGATTGTATCTGCTTTTAACTGGTTGTGAACTGATTCTTATCCGGTTGTGATCTGCTTTTATCCGGTTGTGATCTGCTTTTATCTGATTTGTATCTATTCCTGAACAAATCTGATCGAACCTGATACCACTAATGACCAGGTATGGTATCAGGTATTGGATCAGGTATTGGATCAGGTCTGATCAGGTATTGGATCAGGTCTAATACAAAAACTCCAAAGCATCTATTACTTAATAGTGCTAACATAATTATAATTTTTTTTAAAAGATAAAATGAATTTGCGATACGAATATAACGATCATGTTATTAGAGATGACATTTAAAGAATTAACAGATATATGTAGTCAATGCTGGAGAGATAAATATGGGGTGATCTTGTTGTCAATAAGGATG